>JAJEJO010050866.1:0-40934 GCA_020662805.1 Glaucomys volans | reverse complement strand
CCAGAACCTCTGTCCCCCTAGGTTCCTTTTCCTCTTCTCTGTGTCATGAAGTGGAACCGTCCTGGTAGGACAGGCGAGCAGGTGGCCTGCATTCCACTGAAGGCGTAGACCACCACGTCTTAATCCTTCCTATTGATGATGGGAATTGGGTTGTTTCCCTCAAACTCCTGTTGTTACCTGGGGGTCCTGGAGTCCAGAGATGGTGGAAATAAAACTCAATCCAGAAAGAATTTAAGCACAGGCAAGGCTTTATGGGGGATGGGGTGCTTCTGCTCAGGCAGGCCCAAGGGTGTCAGGCCAGCTCTAACAGAGGACAAAGGTGTACAGGTGTCATGGCGTCCATGGGGAAGGCAGGCTCTCAGTCTCTTGATGGGAGGCGCAGTCTAGCTGCCTCTGAGCTGTCCATCACGTGTCTTCATAGATGACCCATCTCATTACCTTCTCAGGTCTCCACCTGGGGCTGTGTGCTTTACTATGCTAACAAGGTAAAGTAACCCTGGGTTATTTCAAGGGCCAGTCTATGCCAGAATTTCCCCCTCACCACCTGGGGCTGCTGCTTCTCACCTGGGAAACTTCCTAATATTATTTTCAGAACAGGGAAGACTATGGTCCTGTCTCAGGGGGCTTGGTGTTAGTGATCCTGTCTTTTCTGGCTTTCTGGTATTTCTGTTGACCATCTAGTCTCAGAAACTGAGTCGGGCTCACAGCCTCCTGTCTCCAGGTGCGTTATCTTAATTCCACCATTTGAAAACTGGTCCGTTTCACCAAACACCTAAGTTTTTAGTTTGCCTGTTGACCTTAGAAATTGAAAACTAAGCCGGGCATGGTGGCACACGCCTGTAATCCCAGTGGCTCAGGAGGCTGAGGCAGGAGGATCACGAGTTCAAAGCCAGCCTCAGCAACTTAGCAAGGCCCTAAGCAACTCAGTGAGACCCTGTCTCTAAATAAAATACAAAATAGGACTGGGGATGTGGCTCAGTGGTAGAGTGCCCCTGGGTTCAACCTCTGGTTCCAAAAAAAAGAAATTAAAAACTAGTCTGATGGTCTCCTTCTCTTCTGAGGGATGTTATTCCCTTAGCTTTAGGGGGGTGCTGTTCTTCCAGGGGGCCCCGACTCTTTCACTATGTAACATCATACCTTGTACTATACTTGGGTTTCTTAGGTACAACACTTAGCAGTGGGATTTTGGGGACACAGATGGGTGTGGGTTTAGTGTTTGCAGACAGGGTCTAGGTTTCTTTGTTGGCTTTTTAATTTTTTATTTTTAAAGCACACAAGAGTGTTCTAATATTTACCCAGAGTTGGGAATAATGGATCTGAAGGGTGAGTAGAGGCACTTTCAATAAATGTGGGGCAGCGTGTAGTAAAACTTGTCAAGCAAGGTCTGGGATAGCTGGGTCTTAAGCTCAATAAGGGCAGGTATAGTATTTCCCAAGGGACAAGGGTCAAAGGTCAAGGTTTAGTATTTCCCAAGGGTCAAGGTCAGGTCTTAGGGAACAGACATTTTTCACTTAGCTGAGATGGGATAGGAGCAAACAAGCCATCGCTCGGGGTCCAGGTATGCACAGCCTCCACCTTCACCTGCAGTCCTCATTCCCGGTGCAGGGCTCTTCCTCGTCATCATCTGAGAAACCAGAGGAAAGTCTCCCCACCAGCCTTGCCACCAGCGGAAAGAGCAGAGAGAAATCACACTCAGGTGATGCGGAGATGGCAGCTTTTACAGCACAGGAGGTCTTCCCCGGGAGTAGGTCTCATTATTATGGGGCTGGGGCGGGAGTTCAGCGGGAGGAAGAAGCATGTGGAATTATCAGACAGATTTCAGAGGGACAGGAACAGTGGCACAGAATATGATAAGGAATAATAGAATCATGTAACTAATAGAAACGCAATCAACCCGCAGTAACACACAGTGAAATCCTAAAACAGGTGGAGAGTCGGTGCGCAAGGGAGAGCTACTCTTCCTTGGACTGAAACAAAGTGTACATCTGCTTCCTTCTTGCAGACCAGTTGATACATTTGTTTATTTATCTCCATCTATTTCCCATTGGTGAATGAACGATTTCGCTTTTCTCCTATTACTAGGGGACAGAACAGGGGAATCCAGGGAGCCAAGTCCCCTCCAGGAAGCTGAAATCCGAACCTACCTAGGCTCTCTCTGAAGATCACCAGCTGTGGTCCACGGAGCAGAAGCCACACTGGAATTAAAGTTATTTTTTCTGACCAAGCAGGAGAGGTAAAAGGAGGTGATATTATCACTCTTGAGAAGATGAATCTCCCCAAAGCCACAAAAGAACTTTGTGGCCAGGTGTAGTGACATACACCTGTAACCCTAGTTACTCCAGAGACTGAGGCAGGAGGATCATAAGTTTGAAGTCAACCTGGGGAACTTGGTGAGATTCTGTCTCCAAATAAAAATAAAAAGGGCTGGGGTGTAACTCAGTGGTAGAGTGCCCTTTGATTTAATCTCTCGTACCACAAATGAAACACATAAGGTGTTTGTATGGTGATGCTTTGGGTCCCTTGGAGGAAACCAGGCCCTATTCTCTGGGGAGGGGGTAATAATAATTTTGGTTTAGATAGGAGGTGTCCCCCAAAAGTATTAATGCAGGAATATCTGCACGTAAAATGACTGGATCGTGAGAACTGTAGCCTAATCAGTTCATCCTAGCTTGAATGGACTGGTGGGAATGTAGGCAGGTGGAAAGTGGCTAGAGGTTCCTGAGGTGTGTCCTGGAAGGATGCATCTTCTCTATGGCCCCCTCCTCTCCCTCTGAGCTTTTTGGCCCCACCATGAGCTGAGTAGCTTCCCTCTGCTGGGTCCTTCCCCAGATTGTGCTGCTTCGGCTTGGGCTCAGAGCAATGGAGCTGGTTGTCTAGGGACTGAGACCTCTGAAACCAGGAGCCCCAGATAAACTTGCCTGCCTCTAAATTGTTCTTTTAAAAAAATTTAAAAATTTGTTCTTTTTAGATATACTTGACAGTAGAGTGTATTTTGACATAGTATACATGCATGGAGTACAACTTATTGTGATTAGCATCCCATTCTTGTGGTTGTGCATGATGTGGAGTTTCACTGGTTGTGTATTCATATGTGAACCACAGGGAAGTTCTGTCTGATTCATTCTACTGACTTTGCTATTCCCATCTCTCCTCCCTTCCTCTTTGTATAATCCAATGAACTTCTATTCCCCCCCCGCCCCATTATGTGTTAGCATCCACATATCAGAGATAACAGTCTGCCTTTGGTTTTTTGGGACTGATGAATTTCACTTAGCATGATATTCTCCATCCTTTTATCTGCAAATGCCATGATTTTATTCTTCTTTATGGCTGAGTAATATTCCATTGTGTGTATATACCACATTTTCTTTATCCATTCATCTGTTGAAGGGCACCTAGGTTGGTTCCATAGTTTAGCTATTGTGAATTGAGCAGCCGTAAACACTGATGTGGCTGCATCACCATAGTATGCTGACTTTAAGTCCTTTGGGTATATGCCTAGGAGTGGGATAACTGGGTCAAATGGTGGATCCATTCCACTCCAAGTTGTTCTTGTTGGGTGTTTTAGTCAGACATGCAAAAGCTAATTAAAACAGAAATTGGTACTGAGAGTGGAGTCATTACTGTGACTCACATGAACCTGTATTTCAGAAAACCTTTGGTGCTGGTTTATGGGAGAATTTTGGAAAGGTTTAGAGATGCAAACTGGAAAAGCTTTAGAATGTTATTACCTGTATGTGAGTATGTGAGTGCGTGTGTGGTGAGTGTGTGGTGCAATTCCTACCTCCTGAGATGAGGGGAGCTGAAAGGCCTTGGAGTTATGAACCAGCTTGGGGTCCTACATAAGGTTACTTAGTTGATCTGATAACCGAGTTGGTTACTGAGAAAATAACAGGTAGGCGATGGACACAATTTGGATACTCTGGACAAAGGGACGTTACATGCCCAGGGTGGGGTGGGTGGGACAGTGTGAGATTTCAACACACTACTCAAAATGGCATGCCATTTAAAACTTATGAATGATTTATCTCTGGAGTTTTCCATTTCATGCGTTTGGGTCCAGGAGGACTACAGGCAACTGGAACCCTGGAAAGCAAAGCCATGGGTGAGGGTGGACTTCAGTAGGAGCTCTTGAGAGACGAAATGAGGTGGATGACTGGGGATGACCCCGAGATGGAGAAGAGGGTGGGACTTCCTGGGTGACCCATACCTTGCCACGGATGGGGATAGTTCTGAGTGGAAGAGGGGTGGGGTCCACCCTGGAGAAGTGGACCCTCCCTTGGGACTGACAGCACCGTAGCTGAGGTCAAGTGAAAGGTGTTTGAGCATGGATATGCTAAGTAGGGGCAATGTGGCTATCCAGGGTATTGAGAAGGGTGGGTGGGTCACAGGGCATGGGAGCTTCCATTCCCTAATATGCTCCTTACTCTCCTTCCTGCTCTGAAGGCGACCAATGTCCCCCAATGTCATTTCCTCCAAAGCTGCTTTTCTCTCCAGTAAGCCCCAGCCATCCCCAAGTTGCCACAGATCTGCCATCTCAGGTGTCCACTGTCCTTCTGCTGGTGGACAGAGACAAACTCTTGTAGCTGAACACAATGGGTTTGCCTTTGGGTGGGTACAAAGCCAAACTAAAAGGACAGCCAGGACAAGAAAGAGTGGAGAAGGATGTCGTACCTGCAGCTGGGAAGGAGAGCACTGGGGTTATTTCTAAAAGAAAGTTTTCCCCATGGAATGGAAACCTTAGCAAGTGGAAACCTCAGAGAACACACGTTCTGAAAAGTGAAGATGGCGGGCTTGAACACTTCCGGGCAGGCTGGGTTCAGTACTAGAACCCAGGGGGCCTGAAAGAACCAGTCAGAGGGACTTGGTGACCTTCACTGGTCTTTCACACACTCTTCCAAAGAGCCTTAGCTGAAACCAGAAAGGGGAGAACCCCACTTTGCAGGGGGGTTAATGCAGGACTTTGCCCCCAAAGCTGCCTGCCTCCCTCAGCAGGTCATCTTTGGACTCCTGTTTCTTCTGGGGGAAAAGAAGGTAGAAAGAATGAAGAGTCTAGTTCCCACCAACAGGGAGGCCCAGGAAGGGGATCTGCATTCTGCTGTCTCTTGCTTCCTCCTGGAGTAACTGCTTCCCTGCGATTGACTCCCTACTGAAGACCACCCACCTCTCCCTCCGTAAATCTCAAAAAGCTCCCCAGGGGAAGCCTGCAACCTGGGAGGGAGGTGTAAGCCCCAGCCAGGTGTGAGTTATTTTGGAGAAACCTCAGATTTATGACTGTTCTCACTCCTACCCGAGGCTGTGAAATATTTAAAATCTAGTACAGTTAATGCCAATGTAATTATGGAGGAAAATGAAAGTGTGAGCATTTCAGAGGCCTGACGCCACCCAGGCCCAAGATTAATAAGGAATTCTGCTTGATATTCAAGCAGAATTGGAATGGGCGGGGCTGCTTTAAACCCTCTGTGTCCAAAGCTGACTTCACCTTCTCAAGGTGGCGTGATGCCTTGCTTCTGGTTCCTCTTGCATCCCAACTAACTGCTTTAGGATTGGCAACCTCTGCTCCTTCCCCTCTCTTTCTCGCCAGTAATGATTTAGGCTCCGTTTCCCCCTTGATGTGGACAATGTGGATAAGCTGAGACACTTCAAAGGCAGGAGAGTTAATGTGACTCTGCCACATCTGGGGTGAGGATGTTGACCTGGGGGTTCCAGAGAATGGATCAGGGAAGGGGAGAGAGAAGCTGGCTCCCAGTGGCTCCCTGCTTGACCCAAGTGTCTTACCACCTGATGGGTTAGAAGGAAAGATTGCAGGACTGGAGTATTTGGAATCCTCATGGAAGCTCCCATCCTGAGAAGGTTTAGGGTAGCAATTGCGGGCTTCCTTATGGTTAGTAAAATCAGCCAAGTTCCCCTGACTCAGTAAATCTGCTTTCTCTAAACTGTCTTAGAACCTTAAGGCTAAGGACACTGGGCAGGTTGAGTAGGACCAGTATTTTTGTCACTGAGAAGTGCTCATTTATTAAGCACTGACCAAGAACTGATCTTAAGTGACACACAAGCTCTGTCTTGCTTAATCCTCACTGTGCCCGGGAGGTGGATTCTATGGTCATCCCTGTTGTCTGCTGCGGAAAAGATGCAATCGTTTTCCTGCTACTCTCTTGGGTGTGGTGCTGGGGCCCTGCAAATTAAACTGATAAAAGACAGATCCAGAGAAAAGAGAAGAGGTGTGCAAAATGTGTTTGATGGCAATATTTGAATTTCATACACACACATAGGAATCTCACAGAAAAGGAAATGAAAACACAAAGAAATGGGGAAGCCTCAGCATTTATATACTATTTTAACAAAGAGCAGTAAATTTGCGGAGATGTGACCCAGCGAAGGAAAAGGACTTCTGGGGTGGTAAAGTGTGGGAAAGAAAATACGTATGGGAGCAGCCGGTGGAAGGTAAGGGTTACTTCACTCCTATGGGAAGGCTTCTTATGCAGGTTCAAGTTGGTGCCGTCTCCAGTGATTGAAGTCCTGTCTTACGGCTGGTATCGCTGGTATCGGAGATGGGAAGTCAGGAAGCAAATCCCCCAAGGTCATGGAGTAGGGACTTAAACTGGGTATGTCTTCAAGACAGGAAGGGTGGGGACTGTGGCAGCAGAGGCAGAGCTTCCTAGGATGAGGGGTGTCAGGGCATGCAGCTCAAAGCTTGCTCAGGTCCTTCAGCCTTCGGGACATCCAGCAGAGTAAAAGCAGCGGCTTAGCCTGGAAGGAGGTGAGTCCCAGAAGGAAAGAGGATGAGGACCAGGAGACTTCTATTGGTACCCTGGGAGCCGGGACCAGAGTGTGGAGGACACTGAGAATTAAGGCTGGGTATGTGATTGTGGGGCTGGCTGGGCAATTTTGAAATCCATAGGGTGGGCTGTTGTAAAGGACATCTTGGGATGCTCCTGATGCTGCTGTCCCTGGGGGAGTTTCTTCTTTAGAGAAGCCTCAGTTCTGCTCTTAAAGCAATTTAACTGATTACATCAGGCCCACCCCATTTATTGAGCAGCATCAATAACCTTTTTTTTTTTTTTTTTTTTTTGGTACTGGGGATTGAACCCAGGGGCACTCCACCACTGAGCCACATCCCCAGCCCTATTTTGTATTTATTTAGAGACAGGGTCTCACTGAGTTGCTTAGGGCCTCGCTAAGTTGCTGAGGCTGGCTTTGAACTTGTGATCCTCCTGCCTCAGCCTCCTGAGATGCTGGGCTTACAGGTGTGTGCTCCATACTTGGCCAGTTTGCTGTTTATCAGTTAGTATTTCCTCTTCTTTCTCCAAGCATCCGGTAAGCTTTCACTTTTCCGTACCCTTCATGTTTGGTATGGACTTGTGACTTCTTTTCTTTTTTTTTTTTTGGAACCGGGGATTGAACTCAGGGGCACTCGGCCACTGAGCCACATCCCCAGCCCTATTTTTGTACTTTATTTAGAGACAGGATCTCACTGAGTTGCTTAGTGCCTCACCATTGCTGAGGCTGGCTTTGAACTTGCGATCCTCCTGCCTCAGCCTCCTGAGTCGCTGGGATTACAGGCGTGCACCAGTGTGCCCTGCGGATTGTGACTTATTTTCATCAAAGACCTATGAGTTGTAATGATGTATGAAAAGCCAATTTATCTTTTTCCCCCCCTTCTGATCATTTGACCCGCATTGTTCAAGTGGCAGAGCCTCTGTTTGCTTTGATCTCTTTAGTGGGTAACATGAGCAGGGCCCCAGATGGGAGAGTCTCCCACCCACTGCAATGGTTTTTGTTTTTGTTGTTAGTTTTTTTTTTTGCGGTGCTGGGGGCAAAACCCAGGACCTCGTGCATGCTTTGCAAGCTTTCTACCGCTGAGCTACATCCCCAGCCCCTCCCAGCTGACCACAGGGACATAGCATGTGTCTATTGCTGGTGGGGTTGCATATTCCACCATATAACCCATCCTATCTTGATTATCTCATTTTATCCGAGGAAACAGGCACAAGTTAAGTAACTTTCTTGTTGGACAAACAGTAAGTGGTGGAGCTCAGATTCTAACTCTGTTAGTCCTTTCTCTCTAGAGCCCAAATCAGGTTGCCATCTTTCCTAAGGCTTAGTTCTTCAACTCCCTTGTCCCTATTCCAGTGGTTCTTCGTTGGGAGCAATGATCGCCTCCCCGCTCCAGGAAATGTTTGACACTGTCTGGAGACATTCTTGGTTGTCACAATTTGGCAGGGAAGGGGAGTTGTCCCACTGCCATCTGGTGGGTAGAAACCATGGGGGTGCTGCTGAATGTCCTCCCCTGCATGGGGCAGTGCCCCCAACAACAGGAAGTTGTCCAGTCCCAAATGTTAAGAAGCCCTGAATCTATACTGGACATGGTGGTGCATGCCCGTAATCCTAGCAGCTCAGGAGGCTGAGGTAGGAGGATTGCAAGTTGGAGGCCAGCCTCAGCAACTTAGTAAGATCTTGTCTCAAAATAAAAAAAAAAAAAATTTAAAAAGGGGCTGGGGATGTGGCTCAGTGGTTGAGAATCCCTGGGTTGAATCCCCAGTACAAAAAAAAAAAAAAAAAGAAGAAGAAGCCCAAACCTCTGCTAGATCCCCTGTTGCTTGCTGTTAACCACATTTGGATTTTCCTCTTTTTCTTTTTTTCCGCTTGCAGCCAGTCGCTTGGTGGGGCTGCTATGAGCTAGTTAATTAATTAATGGGGAACAGCGGGGTGTCAGTGGTGGGGCTGCTCCTCTTTGACATTTGCTTGACTGATCTGGAGGTGGGCGTGGCCATCGCTCCGCATTCCCCGGTGGCACTTCTGCTGCCGGGTAGTGAAATGCCAAGCCGCTGGTGATAAGCCGCAGGAAGAGCTCGCCAGGCTGGGTGAGTGGGCAGAGGAGTTGCCAGGGACGAGCTTCAGTGTGGGCAAGTGCAAGGTGCTGCGTTTGGCAGAAAATAATCCAAGCTATACTTAGAGGAAGGGAGAGGATAGAATGGGAGGGAGGGGGGAGAATAAAACACGCAAAGGACTTCAGAGCCTGGTCCCCACGCCTCCCTGAGCACCGCCAGGCTCACCTGAGTTCCAGCCCCCAGTACAGGTGCCCCGGCCTGGCCTGGGAGGCCCGTGCTCACAAGTCTGACCTCTGCTTCTCAGATCTGCCTTTCATTTTCTTCACAGATACAGAGCCAGGTTTTCCAGATTTCCTGATTTTTTTTTTTTTTTTAAGAAAAACTGAAAACTTCTGGCTTTTAGGTGCAAGTTCTCATCTTTTCCCCATTATGGTAACATTTTATTCTGACATAATTTCAATCTATACAAAAAATATTGCAAGAACAGAATGAAGAGCTCCTATAGGCCCTCTACCCAGAGTCACCCATTAACTTTTTTTTGGCCTGATTTGTTTTATTGTTTTAAGTTCTTCGTTTTTATGAACACCCTGTGGGCCCAAGTTAAACAAGAATGTGAATGGAATTTGGTCAAAGCTATCTGTTGGTGATTTCTGAACTCCAGCTCTGTGCTGGCCCAATTATGTAAGAATCTCTGGGGTAGAGACTGGACATTTGTAATTTTAAAAGAATTCCCTGTTGCTGGGCGTGGTGGCGCACGCCTGTAATCCAAGCGACTTGGGAGGCTGAGTCAGGAGGATTGCGAGTTCAAAGCCAGCCTCAGCAACTTAGCGAGGCCCTAAGCAACTCAGTGAGCCCTGTCTCTAAATAAAATACAAAATAGGGCTGGGGATGTGGCTCAGTGGCCGAGTGTCCCTGAGTTCAATCCCTGGTTCAAAAAAAAAAGAATTCCCTGTAGGTGATGCTAACGTGCAGCTGGGGCTATGAACCATTGCTCTTTGTCCCTCAATGAAGCCCATCCCCCTTAATGGCTTTGGGACACAGGACCCCATTTTGTCCAGTGAGAAAAAGAAAAAAAAATTATTAGAATGCTTCTGAGCAGGTTTCTACACTCTTAAAGGCGTGCAGAAAAGAGGCGGCTCTTCTTTGCTGGATGTTGAGTCTGGATATTATGGGATATTGTACCAGGATGGGATGGGATAGTGTATTTGCATATCATGGGCTATGATATCTGGTTTATGATGGGTTACTGGTCTAAGGATGGAAGTGTGGAAAAATGGAAAGAAAAGGGGTCTTTGGATTTGTCTTTGAAGTGCTGAATTTACTGACCTCAAGTCCCCTTTGCCTTGAGTTTTATTTATTTATTTATTGATTGATTGATTGATTGTGGTGCTGGGGATTGAACCCAGGGCCTTGTGCATGTGAGGCAAGCACTTTACCAACGGAGCTACATCCCCAGTCCAGGTTTTGTTTTGTCCTATGTAGATCGTATGGCAGAGATGACTAGTCACCTGCCAAAGACCTGTGCACGCATTAGGAAATGTAGAGGGAGCCATGACTCTTCAGCCGTGGGTGACATTTTCAGCATCCCTTCCTATGGAAGCTAGAGAGAACCATGCCATTCTCTCTCATCAATGGAATGCGTCATGAAGTGCGTTACTTCTGGGTCAAGGTGAGGAAGTTTAGGTTGCACGACCTTGGTCTTCTCACCACCTCCTCTTCCCTCTTCCTTGCATCCACCAGGTGAATGACTGCAATACAGGCCTGGAGCCACAAGATGGCAGAACTACAAGACAGAGCAGCTTGAGTCCTTGAGTCACTGCCTGGAGCAGACCCACCCACCAATGCCGCTCAGCGGGAAACTTGCATTAGTCTTTACTTGGACGAGAAATAGCAGTTTATTGTGTTAAGCACTTGATATTTTGGATTCTACTTGTTATGACAGATAGTCAAAGTTTAAATGATGAATACAAGCTAGTTAAATTGGAGTTAACAATTTTTACCTAAAGTCTCAAAGAAGGGTTCATTAAGTCCAAATTACTACTTCAAAGACTATTTTCTGTTTGTTTGATTTGCTTTTTATTTACAAAAAAAGCAATCAATATTCCTTAACTTTAACATCCAGGAGTTGCTTGCTTCTAGTTTGGTGACTTGGCCTAGCTGTTGTCTTCTTGGTGGCTTTGATTCTATACTGATGGTTTACTAAACCCTCAGATCTCGACATGTGGATTCTGGCTCCCGGTTTTCTCTGCCTTAGGTCTCTGTGAACTAAGCTCACTTTGAGGTTGTGCTTTTTTCTTTTTTTCTCTGCCTCACCTCCTTTTTTCTTTTTTTTTACTGGGAATCAGACTCAGAGTCCCACGTATGCTAGTCAAGGGCTCCACCTCTCTACACCCCCAGTCCTTTTGATTTTTTTTTGAGACAGGGTCTCACTAAGTTGCCCAGGCTGGTCTTGAACTTGTGATTGTCCTGCCTCAGTCTCCAGGGTAGCTGGGAACACTAGCATGTACCACTGTGCTCAGCTTGAGCTCTTCCTTCTATAAACATCCTGACTAACTACCGTTCTGGCCTGGTTGTCCTGCTGTCTGTAAGAGAGATGCTTAGCTGTATGCCCCTGGCTGGTGCCACCCAGTTCTGGAAGCTTCTGGAGGCATCCATTCTAGTCAGTGTTGATTCAGTAACTGGTAACAGAGATCCACTCAGGCTTGTTCAGGAAAGGGGGGATTTATGAAGGAACACAAAGTGTCCCAGGAATCGGAGAATGGGATTCAGCTGGGCCTCAAGAAAATGGGACCAGGAACCTGTTAGAAACCAAGGAAGCCACTCTCTCCTCCCCTGAGATGACCCTGCTTTCCTCTAAATAGCACATAGCATGTTCCTTCCTTCCCTCCCTTTTTCTCTCCTTTCCTCCTTCTTCAGATGTTTGAGCACCTCCCAGGTGTTAGGCATGGAGAATACAATGGAGAACCAGACAGACAAGGACCCTGCTGTCACGGAACTTATGTTCTTAAGGAGAAACCTATAAAAATAAGTAGAAAAATGTAGACAAAAATAAAACATTACAAAACATTGAGCCCTCAAGAGAATAAGTATGGACTATAGTAAAGAATAATAGGCCACCTACTTTAGAAAGTTCTCTCTAAGGAGGTGACTGAGCTGGATGATGACCAGGCTATCTAAAGAGAGAAGAAGTTTCAAGAAATGGGAGCAACAGGTGCAAAGGCCCTGAGGCAGATACGTTTAGCGTGATCGAGGAACCAAAAAGGGAGTGTGGCATGAATGGAGTGGAAGCAGCAAGTAGCTTGGCATGAAGTTGGTAACTCAGGACCCTGGAGACCACAGCAAAAATGTGGACTTTGTTTAAGTACCATGGGAAGCTGTCTTTGCCAGACAGTGTTTTGTAACTTCAACTTGGATCTGGCCCACAGGTGCTGTCCTGGCCCCAGGGTGCCCCCATGTCCTTTCTGTCCTGCCCTTGGTAGGATTGCCTGAGAGTCTCTTAGTTAAAAGGTCCAGTAGCAAGCATCTGATGAGCCCGACTTACCTTTTTGGGGTTGGTCACAAATCCTAGAGCCCTGGCCACCTCCTGAATGGAGTTGTTGGCCTCATGCTGGGTGCAGTCTTGTGATCCCATCAGCCATGGTCAGGGGCAAAGTCGTGTCTGCAGAGTGGTGAGGTCCATCTACTAGAGGTTGTGGACAGAGCTGGCAAGGATACAAGCCCTGAAGGAACTAGTTCCAGAGATAAGATTTAGGGACTGATATTTCTCTGGGTCCCTAACTTATTAAACTTCTGAATATACACGTTAGATTGGGTCTAATGTATCCCCGATTAAAACTCTTCAATGGCTTTTTAAATTTTTTTTTTAATTTTTATTAGTTATAGATTAACACAATGCCTTTATTTCCTCATGTGGTGCTGAGAATCGAACCCAGTGCCTCACACATGCAAGGTAAGCACTCTACCACTGAGCCACAACCCCAGCCCTTAAATGGCTTTTAATGAACACACTTAAAGTCAAAATCCAAAATCCTTAACAAGCCTCAAATGCTGCATCCTCTGGACCCAGCTTTCCTTTCTGATCTCACCTGATGCTGCTTTGCTTCCCACTCTGTGTTCCAGGCTAACTGGCCTATTTTTTTTCTCTCCCACTCTCAGCCTCAGGGCCTTTGCACATACTGCTGTTTCTGCCTCCACACTTCCTTCTCTTCACTTGGATAACTCTAGCTTTTCCTTTAAGTTTGATCCTAATATTCTTTTCTCTTCCTTGACAACCCAGCAGAAGTAGTGACCTCTTGCTACTTTGTGCACTGTTTTTCTTGTCATTGCCCAGATCCCAATTTGAAATGATGTCGATCTGTGTGTTCACTTGTTTAAGGCCTGTCTCCTGCTGGACTGAGAGTTCTGCAAGGATGGTGGTCATATCTGTTGAGATGATGACTGATTCTGACATAGAGTAGGTGCCCGATAAAAAGTACTGGGTGGAGGGATGGATGAGTGAATGAATGCATACTGAGCAGGGAGAGATTGCAGGGTCTGGAAATTCCCTAAAGAAATGGAAATCGGGGGCATGTTGGCACATGCCTATAATCCTAGTGGCTCGGGAGGCTGGGGCAGGAGGATCGCAGTTTCAAAGCCAGCCTCAGCAACTTAGTGAAACCCTGAGCAAGTTAGTGAGAGAGACCCTGTCTGTAAATAAAAAATAAAAAGGGCTGGGGATGTGGCTCAGTGGTCAATTGCACCTGGGTTCAATCCCTGGTACCAAATAAATAAATAAATAAATAAACCCACAAAAAACAAAAAAGCAAAACAAAAGCCAAAAAATTCATGGAAAGCATGAGCTTTGATCTTGGCCTTGAAGGGTGGATAGGATTAGGCGAGGTCAAGGTAAAACATTTCAGGCAGAGATAATGTTTACTGGTAAAAGCAGAGAACTGGGAATAGTGTAATATAGCCAGGGTGCCGTGTGGACATGTTTCTTCAGAGCAGAGGTGTGCGTGACAAGATATGGAATATAAGGTTGTTCAGATGGGAAGAGACCCAAATAGAAAAAAGGTAAACCTGAGGAGTGTGCTAAATCATAACTGCTACCATTTATATGGTGCTTACAGTGTTTCAAGTTCTTTTCCAGGTGCTTGATGCACACAAACTCTTTTAACTCTCACAACCAATCCATGGAGTAAGTGTTAATTTTGTGCCCATTTTACAGATGTGGAAGCTTAGGCGATGATCTCATCAGTGATCTTGTGGTTGATAAATGCAGCGCTGGGATTCAAATGTGGGCGGCTGCAGCTGCAGAGATACTGTGTTCAGATGTTGGCCCAAGCCGCCTCTCTCCTCTACAGAGGAATGGCTTGCCAACAGATGGGTTCTGGGGGCCACGTCTGACGAAAACAGGCCAGAGACACCCAAGGGATCTGGTTTTGAGATTGTCAGAAGGATGCTGCTCATGCAGAAGTGAGTGAGCTGGGAGAGGGAGCAGCATTGGGCAGAGGAGATGGGGAATGTGGCGATGGAGCAAGACCTTCCAGGAAGCTGGTCGGGGGAGCTGTTGCCTGGACTTGGAAGCCAGGCAGCCATAGTTTGCCCCCTACTCTACTATTTACTTGTGAGTCTCAACATCTACCCACTGGTTTTAATAAAATGAGATGAAATAAGTGACGTTCATGGTGCTGTGCTTGACCCATCAGGAGATGGCCTCCTGTGTGTGAATGCTCTTCACAGGGATTTGGAGGACCAGGCCTGACCCAGATCCTGGCTGCAGCCTGGGAGTGGTAATGTTAACCTTTATTTGATGCCAGCCAACTGGGTCTTGCTGCATAGCCTTCAGGCAAAGATGCCCTGAAGCTCCTCATGTCAAAGGTTTGCAGGGGCAGACCTAGAGGGTGCAGGGGACTCTTCCAGGACCCAGGTGCCCTGGCTTTGCAGAAGAGCTTTACGATGCCTCCAGAGAGGCATCCCAGTACATCTCTGTACCCAGCCAGAGAAGGCTCTGGAACCTTTTTCTCTGTCCCAAACCAGCCTCCCAGATGCCCTGTGTTTGACCAACTCCTGGTTCCAGGGTGACTGAGGTTGCGCTTTGCACTCATAGGAGTGCCTCCTATTTGGTAGAGCTCTCAAATCCCTGGTCTCCAAGGCTGGCTGAAGCCACTTGTCCCCAAGAGAGGGAGGAAGGAGGTGCTTGGGAATCACAGAACATTGAATTGCACAATGAGAAAGAGGTTCCCTCTCCAGATCTCCATTGGCTCTTCTGATTTGGTGAGAGACCAGAGCACAGTTGTTATAGCCTTTGGACAAAGAGCCAGAGGTTGGTTACCAACTTAGGATAAGCAACAGCTAGGCAATTGCGTGGTTCTTTTATGGTTTTTATATTTATTTTCCCTGGTGCCATTTGCTTATGGCAAATAATTCCAGTTTTTAGAGTAGTGAGACTATAAAATTACCTGGCAAAAATATATTTATTGAAGGAAAAGAGTGAGTCAATTTAAAGATAAAATTAGGTAAGTCATTGTCCATGAGGAAGGAGGATAGGAAAAATCTCGTAAAAGTTGTTCTCAGATGACTGAGGTCTGGAAAACACTGCTGGAGTGCGCGTCCACTCCACGGAGGAGGCCAAGGCTCTGGTATAGATGCCAGTCATGCTCATGAGCACCTAAGATACTCTCTTGGAGCCTCTGTTTCTTCACCTGTCAAAATGGAGCCAGAAATTCCTACTGCATGTGGTTGTTTTGAGGATTAAATGAGATAATTTATGTATAGGTCATTTGCAGGTAAGGACTCTCAAGTGTCAAGTGGAATGAATGTTTTCTGGTGTGCACTTTATAATCAAAGTCACTTGACAATTAAAGTCACTGTGTGAGGGTGAATATGAGTTTCTCAGGACTTCTGGGATAAAATCTGGGCATGTTCCACAAAGTCTCTTCCTTCTGTTTCCTAATTGGTAAATGAGAATATTACTAATGTCGTCTCCATGGGGGTTACTGTGTATGTGGGGGGGATCAATAGATTTAACACATGTGTGGCACTAGATGGCTGCACTGGGGAAGTGTCATCTCCTAGGTAGGTGACCTTGCCACCTGATGTGGCTGGAGCCTTACGTGGGAAAACTCTTAGAAGCAGCGACGTGCTGGGTTTGTGCCTAAAGTGTCCTAGGAAGTCACCTTTGGCAGAGGAGACGTGTTCCTTATGCTTTCTAATGTCAAATATTCAAAATATTCAACCGGCTTCCATGCTCTCTTCCCAGAGACTTGGGAACCTGCAGGAGGTCTTCTCCTTCCTTCCCATCATGTAGAATGACTTCTCTCTGGTGTTTTATCTTCCTGCCGCCATGCTTGCTTTGGCCTCAAGTGTGTCTCTGCCTCCCTGCCTCCTCAAGTCCCTATGTTGAAGCCTCAGCCTCCAGAATGATGATATTTGGAAAGGGGACGGCCTTTGGGAGTTAATGAGGGTCAGATGAGGTCATTGGGGGTGGAGCCCCCACGATGGCATTAGTGGCTTTATAAGAAGAAGAGAGAATATTCTCCTTCCACTACACGAGGCTACGGCAAGAAAGCAGATGTCTAAGAGCCCCTACCTGGAACCAGATCTGCTGCTACGTTGATCTTGAACTTCCAGCCTCCAGAAGTGTGAAAAATAAATATTTATGGTTTCAACACTGAGTCTACCCTATTTTGTGATAGGAGTTCCTACTGACTAATGATACCATGCTTACCCTGATTAAAATCCATCTAAACATTTAAAACTGCATATTAATCATTGACAACATGCTAATCATGGTTGATGTGGTATTTTTATTAAAGCCTCAAAACTGCCTGGAGGGGATAATTATTATCACATTCCATTTTACAGATGAAGAGTCCGAGACTTGAAGCTCAGGTGACAGTTTAGAACTCAAACGACAGCATTCACACTACCCCAAGGACACGCCAACTCTGGCATCTGAGGGGAACACCTTGCTGGCCTCACATGAGGCTGAAAGGGAGGCTGGAGCGGAACTGAATGGAATTCAGCTTCCAAGAGAGAGATCAGCCAGTGTGGTGGCAGGTGAGCCGAGCGAGCTTGTGTGGAAAACACCCAGAAAAACAAAGCGAAACAAAACCACCCCAGCTCGGTTGGTTACAAGGCAAAACCTTTAATAACAGGAATGCTTAGTACATGAGCTGCTTCAGGACTCTGACATCTTTGATTTCTGGTCATGTTATGATTTCTTTTTTCTAACACGTAAAGGTGAATGCCTCCCTCAGGGTCACCTGGGCGGTTGGTGTCCCCTGAGGATCTGTGTTGGGTGGGCAATGGGATCAGCTCTGCGTACACCTGATGGGGGATTTGGAAATCCCCCCCACCGGCCACCACCCTGTGACTTTTGGTAAAGTCCTCTTCCAAGGAGGGAAGAACGTGGAGGTCCTTCCAGCAAGGAAGGATGAAAGGGGGACATCTGGCACAGATACACAGAGGGAGGAACCACACGAGGGGAACCAGCTTGAGAAGTTAGGGAGGAATGGAAGGGTGAGGTCCTGGGGGGCGGGGGACTCACGTGGGAGAGGGCTGAGTCCATTTGGTTTCATTCTTTGTAAGAAGTAATAACCATCACGAGGACCATGCCATGCAACCTTAGAGACATCTGTGCACACTTTCCCCCAAGGCTGTGCTGGGCTCGGGGCAGAGGTCAGAGGTCAGCTCAGACAGGCGTGGTGCGTCTGTTGGCCGGATTGTTATGCAGCGACTCTTTGAACTCTTTGGGCGTGGAATTGTGGAACTGTAGAAAAGCGTGGTCCCGATCCGAGTTGAGGAGGGTCCCCATGGTGATCTTGGAGGGGTCCCGGGACAGGGTGAACATAGAGATGTCAGTGGACGGGATGGTGTGGAAGCCTTTGCTGATGGGGGACAGGTCTCGGGATCGAGGCTCAGTGGAGCGGGAACTGGACCGCCTCCGGAATCTGTACCTGTAGGGTGGAAGGCGGGCGAAGGTAGATTTCTTCAGGAGCTCCGAGTGAGATTTGGCACGCAGCTGCTGATGTTTTTCTATGTAGATGTGCACGGCCACCACGCCCACGATCTCCGCGATGATGAAGGAGAAGGCGCCAAAGTAAAAGGACCAGCCATAGGAGTAACTTTTTTTGGAGTCACGCTGCCCGGGGTCTCCGGCATTGGCTGATATATAAACTATGATGCCAATAATGTTGCTTAAGCCTGAGAAAATGGAAAAGAAAAACAAAAACACATGTTGTATAAACCTCGGAGGCAACTGTCACTTTGAGTCTTGAAATATTTATAGAAAATGCGGAGGTAGGGAGAGAGAGGAGAAACGGATAATGGCTGAGAAATCCCACTGCGAGCTCTTCTGGCCGGGTCTGCCTCCGGGGAAACCAGGAATTCTGGGGCTCTGTCCTGGGCAGTGCCTTCAGGGGAAGATCCCATCCTGCTTCTCTCACCAGGGCTGTGCACTCAGCGGGCATTTATTGCCCCTTAGAAACAACTCAACACTTAATCTTTGGTGCTAAGTCATGAGAATGATAAAATGAACAAGATCCAGTTCCCTGCCCTTGACTTTCTCACTGTTCACAGAGGAGACTGATGTATAAATGCAATTGGAGCAAAATACAGTGAGGACATTACTAGAGGCACATAGAAAATGATTGTGAAGCACAAAGAGAGAGAGAGGACTAAGCATCCTGCTTGGAAGATGGGGCCACATTGGAGCTGGATCTGGAAACGCAGCCAAAAGAAAGGCTGTGGACTAGCGAGCCCGAGAGACTAAAGAATGGTCTGCTAGTGTCCCAGTTTGGATGACTGGGGGGCTGGTGGCATCTCGAACTAAAGTAAGAGGCAGCAGAGAGTCCAGGTTTAGAGAACAGAAATTTGGGAACCCTGAGTGGGAAGTGCTGGTGCAGCTGTCCAGCAGACATGTGTGGGTTTGGGGCTGCAGTTTGGGGGAACCACTGAGCTCAGGGAGCAGGGACACAGTCACCATCTTTCTGTGTGTGTAGCATAAGATAACTAGTCTTGGGCTGGATGATGTTCGAGTGCCAAAAATTGGGGGCCCAGAGCTGTCTTCCCCAAAAGGCAAGTTCTGCCGACTTAGTTTACTCTAGTGCCAACAGAAGAGGGTTAGGAATAGCAGCTCAGCTCATGGAGAGGAATAAATTTTCTAGGGAACGACAAGAAGGACCAGTAGCTTCTGAGGGCTGTGTTCCTCCCTGGTACCTTCTCACATTATTGGTCCAGATGGGAAGTGCCTCTTTCTGTCCCTCTACTTAAGGGTGACTCAAAGAGTTGGCGACTCAAGGGGGTTGACATAGTCCCTGGCAACTCCTTACCTCCACAGGCAGACTACCTGTAAAAGTAGCATTGAATGGAATCTGCCCTTCTTTACTGTTCCCAATGCCAGTTGGTGAGTAACCATTTCTAGGAGATTCCTGAGTCTTTTGGACCCTTTGTGAACACTCAGTTATCTTTCTGGGTCCTCCCTAGGTCTCCCCATAATCAAGCAACTAAAACCCAAAGCTTGGCATGTCGGGGGCCACAGCCTCTGCTTCAGTGCTTCCATTCTGATTGCATGACGGTTATTATTAATATTTTGAAAGGGACTTCTGGCTGTGCTCTATCTAGGACTTGTCCTTCAGGGGCAGGGCCAGGGTCTGTCCTGCTCTGTGTGCTCTTGGCATTACTGGGTCCTGGCATTCATCAGGGCTCAGCAAGGTCTAATCACTGTGCTATTTCTCACTATGAGGGTTGGCACATCCTGCTCTGTGTCAGGCCACAAGGGACCTGAAGGGATGAAAAACGGTCCCTCTTCCTGTAGTGTCAGTTTGGCTGGGAGATTAGTAGGGAAGGCAGATTCTTTTATATTAAAATGAACGTGGATATAATAAGGAGGAGAAAGCAGAATTCACATGAATTTTTAAGTTAAACGGGAGGCAGACTTCAAAGGCTCACTGAAGGCGGCTTCTGGTGATGCCCTCTGATTTCCCAGGGCCATGCCTGCTGTCTCCACTGCCAGCAAGGAAATTTTGGTGGCAAAGTTTAGGAAGCCCACAAAAGGGGTCTTGTGGGTGGGGAATAAAAATGAAAGAAAAGGAAGTTGAAAGAGAGGCTCAGATGTCAAACTGGGTTAAAGAGGCAGGAGGACAAGAGAACTGCCAATCATTTATAGGGCACCACTTCATTACAACAGGCCCATTTTTTTTTTCTTCTTTAAATTATTCCCCTTTTGCAGATGAGGAGACTGGGGAAGTTAAGTAACTTCCTAGGTTGACACAAGGAAATGATCCAAGTGAAATTTATTTATTTTTTATTTATTTTTTGTACTGGGAACTGAACCCATGGGCACTCTGCCATTGAGCCACATCCCCAGTTATTTTTATTTCTTATTTTGAGACAAGGTCTCACTAAGAACAACCTTGCACTTGCAGTCCTGTGTCAGCCTCCTGAGTCACTGGGATTGCAGGAACGTGCCACCACATCTGGCTCCAAGTGGAATTTGAACCCACAGCTCAGTTGTGGTATAGATTTAGATTCCAATAACAAGGTTCAGGAAGAACAAGGTGTGACTGGGCAGTGACTTGGTCCCCCCTGTCAGACTGTAAACATCCTGAGGGCAGAGACTAGGTTTGCTCTTTGCTCTGAACTCCTAGTCCAGAGCCTGACCTGAAGCAAGAACACAGTGCCTATCTGAATGAGTGAGTGAATGAGTTGACGTGAAAATCAAGTCCACAATACATGTAAGAACAGCTACTAGGGGCTGGGGCTGGGGCTCAGTGGCAGAGTGCTTGCCTGACATGTGTGAGGCACTGGGTTCAATCCTCAGCACCACATAAAAATTAACATATAAAATAAAGGCATGCTGTCCATCTACAACTAAAAAAAAAAAAAAATTAAAAAAAAAGAACAGCTACTCTATCAAGCACACACTGGGTGGGGCATGTTCTAGGCACATTTGGGTATGCCAGATCAATTTATCCTCACAGCCTCAAGAAGGAGGGCCATTATCACCTCCAGTTTTTTTTAGCTGGGAAAACTGAGGCAAAGAGAGTTAAGTGGCTTGCCCAAGGTCACACATCAGAGAAGTCAAGGCAAGCTTTGTAGCAGCAGCCAGTGGAGCTTCTGAGCTCATAGATTTATTTTATTTTATTTTTTTGCATCATGCCCGGTGCCTGGAACACAGCAGGTGCTCAATAAAAGGTTGTTGATTTTTGTAGTTGAGCCAAAAAAGAGGCTTAGAGAGTACTGAGTCCTCCAATTCTTCCATTTTATAGGTGGAAAAAAGCCTGAGACTCTCAGGGTTCCTGGGGGAGATTGGTGGTGGGGTCTAAACTCTGGCTTCCCCTCTGGGCTCTCCAGTTCCTCTGTACCTACTCTACCTGCCATGCCTCATGATATCCCTTGTGCAAAGAGAGTGGCTGGTGACACATGCTTCCCTAACAATCCCCTTGGGGGATAAAATAATGATCTTCTCTTGTTCTTTGGAGACTGTCACATCAGCACAACCCTACTGATGCTCCCTGTCCGTCAGGGCCGGGAGGGGCCGCAGAAACAGGAGCGTGCCTCAAAGCAAAACGAGTCCCGGGGTTTGCCTGTCATTAGCACCCGTCCACACAAAGCAGGGACAGAGGCCACAGCCACCCTGTGGTGGCTTCCTCCCTGGTCTATAGTTTGAGTGGCTTCCCAGAGACTCAGTCAGTTAGTTCTCACATCATCATTTTGTAGAAGGGGAAACAGTGGGGTAGGAACCTAAGCAAGGTCCCACAGGGGTCCCAGGTGCTGGATTTCAGACTTTGAAATATGTCAGGAATATATTAAGAAGCAACATTGCGGGGCTGGGGCTGGGGCTCAGTGGTAGAGCGCTTGCCTAACAGTGTGAGGCCCTGGGTTGGATTCTCAGCACCACATAAAAATAAATGAATAAAATAAAGGTCTATCAACATCTAAAAAAAAAAAAAAAGTAACGTTGTGGTTTTTGTACTCAGTCTCCTTCCAAGAACCCTGTGAAGTATCCAAGAACCCATCTCACAGCTGAGGACCTTGGTAACATCTCCTAAGCCACCCAGGTAGAGACAGGATTCAAATCCAGGAGGATCAGCCTATCTTTCTTTACCACATTTTCCCCACCTCAATAAACATTCTGCTATTGCAGTCCTCCTGAGCTGCGGGTTCACTTTTCAGGGCTTTATTTACATGTGGTCTGGAAATATTATATAGAAAATTCCAGAAAAAAAATCTATAAGTTTTAAATAACTTTTGTTAGCATATATTGTTATGACTCTTTTTATTATTATATATTAAAAATAAAACATTTTAAATATATGTGTTAATATCTCACCATGCCTAATTTATAAATTAAACTATCACTGGTTCTGTATTTGTAGGAAAAAGCAGTAGATAGAGGGCTTGGTACTATCTGCCCCTTCGGGGTCCATTAGGGGATCTTGGAAAGTGTTGCCCGGGGATGTGTGGTGTGCAAACTTTGAAGGTCATCACTGGTGAGAAGTCAGGTCCCCTCTTGCCAAGCCCTGCCTGCTTCTTTGATTCTCCATGGCATTTCATGAGGTGGCATCGATCTGTCTTGAGAGGGGTGGGGTTTATGATAAACACGTTTCTAGGGTTCAAGGTCAGCACACAACGTGCTCAAGCGAACTGAGAGGTGCCCTTTTGGATCCACGCGTCCGCTCTGCTTCCCGCAGTCTGCGATCCACCCGGGGGTCTCTGACTCTGAGCTGACCCTGCCGCCCGGCTCCTTGCCTTCCCTCCCTGACTTCCTTCGCTAGAGTTGCAGCATCTTTGGTGGCAACGAAATGCTTGGCGCGCTCAGCCTCAGCACAGCGCACTGGACAATTTCTTGCGCTTTGGGTCGCATCCCTTGGTCCACGTGGCTTCAGTTTGGGGTCTGTCAAGATCCCAGGGCTGGGGCGAGACACTCACCTGCAGAGACGAAGAAGATGCCGGCACTGAGGATGACGTTGTGCCTGCTGCGGTGGAACTCGCTGGCCGCCACGCAGAGCCCGCCGAAGAACAGCAGCGTGACGCTGAGGATGGGGAAGACGCTGGAGGCCCTCACCGCCCCTGCGGAGAGAAGGAGAAAGGCCTCTTCCTGCACCTGCACCCGCCAGCCCGGGGGTCCACCTGCCGCGGGCGTGGGGGCGCCAGAGGGGAAGACCGGACCGGAATGGCAGAAGGAGTCCACATCCGACGTGGGCACCAGGCTAGGGCAGGCTGCTCAGGGGCCTGGGTTGGGAAGGGGTCAGCACACCATCCTGAGAGTCCTAACAACTTCTTCTTAAGTGACATCAAGGTCACAGTGGGGCCCATGCTAGGGGCTTGGAGCTTTGGTTCACAGGATTTCCTGTGATCCACCTTCCCACCTCTCCAACCCACTGGAAAAGGCTTTCTGTCCTCTCCTGCCTCTGCTTAGTGACCACTATCAACCTGTGTCCCTGTTGGGGACCTGGGCATATAAGCACAGGGAGAATCAGGGTCAGGTGTAAGCCCCAGGCCCCTGGGAGGGTTAGCACTCATTCCAACAGTGTCCCCATGCCCAAGGGAGGGTGACATTAAACAATAAATAGAAAATGCTATGACAGGTCAAGAGAGAGACTGCAGAAGACAGTCAATGATTTTTTGCCTGCATTTGGAACCAGGAGCCTAAGATCTTCATTTTGTGTTGGAACCTGCAAATTATGCACCCAGCTTTGGATACAGGTCTCCTATCAGAATATTTGTGGCTCATCAAAATGCAGAATGCATTTTTGCATAGTACAGAGTCTGGCCATTTCCACTTAAAACCCATTCAGTCATGAATGAACACATTTGATTTATTCATTGATCACATATTTATTGAGCACCTCCTAGATTCCAGGTGCTGTGCTGGGTGCCGGGAGAGTAGGAGGAGTGTTTAGCAACCACAGAGGCTGCTGAGTATTTGATCTAAAGGAAATTAAAAGGCTTTTAAAAAGCAACTTCAGAATTAAGATCCGTCTGACCTTGTCTGCCCCCGACCCCAGCCCCATGCACACCCTCCTCCTCCCCTCAGGCACAAGGAGAGGCTTTCTGCAAATTTCCCTTATCTGCCTAAGGTCCAGACCCACTCAAGAAGAAGCAATTGCCTTTGGTCCTTCCCGAGTTTTCATTAACTAAACTCATTTCACAGGAAGAAAGACGTAAGTCTGTCAACACACCTGGACAGACTTTTGTCACACACCATTGCCTCTATTTCAATCCCATAGAGAATCATTTTACAATCCATTGTCTGTTCCTCCAGCCAGGCTCTGTCCCAGGTCATTGTGTGTTCTCCAGACTCATTGAATTCCCTGAAAAATCATTTACCTCATTTACTGAGCCTCAGTCTCTCCCTCCCCTGCAGCAAAAGAAGCTTCCACATCACGTCACACTAGGGACTCATCACATTCCTGTGATTTTCCAATACTTTGTGATGGTTTTTGCTTGTGAATAAATTTGTACACTATTTCTCCTAGTTATTATGCCTATAATATGTCAGTGTTATGGTTTGGATATGAAGTGTCTCCCAAAGCTCCTATGTCAATTCAGGAATGTTCAGAGATGAAATGATTAGATTATGAGAGCTGTCACTTAATCTGTGGATTAATCCATCGATGGCTAAAAATTTAAATGGATTCGTTGCTGGGTGGTAACGATAGGCAGGTGGGGTGTGGCTGGAGGAAGTCAGCCACCAGGGGCATGCATTGGGGATTAGACATCTTGTCCCAGGCTCCTCATGAGCTCTCTGCTTCCTGGTTGCCAGGAGCTAAGAAGCTTCCTGCACCACACCCTTCCGCCATGATGCTCTTCCTCACCTTAGGCCCAGAGCAATGGAGTCAGCCGACCATGAACCTCTGAAATCATGATCCCAAATAAACTGTTCTTCTGCTAAGTTGTTCTTGTCAAGTCACAGCAATGAAAAACTGACTGATGCAGTCAGTTATTTCCATGAACCTTCAGAGAGCAGAAGCGGAATTTCCCTTCACCCTGACATTTATAGGAGGCAGGCTCACCTTGGTGTTCTTTAGCCCCCAGGAAGATGGTGTCATCTCAGGGCAGTGGGTTCCATGGTCCTGAGTGTGGGTGTAGCTTATTTCTAATGAATCCAAATGTGGGAGCAACTCATTGATTATCCTTAAAAATTTACAGGTCTGACCTGTGAGTTTCCACTTGAACTCTTGGCCTGGAACCCCACAAATATTAGGTGGTGGGATCTGCCCTTTCCAGGGGTTTCAAACACCCATGGAATTGTCAAGTAACCTTTAAAGTGATCATTTGCTTTGTGTATTGACAGGAGTTGCTTGAATATTCCATGGGATGAGTTTATTTGATTAAAGAGAGAATCCTTTAAAATATTTTTTTTAAAAAAATGATTAACCTTTGAAATGTGCCCAAAGGAAATGATGGGAACTTTTGAAGCTATTGAATCATGTTGCTTATGACAGTGTTTATTTGCCATGTGTGACTATGTGATATGTAAATGTGGCCGTTTCCAAAGTGGTAAGTAACCGTCTGATAACCCAGTGGTTGTCAGACCTCACTCTTTGCCCCCCAAACCAGACATGAACAGAGTCTGTAAACTCGGGCTCTGAGTGTCTGGAAGGCAGGGTTTTTTCTTTTGTCATTTTCTCTGAGTAGGTTGGAGTTCACCCTGTATGTTTTAGCCCAGGGGACAGATGGTGGCTTCAGAACAAAAATGGTTTATTGTCTTTCTTCCCTGTTTCTCCTTCTCAAGGTCCTGACTTGGATCTGGAATGTTCCCCAAATGTCATGTGTTGAAAGCTTTGCTCTGGTGCAGCAAGGGCAGAGGTTGGACCACCAGGGCTCTGGCCTCATCAGTGGTTTGATGGATTAATCCAAGCACAGCTGCATGGACCACTGGGAGGTGGGCTGTCACTGGAGGAAGTAGGTGACTGAGTGTGTGCTTTGGAAGGGTTTGTCTTCTCCCCGGGCCTTTCTCTTTCTCCCTGCTCCCCGGGAGCCATGAGCTGAGCAGATTCCCTCCATCCCACCCTTCCACCACCATGTTCCTGCCTTGGAACCAGCTGACCATGGACGGAGTCCTCTGAAACCATGAACCAAAATAATTCTCTCATGCCTACGTTGCTCAGGTCAGGTATTTGGGTCACAGTGATGAAGAGCTGATTGTCACACTGTCTGGAGCTAAGGTGGTGCCTCAAGTGTCGGGAGGTAAGCTTGTTCCTGGGTCATTCCACCATCAGTCTGAGGAGGCCTTTGCTGAGTCCAGGGCTATGTTCTGAGGAGTTCCTTAACTTTCCTCTATGATGCTCTGGTTTCAATGTAACCCCCAAAATTTATGTTCTGGAAATAGAATCCCCAAATCTGCATTTTGATGATATTTGAAGGTGGGACTTTTGGGAGGTAATTGAGGTTAGAGGAGCTCATGAGGGTGGAGCCCCCTGATGTCATTGGGGAGATGACCATTGGGGAGATGGGGATGTGGGACCCCATCTGACATGCTTGCTCTATGTCACGATCCTCTTCCATATTATGATGCAGCCAGGAGGCCCTCACCAGACGCTGAGCAGACACTGGCACCATGCTCTTGGACTTTCCAACCTCCAGAACTCTGAGCCAAATAAACTTTTATTCTTTATAAATTACCTAGCCTCAGGCATTCTGTTACATAAAACAGACTGAGATATATGGGTTTAAGCTACAGTCCACCTCAAAGTGCACAAGGGGGAAAAGAAGAAAAATCATATGCAGAATTCCAGTCCCATCAAGACCACGACAGGATTGGGAGCATAAACTCTTGAGTGGGCTAGGAGATCCCTGGCCTTAAGTGACTGGGTCAGGGATTCCAAAATTCCTGACCTGTGGTCTCTTTAAGGTCCCTCCTTAAACTCAATCAGATGCTCTGGAGATTGGTGAAGCTAAAGTGAGCTATGGGGTGAGTGGAGGGGAGATAAAAGAACAGAGGACCCCACCTTCCCAGAGGGGAGAAAAATTTTTCTGATGGAAAAGTAATTGATCTCTCCAAAAAACTTAAAATCAATTTTTTGAGTTGTGGGATAATAGTCACGATTCTGTTTGGTCTCCAGCAGAGCAAACATCAAACTGTTTCACCCAAGTAGGAAAGAAAAGTCAAGATAAACTATGGGCGCCCTGGTAATCCCGCTGGTAATTACTTCAAAGCCGTTCTCTTTTGAGGAGGTCCAAGTTCTACCCTTGGGGGAGGGTGAAAGCATGTATTTGAGTCGAAGAAAATTCCTTGGATTTTCTCCTCAAAGCCATACCCTAAGCTTCAGATAAGCTGCATCTCCAAATGTGGATTTTACTCTCCACACCAAATCTTTCTGAGTTGCTGATATGAGGGGTTTGGGTAAATTTCAGTGGATGAAGAAAAACTGAAGAAAGATTAATGGCATGTTCTGCGTAAGCCTAGAAATGAATGCTCTTTTCACATTGGATCCCACACCACTTCTATTGGGATGTTATTAAAGGTTCACTTGCAGACTCATGGCCATAGGCAGACTAGTTGGCTCGATTAAAGATGAAAATGACTTTAATTATAAAGTTCTTCTTTCTTCCTTTGTCTTTGGTGCTGGGGACTGAACCCAGGTCTCATGCATGCTCAGCACTTGCTCTGCTTCTGAGCTACATCTCTAACTCCAAAACTCTTGAGTTATGAGTTACAAACATAAGCTGAATAGGACAATTTCTTGGAATTTTAATTTATAATCAGTTTTTTTAAATCACCTTAAGTCTAACACTCCTGAATAGCAAATTAGTCAATGCCTTGAAATTTCCTTTTGAGTGATCTCAACACACGTTCTTGAAGAAATTACCTTTAAATCCCAAACCAGGTAGGATCCAAGATGGTGGACTAGAGGGAGGCTGTGCCTGGACCGGTTTTACTTCCATTCTTTTCTTTAGCATCAACTTGACTAAACTCACTGTGTGTGTTTGATAATCATTGTGGGTATTTGTTAACTATCCAATTAACCAATCTCTAGGGCAGTTAATGGCTCTGTCAGTTCTTATAAATGACGAACAATATCTCGCTCTGCAGCGGAACTTTGCCAATTGTAATCCCATGCAACAAACAACAGCTAATGCAGACTGCCTCACGTTACATGCTGGGCCTGGGGCTAAGTGTCATATGCATTAGCTTAGTTAATTTTCGTGACCCTGTCAGAGAGATGACATTTATAATCTCCATTTCAGAAAAGATGAAGAATGTTAAGAGATCCAGAGGTAAAACAA
The DNA here is from genome assembly GCA_020662805.1 of Glaucomys volans. Classification (NCBI taxonomy): domain Eukaryota; kingdom Metazoa; phylum Chordata; class Mammalia; order Rodentia; family Sciuridae; genus Glaucomys; species Glaucomys volans. The sequence continues at coordinate 12,885 of JAJEJO010050866.1, read as the reverse complement.
CTTGCCCCAGGTTGAACCTAGCTAGCAGGGAGTCAAAGGAGGGTCACAGCCCGGTATCTGTTGGATTCCAGAGCCCTTGCTTGAAGTCACCACACTCTATTGGCTCCTCTGCTCTATAGTTGTGACAGTTCATATCAGATCCAGGTTACTGACCTTGGAAAATTCCTATGGAGACACTGGCCCTGTCCCAGTAGGATTGACACTGAAGGGAAGTCAAAGGAAAGTGAACTTTGGATTGTGTTTATCCTTCCAGGCCTTGCCCCTGGGGACCTCGCCCATTAGCACCTGGCCCATTAGCACCTCAAACCATTAGCACCTCGCCTTTGAGCATCTCAAACCAACCCTCTGGGGAAGGGGAAGACTTGTATTCAAGCTGAAGAAAATTTCTTAGATTTTCTCCTAAGCAGATAAAAAGGACCTTTCCATTTTGGCTAAGGTACTCTCCCACCCTTGTTTTTAGTTCATTAAAATTAAAGAGACTGCTGGGCGTGTAATCCCAGTGACTCGGGAGGCTGAGGCAGGAGGATTGTGAGTTCAAAGCCAGCCTCAGTAACTTAGCCAGGCCCTAAGCAACTCAGTGAGACTCTGTCTCTAAATAAAATACAAAATGTGGCTGGGGATGTGGCTTAGTGACTGAGTTCAATCCTGGGTTCCAAAAAAATAATAATAATAATAATTAGAGACTTAGGTAACAGAACCTGCCAAGGTCTCTGTCTAGGGGCAACTGAAGTTGCTCCTTTGCACATAGATGTGGATAGGGAGCACCCTCAAACTCAGAAGCAACTGGTGGATGGCAGGGGACCCTTCCATCCCCCCAACCTCCAAAGGAAAGCCAGGAAAAGGGGAAACTTACGTAGGAGATACTCTGCTGTATCCTGTTCATAGTCTGCATCTTCAGGGAAGTGATCGATTTTCTTGCACACTCCTCGGAAAGCCCCTGTGGAAATGAATATGGTCCTGAGAAGCCAAGGGGAGAAGGTAGTTTCTCTGGGGCCCAGCCTGGGTCCTTCACCTCATGGCACAGATCCTTCCCCTGGTTGTTGGGAAGGTGTGCACAGGTAGGCTCAATAGCATCTTTACATAGGGTACAGAAAAGAGGCTCGTTGCTATGGTTTAAATCTTGAATGTCTCCCCAAGGCCCATGTGTTCAGAGCTTGGTCCCCAGTCAGTGGCATGGTGGGAGGTGGTAGAACCTCTAAGAGGTGGAGCATTATGGAAGGAAGTTAGGTCATTGAGAGAATGATGCCCTTGAAGGGATGATTGGGACCCTGCACCCTTTCCCTCTCTCTCTGCTTCCTGGAAACCACGAGGTGGGCAGGTTTGCTCTATCACATGCCCCGCCATGTTGTTCTCCCTTCCCACAGGCCAAAAAGTAATGGAGCCAACCAACCATGGACTGATACCTCTGAAACAGTGAACCAAAATAAACCCTTCCTTATTGAAACTTTATTTATCTCGGGTATTTTGTCACAGTGACATAAAGCTAACACACCACTGGAGGCAAATGATTAATTAAATTAAAAAAAGACTAAAATATTCTTTTTCTTAAATATTGCATGATGTTGGCACCTAATTGGAAGGGCAAAGAACTAGGGAGCAGAAGCACGCATCACGACACTGTCTTGTCTTACCCCTCTCATCAGTGATAGGGAAAAGGAGGTGGGACTTATGTTGTTAATTTATCTTCCCATTTTATTGATGAGGAAATCAGCCTTTAAGAATTTTGCTTGAAACCACTCAGGTAAGTAAGTAGTAGAGCATAGAGTAGTAGAGTTCCAGGCATTCTGGAACATTCTACTCTCTTGGACAATGATCCTCTCTGTCCATAGGACCCTCCTTTCCCTCTCCCAGCTCCCCAGGATCACAGCTCACTGTCCCTTGCCGTGTGGCTCACCCCTGCAGGAACCACGGCCTTGCCAAGGAAGCATCTCAAAGAAACTGTCAGCATTTGACTCCCTTCCCTTTCCTCCACGTAGACTTGACTTAACTCATTGTGTGTGTTTGCTAATCATTGCGGGTGTTTATTAACTAGCCAATTAGCCAATCTCTGGGGCAGTTAATGGCTCTGTCAGTTCTTATAAATGACAAACCATATTCAGGATGTCTCATCTGGCCACAACACAGCATGAAATTATGCAGTCTTCTCCTCTTCCCTGTCTCAAAAGACAGCAGGGGGGTGAGAAGAAGTGTTGTGTGGTGAGAAACGGAGGTTGAGAAGCAGACAGAGCCAGGCTTGAGCTTCAGAGCGATCATTGTGAGAATAATAATAATAAAAAAAGCCACACATGAACAGAAGATCATTTTTTTTTTGCAAAATTGTAGGCACATCATAATAATAGCTGCCTCTTGTTAAGTCCTTCCAACAGACACTTGGATGGAAACTTGTATTCCTTATCTCACTTACTCTCTCCCCTCTGCACCCAGGAGGTAAGGGCTACTAATATTGGCATATATGATGAGACAGTAGGACCACAGAGGGGACGAAGGTCTCACAGCCAGTGAGTGGCAGAATTGGTATTTGAATCCAGGCTCCAAAGCCTGTGATTTCACCATTACTCTGTGAATAACCATTACTATGATATGTGCTACCATTACGTCTATTATTATCTTACAATGATGACAGTACTATCTATTTAACCTCTACCATCAGTAGGCTCCCCAGGGACATTTCACAATAATTACAAGGTGGAATTAATAATACTATGTAGAACATCTCTGGGTTCTGATTCTCTGCTCACCAGGCAAAGAATAGACTCCAAACCAAGGAAGGGACCCAGGAGAGAAGACTCAAGGAAGTTCTCAGAAGAAAGACAAATATCATTGTTATCCTCTTCCCTGATATTGAAAAAGGGCCTTCATTTTTCTTGTTCTGATTTCAGTATTTCTGGTTTTTTTTTAAGCCCCTTCCATTGCCTGGATAATAAATCATCATAAGTAACGTATATTGTCCTTTTACCATGTACTCAAATGCCAGTCCAAGCATTTTATGGGTGAGGAATGAAGTTTAACAAGGACATAGCGGGTAAAGGCTTCACTCAAGAGCAGGTCCGACTGACTCCAAGGTCAAGGTCAAGGTTCCTAGGCACTATTGTGACTTGCACTCCCTTCAATGGCTTTCGAGTTGCAAGCAAGTCCCTTGCCAGGTGGCTTAATGATCATTTCGTGGTCCATCCCATGCTATTGATGTGACATTGAACTGGACCAGTGATCTTCCCATCAGCTGTACTTTCTCTATGATGTATTCCAGGGACCCATGGGCAGGGCACCCCCTCACGGTCGGCTGTTTTACATGTGCAACCAAAGATTTACTAGGAAGAGAAGCTTCTGGTGAAGATGGAATGTAGACCCTCCCACAACAGCCCCATCGGAGTCACTGGGAATCAGGAGTTACGCACTTGTCACCATCTGCTTGTGAAAGGGCCGACTCAAGATGACTCTAGGCTGCTTGAAACTCGGACTTCAGCAGACATACCAGTGGCTCTTGGAGTTGGAGTCACCAGTTTGCAATGATCTCAAGTGGCGCCCCCCCATCTGTTTTTGTTCAGCCCAGGACCTAAGAATGGTGTTTGTGTACTGAGATGATTGGGGGAGGGCAGTCAAAAGAAGAATATTATTTTATGATGTGAAAAATGTGAAATTCAACTTTAGGTGTCAATAAAGTTTTATTGGCACCACCGTGCCCATTTTTTCCTACACATTCAAAGGTGGCTTTCATGCTTCTGTTGCAGTGTTGGGTGTGGCAGAGGCAGCAAAACTGAAAATATTTACTCTCTGGCCTGTTCAGAAACACCTTGCTGAAGACTGAGCTAATGATTTCTGTGTTGTGAAGGTAAAAGCGAAAGATGAGGGAGGATTTGGGCCCTCCTAGGATGGAGGAAATAATCCAGTCTTGGTTTTTTTTAAGCAGATAGTGGTGAGTTTTTAGGAAATCTGATTGCAGATTGGTTTTGTGCTTTTGTTTGCTAAATAAATAATTCTAGGCTTTTCTTACTGCAACATTTTATTGCATATTTTGATGTTTTTTTTTTTTTTCAAAATAAGCTGTGTTGCTACCATTTAAAATTCAAGGTATCTCATTTAAAAGCCCAATTTGCAGTTTCTCTTTCAAAATGAGGAGCTCCGTCCCACATTTCCTTGTGACAACACCCTTTGCAGCTGGATATCGGCAGCCCTCCTAAACCTGGGTATAAGCTCTCCAGTTGGCCAAAGTCCCAACTAATGGTGATTACCTGTCCCCGGAGATCCTTCAGTTTGTAACCCCTGAGTCAACATATTTGGTAAGAACCATCTTTGGAGTCACACTTTAGCCACTTACTCATTGTGGTACCTGCCGCAAACTACCTCTTTCCTAACCTCAACTTCGTCATCTACCAAAGGGAGATAATAATAGTAACTTGGGGGAGGTGTCAGGAGAATTAATGGAGGCTGTAATAGTAGTCACAATGGCAGTCGCTGTTCTCATTACTTTGCACATAAATCTTTTAATCAGGCAATGGTGCAAAGCACTTCTTACAGTTCCTGGCACATAGTAAGAACTCAATAAATTATAGCTATTACTATCGTTGGTTTTGGTGGGTATTTTAGGAGCAGAAGAGACACATTGGCGACATGGTGAGATTTTAGAAAGCAATATAAAAGGAAAGGGAAACAGGAATTTCCTCAAGGAAGATTCCACACTGAAAACGAAGCTGCTGGCACCCGGAGTCATAGACTCATCACAGAGTGAACTTGGCCATCCTATGGTAGCATATTGCAAGCTCCCAGAAATAATCACTGCTTAGCATTTTTTATATTTCCTTTTAGGCTTTCTTTCTTTTTTTTCCTTCCCTATGCTTTCCCACAAAAATGACTTAACAAGATTGAGATCATGCTGTTCTTCTCACTTCCATTTTCTTAGGAGTATTTCCCCATGTCGGTAAATCCAAGAAAATACAATGGGGCTGGACTTGCCCACCAGTTGCAGAGAATGAAATCAAGAGAGAGGTTGAAAACCGACAGACTGCAAGGGCCACGTCAGAATCCAGAGATCAACACTGCCCAGCACCCCGTGAGGCTCAGGGCAGAGAGAAGCAGAAACCAGGGATAAGCAAACCAGGAAGAGGACCAAAGGGGCGTGGTCTGGGGACAAAACCAATGTCTGCAGGAGACCCAGCACTGGGAAGGGGTGAGAACCAACAATCGCAGGACCTGGGGAAGAATTTAGAAATGGAAGACAGAGCCAGAAGAAATTTCCTGAGTCATTGAAGTATAATTACAGAGAATGGTTTTGCAGAGAATGGTTTTGTGGCTTCAACCGGGGTAGAAAAGACTCTACCAACCCTTCATCTCCAGCTCTGAAAATGGAAGAAAACTCCTTTCCATGAATAAGGGTGCACCCTTGAACCAATGCTCCTTAAAGCCCAAACTTTGAGATATTCTTGTTAAAATCAAGAATTATATAATGCACATCATTGCCTCCATTATTTACTCTACAGTTCTACAAGTTCTAGTTTGCACAAGAATTGTGTTGGAAGCAACAGAAAAAAGAATGGAATAAGCAGACCCTTTCTTTCCAGGTGATAGAATTAATCTATTTGGGAAGCTGAAAGCAATTTGGTACAAAAAAATATATTAGAATGAATGAAAAGGGCTTAGTAAAGTGGTTTCTTGTAGGATATTAAGTCCTACAACTAAGCTGGAATAATTAAGACATTGTGGTACTGGCATTAAAGAATAACATTTATCAGGACTTTTTCAATGCAGAGAGATGTTATAAAGAAAACAAGAAGCAGTTCATTTCCCCATATTCAGATAATCCTTGTTAAATTGAAAGAACCACATGTGCAGAAAAAAAAAATTCCAGCAGTATAAAAAGGATTCAAAGTAAAACACACACCTTCCCCCAACCCCCAAATCCTCTCGCCTGATAAATCAGTAGACTGATTTTTTTTTTTTTTTTTTTTTTTTGTTAACGGAAAGTGGAATGAAATCATGCCTCAGCTGAAACTTGAAGGTTAATTAGAAGTTGATCAGAGGAGGGAGGTGCGTCTCTCCAGCAGCATGGGAGGTGATGAGAGAAACTGAGCAAGAGAAAAAATTCATCTGGGAACCGAGTAGCCCAGGGTGTTGGGGGATGAGTGGCAGCTGGCCTGCAGGACAGATCCAGTGGGGACATGTGAGAGGCCAGCGGAGCTGGGAGCTGAGACAGGGGAGGTGGGAGGGAAGAACTGAACTAGGAAGACTGGTTTCAAGTCCCAGGAATTCACTGGTGGCCAGGACAGAAGATTCTGGTCCTCAGAGCTCATTCTCATGGCAGAGACAGACTCTGGAACCATAAAGTAATGAGCAAGATGACCGTGCCTTTGAGGAAACCCAGTGGGGTGATGTGCCTGAGTGGGGGCAGGTGATGGGCCACTTTGGGTAGAATTGGGCACATTCGATCTCCGACCAGAAACAAGGAAGAGCCAGTTATGTGAAGAGCCAGGCAAAGAGCTTTTCAGCTCCAGGGAACTTCAAGAGCTCAGGCTCAGGGGTGGGAGCAGGAGGCAGGCCAGAGGGTTGGAGGGCGGGCCACGGTGGCAGTTTCCCTGCCCTTTGACCTGTCCCTTCAGAGCTGGACCTCTGGAATATCCTGGGAGTGGGTGTGCACATGGACCAAGATCAGCCCCAGTTCTCCCTTAGGTGGAAGCAGCCGGGTTTGGGACCATCTGAAGGACCCACATGGTCCAGGGAGGCTTCCCAACATGCAAGGGTGGGGAAAGAGTCTGGAAAATGAGATATTTGTGTTTTTAACTCTTAAAGCTCTTGTTGATCATCACCAGGAAAAGTGATACTTCACCTGACTTGGGCCGAACCTCACAGTTCTGGATGCTTCCTATAAGGTTCCAGCAGCTTGGGCCCCAACCTGGCCCTGCGAAATGGTCACCAACAATCGCGAAGAGGGGATAAGGCTGCTTGGCTGGGAGGTTTTGGACACAAGTCAGATTCTTACAATCTGAAGGATGTTTCTCTTTGGCCACAGGTGCGTATTGGACCTATAGAGGGGGAGGGGTGAGCTTTCCCAGGCTCGACTTTGAATCCCTGTCCATCACTTGCTAACTTACTGGTTGGATGATCTTGTGCAGCAGATTGAATGTTTGTGTCTCCCCAAAACTCTTATGGTGAAATCCTCATCCCCAATGTGATGATAGAAAGAGGTGGGGACTATGAGAGGTGAGTAGGTCATGAGGGTGGAGTCCTCATGAAAGGGATTAGTGCCCTTATAAAAGGGATCCCGAGAGCTCTCTACCCTCCCCCACAAATGAAGATACAAGGAGAAGACAGCAGTAGAAAATCTGGAACAGGGTCCTCCCCAGAACTTGACCATGGGACACCCTTGGATTCCTTGCCTCTGGAACTTGAGAAAATAAATTTCTATTGTTTATAAGCCACCCAGTCTATGGCATTTTGTTATAGCAGCCCAAACTGACTAAGATACCTTAAGCAAGCTATTTATTTCCCTGAGCCTGGATACCCTCATTTTGAAAGTGTTGGAAATCTCCTGATAGTTGGGAGTCTCAGAAGAAATCCCATTATCTAATCCACTGCTTATTTAGATGTACTCTGCCAGACACCTGGTGAAGGGCTCTTGGGGTGTTCCTCACGGCCCCACAAAATGGGCACTGCTGTCAGTCTTACGGTGGTGAGAGGGGATTGTGGGTTAAGATGACTGGATTTGAATCCTAACTCTGCCACACATTAGCTGCAAGCTGCAGGTTTCTTACATCTCGGTTTCCTCCTCTGTAAGTTGAGGATAATAATAGTATTTACCTCTTTGGGATTTTATGAGGCGTGGAGAAGTCAGTATTTGTCAAGTGCTTTAAAGTGGTGCTTAGTGTACGCTCAGTATGATGTAAGTGTAGGTCAATTCCATAGTCACATTCAGAGATGAGGAGACTGAGCCATAAAAGCAAAGTCTAATTCCAGTGCTGGAGCACTTAGTAAAAATTCTCTCGATGGTACTAACAAGATGCTGGGCACTGAGATGTGAATGACAGGAGACAGCTATTCATGTTGTTATCATCTCTATTTTGGGCCTGGAGTCAGAGGAAATCAGGGGGAACCTGGAGAGTTTGGTCTTTCTCCCGCCCTCACAGAGACACATGGACGCACGTGCAGACCAGCGTTTGTGGGTGCATGCATGTGTTTGGACCCATGCCAGGCTAATTCAGGCAGGGAACCTGAGGAGTCATCACACCCCCAAGGGAATAGATCTAGATCACCTGCTATGCCAAGTTTGGCCAAGGACCAGATAGTGTTTTTCTGGGTCCTGGGAAAACAGCTCTGCATCTAGTGCTTTGGGCCTCACGTCAAGAAATACTGGACCTGGAACAGAGGGACTGTCGTCCCAGGCTCGGTTTTTCTTTCTTACAGTCCTGAAGGGGCATCCTGAATGGGGGCAGGAGCTGGTTTCCCCAGGATGTGCCCTGTCCAGTGAAAGGAGAAGGTATCAGCAAGACCTCCGAATGGACTTCCAGAAGGGATCACCCACATCCATCTCTGTAGGACGGTGCACAGCCCACATTGATGGTCCTTGGGTGGGCTTTTGGTGTGCTCATTTGACCCAACAAAAGGACAGTTGTCCCATGCTCGGATGAGAGGAGTAGCCCTCCCAGCTCAGCTGCCATGTCCAGAACCTGTTGTCCGCCTCAGCCTCCAGTCCAGCCAGCATAACCAGATTCCAGACCCCAAAGCCCAGCTCAGAGCTCAAAACCAAGGCTGGTTAGAAAGCGGGGCTCTGGGTCCAGCAATGTGTGTCTTTTGCTGAATTCTTGTTGTAATGGATTTGCCTTGGGATATTAGAAAGAAGAGCAAATATCAAGTTTGTTTACGCTCCTGGAGTCCTTGGGCAAAGGAAGCAAAAGCAACCCTTGACTATAAGAATGTTTGGGTTCCCGGCGTAACAGCGGACTTTGCTATCTGAGGAGACGGATACCCCGATACTGATTATGGCTCACAAGGCAATTGCCTTGAGGAAGGAAGGAGACCAGGAAACTACTGAGGTTCTGGTTTGATCTCCAGAGATGTGGGGCACATGGAGTTTTCCAAGCCCCCTGGGTGATTTTAACTGTGCGACTGAGATTGGGAATCACAATCTTCACAAGTCTACTTGAAACAAGGGGCTGATGCTTCAGAGCAAATAATGCAGTAAAAAGATGTGCTTCCAACCTTAACTGCGAATGCAAAATTATGATTCAGGAAAATATGTTTGTTTGGTCTCATCTTTTCTAACTATGCTCTAAGTGAACAAAAAAGTAAGTCGGCTGGGTGCAGTGGCGCGTGCCTGTAATCCTGGCAGCTTGGGAGGCTGAGGCAGGAGGATCGTGAGTTCAAAGCCAGCCTCAGGAACTTGGTGAGGACCTAAGCAACTCAGTGAGATCCTGTCTCAAAATAAAAACTAAAAAGGGCTGGGGGTGTGATTCTGTAGCCCAGTGTCCCTGAGTTCAATCCCAGTACCACCACCACCAACAAAAAATCATGTTGTTTTTTTTGGGGGGGGGGCATCATTTTTGGGGATAATTTTCAATATTCTTCACTGCCATGACAGGATCATAAGGTTTGATTTTCACAGCAGGATCATAAAACGGGTCATTTTTACCAAAACAAGAAAAAATGTTTGAGCCCATCATGGGTTTTCCCAAGGGTTTCTGCTAATCCTTTGATATTCAAATCACTGATTGTGCCTCTCATGTCATTGTCCTTGGCAATACGCTGCTCTCCTTCCAATGCTGGCTGGTGTCCCGCAGGCAGGCTCTCCTTTGCCCCTGGTTGACCCATCACGTGGAGCCTTCTCTTTGCTTCGTCAAATGTTGACACGGGTGGGCCGTTCTGATGGACACCGGTTTGATAAGCGGACGGGTCATTCATGCCCATATCCGTATTAAGACAGAGTTGATTTGCCTCTGCATCTGTCAGGATCTGGATAATGAATTCATGGATAATGAGGACCCTGAACTCCACTTGGTCTCTCTGAGCAAGTGGGAGCACTTGGGGTAGAGCAATTACGAGCTACTGCTTCTAATGAGAGAGCCAGAAGAGTGAGTGAGTTAATGAGAAATCAGCCACTTCTACGGATGTCACGGAACATCCTCAACCACTCCTGTGTTCCACAGATGTGACAGAGACACCTCTGTCCTATGAAGCACAGATCTGAGCGGTAGGAATCTATCAGTGCGCAGAACGATCTAGGTCGTGAGTCTTAAGGCTGTTATACTGAAGTCTGGAGAGACCCGGAGTAAATAAATAAATAGATGAATAAATAGGTGAATCAGAGGTTCCAGCAAAAAGAAAACGATCATTTCAGATAGTGATAAATCCCATGAAAATAATAAGCCCTGGAGAGAGAGCTGTTGGGGTGGGTGGGACAGGTTGGGGAGGACCTTCCAGAGATTGGGTGGACAGGGAAGGGTAATTTGAATGACAAGAGGAAGATCTGGGAGAAAGAAGAGCCTTGCAGACAGGGAGCCACAGTGCAAAGGCCTCCGGGAAGGGTAACTAACAGTGTGTCTCTAGAACAAGGCAGGTGTGCAGATAAGACCAGGTCCCCCGAGGGGCGGGCACAGACCGTGGAGCACCTCACAGCCAGGGTTGGAAGCTGGGAATGAGTGTGGTTCCCGCCTTGAGAAGCTTTCGGCGTATGAGCCAAGCCATCTGCTTCAGAGTTCTAGAAGATCTCTTTGGATGCTAAGGGCTTACAGGGGAGCCGGAATAGCAGTGCATCCTAGAGGAATCACTGAGTGTGACCTTGAGCCCTTTGAAGGTGCCATTGACATTGGGGCTGCGATCAAGCTGGAGTCCAGCCACAGCCACCCAGAGAGAGAGGACCAGTCTGGAGAGTGTCCTGCCTTAGACTCCAAGCCTGGGGAACTTAGGGAAGAGGGATGGGCTGCTGTCACTTGTCCTTCTCTGCCCACAATTAATAGTCCTGATTGATTTCTGAAGAGCCCCAAGAGCTTTGCTGAATCAGCCCATTCGGGGGACGCTTGGGAGGGTTGAGGTAGAATATTTTTGGTGGTCCTTAATTATATGGTTAATTGAGAATCCAACTGAAATGCCAACCTAGCCCAGAGCCCAGGGTCTGACCAGTCCTGGGGCACAAGCCAAGAGTGCAACCCACCCTAGTCCAGACGGAGGTGCCTGGGAGAAACGGACTCACGTGCGTGAGGTTGTCCTGGGCCTCCAATGCGCTGAACTGGAGACCCTGAGAACCGGCGATGTTACCGGGTTCCGCCAGGGTTCTGATGCATGCCAGCATCTAAGAGCCTCTCTGACCTCCAGAAGGGCTCCGGTCTCTGTGGCCAGAGGCACTCAGAGGACCATCACTCCTGCAAAGGACAGGTCTCTGCCAGCATCTGAGACCTAGGCTTGGGATGCATAAGATGGGTCTGGAGGTTTCAGAGGGTTTGGGGGTGGAGGCCATTTAAGACCCATGCTATGGTTCAAACATGTACCCCAAAGTCCCTGTGATAGAAACTGGATCCCTAATGCGACATTGTCGAGAGGTGGGGTCTTTAAGAGGTGAACTTTAAGGCCCTAGTCCCTGATCTTGGACTTCCCAGCCTCCAGAAGTGTGAGAAACAGATCTCTCTTCTTAATAAATCACCCAGTCTCAGGCATTTGGTTACAGTAGCACCAGCTGGATCGAGACAGTTTATGGGAGGTCTTCCAGCAGGAGAGTGAGCAGGACAGTCAGGGCGAGACCTGAGTCCTGACCCTGAAGGGAGCGTGGAGCTGGCCCATCTGTGGCCTGGGCTTTGCTGTCATAGGCGCCAACGGATTCTGACATCGTTGCCAAGTGCACCTCCTCACATGGTCACAGAGATGCCCCAGCAGCCTCCAGGGACATTCTATGTGCAGCTTTTAACCTGGGGCTCCTGATCAGACCTGCTTTCCATCTTCTGTAGTTAGCATGGAAATGGCACAATGACACAATAACTCCGCAGGTTTAGAGTCAAAAATCATATTTTGAAACCCTCATTTGTCACTTTCTTCATTAAAAAGAGTTCTTGTTGGTTTGATTTTGGTACTAGAGATTGAACCCAGGGATGCTCTACAACTGAGTTAACATTTGTAGCAATTTTTATGTTTTAATTTGAGGCAGGGTCTCACTAAGGTGCTGAGGCTGGCCTTGAACTTGATCCTCCTGCCTCAGCCTCCCGAGTCTCTGTGATTAGAGGTGTGAGCCACCTTGCCTAGTTCATTATCTATTTATTTATTCATTTCAAGTGGTGTCTCTCAATTCCCGAGAGACCCGTGCTTGGATTTCTGCCCCCTTCAATTTCCATACATAATTTCCAGAATTAAACCCTCAAAACGGGAGACCACGCTTGACAGCGGCTATAAAGATGCCTGCTTGCTTGACATTCGCGCTGTTCTGACTACAAGGGACCGAGAACGGGAGGGAGCCTCCTGGATCTGTGTCCCCGCTGCTCTGCAATGCTCATTTCGGGCTCGGCTGGTCAGCTCTGCCCCACGCTCCCAGATCTGCTCGCAAGCAAATCCATCCGGGGCCCTGACATTTATCTGGCGTCTTTTACTCTCTTCTATTCATTAAGCATGGGTGGTTGCCACAGCAACCATTAACCGCACCTGACATCCAGGAATAGTTCTGGCGTTTGGAGCTAACGCCACACTGGGATTTAACGCAGGGGGGTGACGAGCTGGCTGCTCCCCTCTGACCTGCGAGGAGCTGAGCATCTTCCAGGCCTCTTGGCTGGACTCAGGGCCTGGGGCAGAAGAAGGATGGGGCCCCCTCCTCCAGATGGCCTGCTCTCCTGCCCCTGAGCCCCCAGCATCAGTGGGGGTGTGGCAGGCTGTGTCTGAGGAGGGTGTGTCCAAAAGGAGGAGCGTGGTGTGTGTGTGTGTGTG
>JAJEJO010050863.1:0-30648 GCA_020662805.1 Glaucomys volans | reverse complement strand
GCTTTTATTTCTTGCGCTTTGGGAGTCATGTTAAGGAAATCTGGTCCTAGGCCAACATGATGAAGATTTGGACCTATTTTCTCTTCTATTAGGTGCAGAGTCTCTGGTCTGATTTCTAGGTCCTTGATCCACTTTGAGTTGAGTTTTGTATAGGGTGAGAGATATGGGTTTAGTTTCATTTTGCTGCATATGGATTTCCAGTTTTCCCAGCACCATTTGTTGAAGAGGCTGTCTTTTCTCCATTGCATGTTTTTGCCTCCTTTGTCAAGTATGAGATACCTGTATTTCTGTGGGTTTGTCTCTGTGTCCTCTATTCTGTACCATTGATCTACCTGCCTATTTTGGTACCAATACCATGCTGTTTTTGTCACTATTGCTCTGTAGTATAGTTGGAGGTCTGGTATTGTGAAACCCCCTGCTTCGCTCTTCTTGCTAAGGATTGCATTAGCAATTCTGGGTCTCTTATTCCTCCAAATGAATTTCATGATTGCTTGCTCTATTTCTATGAGGTCCGTCATTGGGATTTTAATTGGAATTGCATTGAATTTGTATAGCATTTTTGGATGTATGGCCATTTTGACAATATTAATTCTGCCTATCCAAGAACATGGGAGATCTTTCCATCTTGTCAGATGCTCTTTAACTTCTTTCTTTAGTGTTCTGTAGTTCTCATTGTAGAGGTCTTTCACTTCTTTTGGGCAATATATTTTATCCTTCTGAGCTTTAATTTCTTTATTAGTGAAAATCAATATACTAATAAAGATTAACCACGTCATTTAAGTGTAGATGAAAAGGGTGAAGAGGGATAATAGTGAGTAGAAAATGGTAGGGAAAATAGGCATCAGGTCATGCTAGTAAGAATTTGTTTTGGAGTTAAGGTATCAGATGTTGCAAATTGAATGAATTTGAAGAAGAAAAGTGAATAATTAGATAGAGGGATGAACATGGGAGTACTACTATTGGTGATGATAAGTGGAAAATCATAGCAGTAGATGACTGAATTAAAATATGAAAAAATTTTGAGATTCAGAAGAAAGACTCTAACTGATCAATATATTGAAAGGATGTCTCATGTGGTTATTAAAAATGTTGTCAAGAAAATGTCAAAGAAAAAAAGAAGGAAGATTCCAGATTCTGTACAAGGAGATTTACTTGCATTTATTAATTTCAAAACAAAATATTTCTTAGCATTCCCCTTTTTTAGAAACAACCTATAAATAAAGTTTTACCTTAAAATGCTACAGTAACATCAAATATTTAATGTTCATGATCATGCAAAGAAAATAATCAATTAACTATATTTGTTCATTACTTTCCACTTGCCTCCCCAAATATGAGGTCAATGATTAAGACTTCATCTTAAGTTTCCCATTAATCAACCAAGCTAAGTTTTATTAATATTATTGAAGAAAGGGGGAATCATTTGAAGAATTGTGATCAGTTGGTGTAGTTATTAAATTCTATGTAACATTTTTTTTAAAACTAAGATTCAATATAGTACTTGAATTGCCTCTACTTAGCTGGTATAAATCATGACAACAAAATCTTGTTCAGTCAGGATTTGTAGGTTGTAGAGAGAAGAATCTTTATTGTCTCTTCATTTCTTAGGGCTTTTAATAATGTTTGCTGGTTGGAATTTTAGAAGTGAAACAATTAAAGGGGAATTCTCCCAGGTTTCCAGTACATCTTGCTGATGTAGCTGGTTTCTGGAGTCTTTCTGACAGAGCCTATTATAGAAATGTTTGCACCATCTCCTGACTGCTAACCCCCTGCCCCCTCCTCTAACCACCTCTTTTCTTAAGCTGCTAATACATGGCACACAACTTCCTGAACTTTCTGTTTTTTAAACTATCCTTAGCTTGGCGGTATGAAAGATGGTGGAATAAGACAAACATCATTACCCTATGTACATGTATGATTACATGACTAGTGTGAATCTGCATCATGTAGAAGCATGGAAATGAAAAGTTGTACCCCATTTGTGTACAATGAATCAAAATGCAGTCTGAAAAATAAAAACTAAAAAACAAAACAAAACAAAACAAAAAACTATCCTTAGCTTAAATCAAGAAAAAATTGCCAATTATTGTTTTCCTCTAGTGGTATTCTTGCTACTTCTGCAATCACCTCTACTCTGAGCTAAGTAAATATTTTTAAAAATAATAGTATCTGCTGATTTTACACTGTTTAAATTCTCTCGGAGCCACATATCAAATCTTTTCTGCTGTGCTCTTTAGGACATTTTAATTCTTAAATGTCCAACTCTGCCTGACATACTTACTCACATCAGCCAAGAAACTGTCCCAGTGGGAAAACAATTGTGTATTGAACTCTGTCCCATTTGACAGGTAAAAAATGAGATCTTTAAAAAGGAATGACCAATGCTTTTCACTGAAAATTCTGCAAACAAATAAAGCTTTAAATGCTCTAGTCAAGTTTCCTCCTTTTTGGTGACTATGAAAATGTGTAATTCTCTTCTTGCAAAAATTGGACATTTTCTCTGAATATAGGTAGCAAACATTTTTTTATTCCATATTTTCTATGCTAAAATATTACTTCTGCAAGACTTCCACTGCATTTTTATGTAAAATGATTTTATTTCTCATGAATAGTACTTGGGTATTTTTCGAGTACTGCATATACATTACCTTCGCTTATTTTATCAAATTATTATTATCATTATTATTATTATTTTAAAAAGCATTATTTCTATTCTGTACAGATGAGGAAACTAAAACTTAAATATTTTTAATGATTTAACTAATTCACACAACCCATAAAGGATTAAAATCAAATCATCCCTGACATTTAATCATTTGCTCTTTATATTTTATATTACATAATGTAAAACAAAATCTATGAGAATCCATATAGACATTCTTTTCTTTATACATATGATGTTTATAGATTCCTGTTATGTGTATAAATTGATAAATTGATTTTTTTTTGAAAAACAAGTCTTTGAATGTACTAAAGTGGCTCTTAATTTAAATAAATTCTTTAAGTTTGGCAAATGTAAAATTATTTTTAAATGTGACTCACCTAGTCTTAGTAAGTGTGGCACAAATTAAAAAGAGGATCAGACATGGTTTATGAATGTAATTTTATCCAGTGTGGTGAATATGATTTTTAGCCTCTTTTTGGTAAACAAAATGTAATAACTGTGCACATATTGCAATGCAGTTTGCATTTCCTCTGGCATGAAAAATTACATTTTACATTTTATCCACTCCCTACTTCTAAGAGAAGGATTTTTTTTCTAGATCACTACTCCTACCTAACTGCTTTTCTTCACTCACTGGGCCTCTAGACACATGGATAATATTCAAAACTGGTCCTTATGTATTCTACCCTGTTTGAAGTATTAATTATTTTAAAAATAAAATTGTTTTTAAAAATGTCAAATGTTTTTCTAGACACTGTAGATGGAATATTAACAAAACTAAGTAGGGAGAACTACTTTGTGTAGTTATCAAGTGTTGGAGGCCATATATAAATTATAGGTATGTTTGAGCTATTAAGGCAAGGAAGCTGCTTTTCTCTGGGAACTCCTGGGTGAAATCCCTCAGTTTGAGAAAGCCCAGATTATTCTGGTGCCCTGTCTTAGCTTACAGCTTTAGGATCAAACAGCCTCCCCAAGATGGACAGAGATGAATGTAACCAGCCAGGCATCAAGCAACCTGTTTATCCAAGATCCCCTGCTACACTGAAACCTTATACCTACCCATCCCTATATATAAAGCAATCTTGGGCTTTTTCTGTTAGAAGTCAGAACCCCTCTGGTCAACCTGCTTTGAAAATATATAATTCGTACCTTTTTGTCTTTATTTCTTGATATATTACTTTCATAGCTTTTATTTCAGATCCAGCTCATCCCTCTAATGGGTACCCACTCACTGGCCCATGCAGGATGTGTGCAAGAAATCAAGGAAGGCCTTCCTGTCATGTATGTTTAGTAGGTGTTATGGTTGGGTAATAAATGTCCCCAGAAGGTCATATTCTAAAGATTTGTTCATCCAGCCTGCAGTCATCTTGGAAGGTGGTAGAACATTTAGAACCTAGTTGGAGGACATTAGATCATTGGGAAAATACCCTTGAAGGAGATGTAATCCTGACCCATTCTTCTCTCTCTCTCTCATTGCTTCCCGGTTCCATGTGGTGCATGGGCTTCTTCCACCGCATGCTTCTGCTACCAAGATGTGTTGTGTTGCCACAGATCCAAAGCAACCTGACCAAGTGATTAAGGATTGAAATCTTCAAAACTATGAGCCAATATAAATATTTCCTGCCTTTAAATTTATTTTCTCAGGTGTTTTGTCACAGTGATAGAAAGCTAACTAACACAGTAGATAAAATGAAGTAAGAGAATATTGTGCAACAATTAGAGGGAAGAATGTTTAGTAAGAAGAGAAAGTAGAAAGATCCTGAGGTAGGAGCAAGTGTGGGTATTTATACACAGAGAGGAAGTTATTATGACTGTGGAAGCTTGGTCAAGATGGATATCATAAAAGAAAAGTTTCAAAGGGTATCCAGGAATCAGAATATATAAATCATGTTCAAATTCAACAAAGGCTATGATTTTTATTCTTTGTGGAATTAGAAACCATTGGTAGGAACAGGGTTGTAAAGTAACTAATTATAGTTTTAAACAATGTGGGTACTATGTGGAAAGAAATTCACATTCAGAGGGATCAAAAAGTAAAACCAAGAGGTTCCCTTTGGAGGTGTGGCAATGATCTGGAGAGAAGTAATGGTGACTTTGATGAGTGTTGGTAGCACTAGGGGTAATGAGAAGTGATTAGTATTTTTATCTCTTTTAAGTGTATATGTCATACCAATAGGTAGATAATGGATGGGATATGGGTATATAAATGAGAGGAATCAAGAATATATCTTAGGTTTTAGGTCTTACAATGAAATGAATAATTCTGCCCTTTACTGGGATGGACAGACAAAGTAAGAAGCTGGTGTGCTTGCACATAGTGTTGGGGGTCAAGGGTGGGATTTTGGAAATGTTGTGTTTATGATGCATTTATTAGGCATTCAAATATGTGTACCAAAGTGTCAGTTGGACTTAAACCTGAAGCTTCAATGAAAAATTGGAGCATCAGTTAATGGGCATTGTTTGAAGATTGAGACCAAAGGAGTGAGTACTGTTAGAGAGGATAACACATCCAAGGAATGGTTGAGCTCTAGGAGGCCACAGATTTTAGAATTCACAAAGAGGGTAAAAAAGAACATAAAGTTAGAAAATGAGCAAAGAGTGAAACAGGTAGAAGGTACACAATTGCTGGGAAGCCAAGAAAATCAAATTATTCAAAAAATAAAGAGAAATAATTGTTTTGAATGACTTTGACCTATACGGAAATTAAACTTTAGAATTAACCATTGAAGTTGGCTCTTCTGAGGAAATGGTGACTTAAAGTGTTGTTCATTTGTAATGTAATACAAAAAAGCTTGAAATGCAAGGTTTAGGAGAGATGGGGAATCAGAAATAGCATACCAAAATATAAACCACTTTGGAGTTTTGCTGTAAAGTGGAGAAAGAAATGAGGTGGCATTAGAGGGAGGCTTGGAATCAGTGGCCTCTCTGCTTTAGTGGTGTTCATGCTGATTGTGTTACTGTTTTAGTATGAGATGTTTCAACATGTGTGTGGCTAATTTGGGATTTTTCCATCAGAACATAAAAAAGACTGTTTCAGGAGATAAAATTTTAATTGCCATATTAAATAAATTGAGGAAACAGGTGAAACAAAAGATGCTTCTGTGTGTCCTGCTTCCTTAGACAGTTACTGAAGCTTTTCATTCATTTTTAGATGAGGAAATCAGAGTACAGATATAGAGTGGTTTTAGATTTAGAAGGAGATCATTAAGACACCTTGTTCAGATTATTTCTTATTTCTCAGTCAACTAAGCAAGTTCATCAGTGCAAAATTAGGGAAAAATGTGTCAAGGAAAAGTAGTATGTGAGATGGTATTCACCTAAAATAGAAAATAAAGCCCTTGCTAAATTCCTTCTAATTAGATTCTTAATTCTTAAAGTCAAGTTACTACTTGATATAGTGTTAGCTGCTCTCTCGAACTTCAACCACTCTTCTCTCCCTTTCCTACTATTACCCAATCAAATCTAGCACCCTAAAAAATGGCCTGACATACATAAGTAGGTTATAGCCATTTAAGATTATTTCAGACTTCAGAAATATATTAGTATATTTCACCATATAAGTAGATAAAAGATAAAATATGATATATGTTTTAGGATTAACATAATTACTAACCAAATACAACTTTCATTTTAATTTAAACTTCATTAAATTACAAATAATTGGACAGTTATGAAGACAATATAATACATATACTAATTGCACCATAATGAAGCACTAAATACATTATCATTAAAGTCAAGACAGTACAGGGAGACAATTTTATTATTATCATTCATTTTAATAATCTATCTATAAATATAAATATTACCTATGAAATTAGATTATACTAGCTACAAACAAACAAGCAAAAGCTATTAATAGATAAATAGTAAAAGAATAAACATCATCCTTATGATTAATTTAATAACATTGTAGAATTACCTATCTTGTTTAATCCTAATAAGGAGATGAGGCAGGTACTATTTTTTTTTTCTTCAAAATATAGTAGATGAATCAAGATAACTGGAACTGAAGAAAATTAACTTGATAAACATGACACAAATTTGACGAGTCAAATGTGATTTGATTTGTATTGAAATAGCTTACATACAATTTGGAGACACTCAAATCACAAACTGTGAGAAAGATAAAAGTGAATCACCCTAAAAGTGAGAGTTCACAGTCTCACTTAGAAACAACGTGTGAGTTGAGTTTTCCAAAACCATGACAGTTTATTGGCATACTCAAATCATAGCTATAATGGTCAATTTTTATAGATCTTTTGTCCCTCCCTGTTATACAAGTCACAATCTCTAGTAGGGAAACTTGTTCCCAATAACTTTTTAGAACCTTCTTGGCATCATCTATAAATCATACGGAGTGTTCTTCCAAATTATGATAGCATTTCTGTCTTATACAAGAATAAGAAGAGGGAAACTGGAGAATGTCTTGGTCTCTTATGTTGCTGTAATAGAATAACAAAGACTGTGTAATTTATAAAGGTAAAATTTCTCACAGAAAGTCTAATAACAAGGTTCTGGCATCTGACCTTCTCGCTGCCTCATAGCATAGCAGAGGCCATCTTGCTCAAGAGAACATGCCAGAACTGAAGAAGGAAGGAGGAAGAGAAAGTGAAGGAAGTTGAACTGGGTGATATTATAATGCCACTTCTGTGATAACTGACTTCCTGTTTATGATATAATCACCTCTTAAAGGTCCCACCACCATTTTTTTCATTGCCAAAACCACCAATAGTGGCAATGAGATTCCAACATCAGTTTTGGAGGGGACATTCAAACTACAACACTAAGTTTTTGAGACAGATGAAAATAGAGTGGATTTTCACATTAAAATGGAAGCTTTTAAAAATGTAAAAGAATAAAAATGTATATGGAAACTTGGGTATATTGGAAAAAATAAATTCAGTCATGTATTTCACCAAAGCTTAATTAGGCTAAAAGTAAATATAAAACAAATATCAAATTTTTATATTTTTCTCTGAAATAATAGTCTATGAATATTAGGGATTGTTGACTTTCAAGTTAATCATAAAATAGCCCTTCAATATATACTACTTTAACTCAAAGTGCTTAAACTTTGAACCTGAATTTAGAAATGTTATTTCTAGCATAAAATGTATAACTACCCCTCTTCTTCCTAATTGATAAACACCTATGTAAATAATATAAGCTTGGGAAGCATTACAGAATGGTGGATAAATGTTTAATTTGAGCTGGGCACAGTGGCACATGTCTGTAATCCCAGCAGCTCCTAAGGCTGAGACAGGAGAATCTCAATTTCAAAGTCAGCCTCAGCACTATTCAGTCACTAAGCAACTCAGTGGGACCCTGTATCTAAATACAATTCAAGAAAGGGATGGGAATGTCACTCAGTGGTTGAGTGCCCCTGAGTTCAATCCCCAGCACACCCTACCTCGCCCCCCACACACACCAAAAAGATTTTGAATTTGGAGAGAGTGCCTAGGTTTAATTTCTGGATCTGTTATTTAACAGCCATGTGATCAGCCTTGTAAAAATTACTAACTGTCCTATGCCTCATTTTCCTGATCTTAAATTGAGATTCTTCAATGTCCTACCTCATAGGATGGCCTGAGATTAAACATGATAATGCATGGAGAACAATTAAATCAATCTATTGGTCTGTAGTAATGTAAAGGCTATAATTTGTGTTTTGTGTTTAATGCCATCCCACATGACACAGCTTTGTTTCAGTAATATTCTTGGAAAAAACCAGACCCATCAAATTTAATTATTATAAACATACTGTGGGTCCCACCTCCTAGATATGACCTTGTTGGTACCACTTATACTTAGAATATACCTAAAACAGTACCCCTTCTGGTACTGTGCTCCCTTTACAACCACCCTAATAAAAATGCACCATATCATCCCTCTCCTAGAATACCATCTGATCCTAGGCCACAACCTCTGAAGGGATCCTTTGTTCTTGTACTGCCCCCTCCCCAAAAAGGATGCTCTCATAAAATAGTGCTGATAAAATAAATGTGTAGGGAATATTCAGAATATGTTTACTATTCTTTTAAAACAAAAAATTATCTATAAAAGCAAATAATATTTTTAAGAAGAAAGCATCCCTGACAATTACATTGTCCTATTAAATTTAGCAGGTAAATTCTAATTTCATTTTGTA
This sequence comes from Glaucomys volans, assembly GCA_020662805.1. NCBI lineage: Eukaryota > Metazoa > Chordata > Mammalia > Rodentia > Sciuridae > Glaucomys > Glaucomys volans. The sequence goes on along the minus strand of JAJEJO010050863.1, from coordinate 21,832 downwards.
AAGATTCAGAGGTGGATGCTGGCAGTCACAAGCAGAAAGTTTTGCATGCACTGGTACCTTGCTCCATAGCATTAGGCTGCAGTCATGGCATGATCAGCGAGGCTGAGCAGCACATATGTGTTTGACTCAAGGACAATGTGTCTGATCGGAGGGTCAAAATTTTCTTTAATGTGTCTGTCTATAAAGAAATTCCCAAGTTTATGAAGAGGAGCAGTTTGTGTTGATTCCTGGGTGAGAAGAAAAAATAAATAAAATATTCCTATATCTTGAAAGATTTAAATTATGAGTTACTCCTTCAAGAGATATTTAGATCAAAACGTTTAATCAATACAAATGACACAAAAGAATATGGCTTTTATGTATTCTATATTTAAATGAAAATGTTTGCTTGGATTCATGTGTCTTATTAAATATGAACTTTAGAACTAGTTTAATTCAAGTTTCCAAATACTCAGAAAATAGATAACTTTTTATATTATTTTAGATTCCTATATGAATATATAGAGGATATTAATTAAGAAGCAAAACAAAAACATGGAAAAAATGAATAGGTTTTGTTATTTCTAAAATGACTTTGATCTAACCCTATATTAAATCATTGAAATGCACACTGTCAATGAACCAAAATGCTTAAGATGACCAGCAATAAACCTTATCAGGTCCTTTAACATTTTTATGAAAATGTTGTATCTAATTTATACAATATTTTTTCTTTATCAGAAAATTAATGCTTCAGTGTCTTCCCCAATTGTGATACTCAGCATAGAAAATCCAGCAACTCTATAATTCTGTAGATATGGAGGCCAGAACATTATCATTCTCTTTCTTCTTTCTGGGTATTATGTGGCATCCACTATAATCAATACTGTATAGCCTTGAAAATGTTATCCAATCATTTTCAAGTCATTAGTGTCATAGTGCCTTTAAATAGCAATGCCACTTTCCAGTTTCTACTGATAGACCTATGGATTGCACTAACCTAAAGACCTCAATTATTGTGGCAGGAAATTAAGTTTTTCCAGTCCTAAGGATGCCCCTTATCATGTATGTTGTGCTAGAAACAAATATATTCATGTTTAGTTCATATAGTTGCAACGTCAGCTACAGGAGGTGGTATCTTAGCCCAAGTTAACAACATCTCTGCTTTTCAGTTTTCTCTTTTATAATATTGAAGATTATCAGAGGTGATGTGAACATTTATCTGTGGACTAGGAATAATATAATAAAGTAATTTACAGCTGTCCTAAAAATAGTGAATTGTCAGAATGAAACAATTTTTTATTATAAGGCTTTTAATATGGTGCAATAGATATGATGGCAGTACCTTTTTGAATTTGGTCACACAAGAGTCTCATTTATTTATTAAATAGCATATAATTCTACTATCCAATTACATGGATGTAATGCCTAAAATATCAGATGCTTTGGGCAAAGTCCATATCGTATTACCTTTTTATTGCAATCATTAGTTGTTGTTGAGATAAAATTAAATGAAGGGAGGTCACATGGAGTAGCAGTTGCCCAACCTCAGATGCTGCCTCCACAGGAAGTGCCTTGGGAGATCAGTTGATGGATGCCTTCAGTGACCCAGCAGAGGAGTGGGAAACATGGGACTTGAGAACAAATATTAATTCTTAGCAATTTAGGTATACTTGATTTAAATTTTCATTTTTAACTTAATATCTCTGAGTTAGAATATGTACTCATTCTAGGTACATGTGTACTTTTAAAAGAATGCTAGTGATATTTATCTTCTAAGATAGTGGTTGCAGCTCAGCTAATACAGGAAAATTTGCATATAATAAAGTTTTACATTATGGTAGAAAAAACGTATGTGCTTCTTAAATTAACTACTTAATTATAGAACAAAGCAACTGACAATTTATAGATACAGAATTAGTACTCATTCTCCCTCTAGCATTTCCCTGTGTTTGGCATGTTCTAGTGATAGGACCTCTGTGGCAGTAATTCACAATGTTCTGAACTGGTTCTTTACATCTCACACCGTTATCATATGTCTATGAAAGAAAACTTCTCAGTAAATGTCAAGCTTCATTCATCCGATTTCCTAGTAATGGAAACTGTGTTTGAATTGAATTCGTGAACGGGGATCTTGGCCTCAACAAACACGGTAAAGTCAATTGTTAGAAAATATCAGGAATATCGATCTATCAGAGACAGCTGTCTAGCTCTTTATTTTACTCATGATCACAGGAATATTAGAGGAATATGGTCCATCCTCAGCAGATGTGAATAACACCAGCATGCTTTCTACTTTCATGGTTTGGAAAATGTTTAGCTCTACCATTAAAGGATTAGAGAATGACTTAATTATGTCAAATTTTGCTTATGACTGGCTTACCTAGATGTCAAGTGAGCATGGGTAAATTGTAAAATCAACTGGTAACTAATTTCAATCAGAGAATCCTATCACATTTATTCAATAATATCCAAATACTTTCTAAGTGAATTATTTTCTTGCTGAATTATTCTTTTCTAGATAACCTGGGCTATAAAACCAATGAGATTTGTTAATTAAAAATTTTGTTTTTACCAGGAAGAATAAGTTCTACCTAATCCTAGTTATAATAATATACCAGTAAGTCTCCAAATACCCAATGGATAATTAAAAGTGATGTATTATCAGATTAGACTTAATCATATTTACTGTGATAGGTAACATCAGAACCTCACTCTTACAAATCCTTGCTCAAGTTACGCGGGCATTGAGCATGGGGGAAAGGTTTTGGTCCTATGATGTTCCCACAATAGAATCTAAGCTGGTGAAGAATTCTATCATCCATCACTGAATCACTGTTTCTGTAGCAAGTGGAAGAAAGTGATGATAAATAAATCACCAGATTTCACATCTTTTTTTTTTCTCAAAGAAATGGTGTAAATTACTTCTGTTATTATTGTCCAGTCAGATCCCATGAACTCACCTATTTATGAGGTAAGTAGGAATACTCTGTCCTAAAGGTAAAGAATCCAAAATATTGGAAGCCATTGTTGATAAATGCCAGTGATCATATCATTATTCAATCTGCAGACTAAAAATTCTTTCCTGGAAGGATACACATAGGAAGTGCAAAATATAAATTACTAAGGTTTACAACTATAACCTTAATAATAGTCTTTAACATTCTTAATTCATGAGAAACGGAACTCTTGAATGCATCAATTTCCTATGTTCAAAGCTTTGGAAACATTTCTTATTTTTTTACATAAAACAATGATTCTGGATTATTCTGGATGGTTATTTCCAAAAACTGGGTACCAAGTTTAGAACTGATTGGCATTACCTTACTGACTTGGGCCTTCTGGAGTTGGTCCATTTTTAACCTATATGTCACTGAGGGGAATTTTTAAGAATTTTGTTAAATTTATAAAATTCATATTTTTGTACTGACCCTGAAATCATCCGCACATAAATTAGGCTGAACTGTATTAGGTGTCTGGCTCAGAGTTATTCAAGTATTTTGACAAAAATTAGCAAAACTTTTGGCTTCAGACTCAAGCACTGTTTTTTCCTCTGGCTATGTGATGGACTGTTCATCAATTATAAGTCTGGGTTTCCCACAGTTTAAAAGGAAAAAAAAATTCACTCTGTTACTTGTACTGAGATAGTGGAAAATTTAGTTACCAAATTCATTAGCTATTGACTGTCAACAATGCAAGTGCTTTAAGGAGAGCTTAGTCAAAAATTTTTGTTACTCTGACCTCTCCAAAAGCTTACTACATGTTTAAAATGATGTGATATGATAATTATTTATTAATGTAAGTCTGAATGATATCCAGTAATTAATCTTGGAAATGAACCATTAATCCATTCTGATAAATGCTAAAAAGGATATTCACAAAAATAAAAGATGTGCAACATCGAATAAATGGCCCATATCAGAAATTTAACAAAGGTTTATTAATAAGAAAATGTCCATTCACCCAATGAAGTATTGAACAATTTGTTAACCTAGAATGTCATGATCTTTCATATACAGACAAGAAAGCATATGCCAAGAAATAGTAAAAAATAACTAATGTAATATAAATTTGGATAAACAGTCTATGAAGAAGCAAAAAATATCATTATCAGTGTTTTATTTCATGTTTTTTTCTACAAACATAAGAGAAAACAAAGGAAAATATGTAACAAATTGTTTGTCCTTATTGTCCTTGGGGCTAGAATTGCAGGGATACTTTCTATTTTACCTACTTATGATTTTTTTGGCTTACTTTAGTATTTTTTAAATAAGAAAATAAAAACAACAAAAGTGTGAAATAAAAGAAAGCAACGATTCCAGATTTTATGTATCTGTTCATATACATATATACATGTATATATTTTTAATTGTTTATAGATGTGGCTGAGGAACTTTTGGTTTAATGGTTCTTTTATTTCAATGATAAAAAAATCCCTTCAATTTGAAGAATCTTTGAAGTGTTTGGGTATATTTATAAAACTACGATGATACATTTCTCCTTTATATAAATACATAATTTTTAAAAATACCCTTTGAATTCAAAGTTCAATATGATCTTCTATTTAATAAACCTGCATTTCTTATACTTAAAGAGTAATGCAAATGCCACAAAATACAAAGGTAAATATGAGTTAGGTGAGTAAAAAATACATTTCATGGTGACAGAAATAATAATAGTTTTCATTTGTGCAAATTTTAAAATTTCCAAATTTCCCACAGCATTACTTTATCTAAATCTTATAACAGTTTTGTAAAAATAGGGAAATTTTAATTCTCAAGGACTAAGGTACTGGTAAATCATACCAAAGGACCAGATCAGAGACTTACAGATCAGTTCCTTAGTGCTTATTTTTTTGTGTGTTAGGGACTATACTATATTTTAAGCCAGTTCTGTAATTGACTTCAGGTGTGTGTTTTTATGTTTTTACTTTATAATTATCCATATTCATGTTCTTTGAAAGTACAAGATATTTTAATAAAAATAAATACTATTGGAAAATCTTAAAACTACTTACTTTTAAAACAGCTCAATTTTCCTGTCATATGGCAGGAAATAGTTCAAATATGAGAGAGATGCTAATGAGCATTAAATGCCACTTATTCTTTCAACAAACACTGTCAGAAGCACTTCTGAAATGCCCTGTCATTAAGTGCAAGACACATGCAATGATGGAAGGATGTCCCCCATGACCATAAAGATTTTCTCCATTTTATAAACTTGATCATGCCTCTAGATGGGTGCCCCACTTGCCCTCTTTAAACTTGCAACCTGAAAAAGTAAATAAATTGAATAGTATCAAAATGAAGCAATTCTATTTTTCTGTTGGAATGTAAGCAGTCTTACTAACTCTTATGAGCAACCTTCAGTTTAAAGATGCCTTTTAATTTCTGGAATGTATTGATTCAGTCATATATGCTAGGTTCCCTATTAAAATCATCACAGAGAGGAATATTCAGACTCAGGGTTCATTCAGTATAGAAGGCAAACAAGCAAAGTGATACATTATAATATTCCAGCATTTAAGTCTGAAAATAGAAGCTGTCTGCACATGGTGTTCTTTTTGTGCAATTTTAATATGATGGTTGTGTTATGTGCCTTCAGTAATTAAAAATGTCCTTCAAATGTTGTAATTTAGAGTAAAACAGTACTGCTGAGGTTATTGTGATAAATATTTGGCTAATATACACAGTTACAAGATTATCTCTCAACACATGAAGGTTTGAAAACATCAATCTGTTTGAATTATCATAAAGTTTTTGTATTAAATGTGAGGTACATTCAGGTGCAGAATAATGCTGCATTTTTTTAGTGCTGATCTGCATTACACGAGAAATGGATTCATTTATTTTAATTTTCTGTCCTTTTTAAAAATAGTCATCTCTCTCCCTGTCTCTCTTCTCCCTTTCTTTCCTCTGTTTTTCTCCCTTCTCCCCTCCTCCTCTTTTCTCTCTTTTCTCTCCTCTTCAGGAAAAAACAAAACAAAACAAAACAACAACAACAACAAAAAACAGAAAAAAGTTCCAGTAGTTAAACAAAACTTTATCATTCAAAAATTAATTCCATGGGAAATCACAGAATATTTCATACATAAATGTAAGAAGTTATCATTTTCAGGACACCAACATGAAATAATATTATTCAATGGAATCTAAATCAAAAGAGGTGAGGGAGCATTGAAAAATTAGAAACTCTTTTAAGCTACAAAAAAAATGGAGCTCTTCTTATGTTTTTTATCCTCATTATTTTTTGAGAGCTGCTCTGAACATGCAAGTTCAAGGGTGCAAAAGAATGAAAGGAAAGGTGATGAAAGGAAAATTAATTGAACATTTATAGACCTCTATAAGGAGTTTATTTTCAGAAGGGTCAATTGACTGAGTTAATTTCCTCAGCCCTGGTAATAATGTGTTAGTGATTTAAGATTCAATGTCTTCCACTTACTGAAAAATATGTGTCAAGCCTAAATGGAATACATTTCATTCAAATATTCCACTTTCTTGAAACCCAAACAAATATCATGTCTTATGATCCTTTAAGTCATTTCTGTAGAGTTAAAGAAAACCACTATAGAAAATGTAATACTAGAATATATACTTTAGAATTTTAGAAAATATAAAATTAGTGTAAATCATATTAGGATCTTAAACAATTCAAAATGGTTTTCTATAGGGTTTAAATATTCTGTTAGTACCTCAGATACCTTGCATAAGAACTAAAAATTGAAATTGACTAGAAGAAATTAAAGTGAAACTGGCTACTCTGTATTCATCAGCTAAACTCTACTGTGCATATTTTGTAACTTTCCAATCAGCTCTCTTCTAAAGACAGAATAGTTTTGGTCTCAGAACAATTGCGAGTTCTTTCTAAAAAGCTAACTTTTTACAAACTGATTAAATTAGTATATCATTAAGAATTTCTCTGGTAAAATTTATTTTAATACTATCTTAGGATTTAAGTTTTGCATTATAGGATATAAAAGTTGTTATCAGTCAAGTCAATTTGGGGACAATGCCAAATAATGATCTTTGTTAATCATTAATGTTGGAAATAAAATATGATGATGAACTTAGTGAATAACATATTACTAGAGATATTCATTAACCTACTCAAAATAAATATAATGCTAACATTTTACAGAGATCAATAGAGATATTATGTATGTCGTGTGTCATAGAGTTTGTGGTACTTTTGAGAATTTTATCTTTTTTTGAAAATTTTTTATCATTAATATAACTGCAACATGTTATCATTTGTCATATCCAGGTATACAGGAACTGAGTAATCACATATTTTGACCCTGTATTTAAGCAAGTTTTCAGGGTTCTAACAATTGGATTATAACACTGATTACCTGATTAATATATATTTTTCTATTTGATATAGTGTTGGTGTTACAATTTTGCTCTTTATATTCTTTTGTGATGAGTTATTTACATTTGAAGTTTTTTTTTTTTTAAATTCTATTGCTTTTGGGTTTAAACTGCTAAGGAAAAATTCTGGGTAGGTTAAAAGATATACAAGTTAAAACATATATAAGGTAAAGTATCATTAACCACATGTGGCATTCATATCTCATCCAAAAAGATACACAGAGTGGCTCCATAATACCTTCACATATCAAATCAATGGCATGAGGGAGGACCAGGTTTTTCCATCATTCCAATTCGTCATTCTCAATACTAGTTTTCTATTTTAAAGTCTTGCAACACTAATGACAATAAAACATGTACCAACTCAGAGAAACATCACAATTTAAAAGAAAATGAAACTGTGTCCATGAAGAGCAAGAGAACTTTCTCTCAGTGACCTGCTAACTGACTTAGTTTCTTCTCTATCATAATTATATAAATAACAATACAAAAACCAGTTCCTAAAAGAGAAAAGGAGAATTGATTGATTAAGGCAATGTTTCCTGTTTCCTAGTCATTTTAGGCATTCAGAGAGCACTGCTAGGACCCAAAAAAGGCTATTGGAGGGAAACAAGAGTATATTTACTTTAATATAAAGGAAAAACAGATAACTCCCATTTTTTAAATTGAACCAAAACATACATATATATATATATATACATACAAATATATATATATGTATATATATATATTTATATGGAATTTGATCGATGATGATTATATACTTCATGAGTTTGGATAGAAATTTCCATCATTTAACCAACACCTTAATCAAAATATAGAACATTTACATCACTCCAGAAAGTTCTTTCATGCATATTTCCCATTCATTTCCATAGCATGTATAAGATGCCTGTTCTGAATTCTGTCTTCATAGACTTTTCTGCATATTCTTGAACTTCATAGGAAGGGGATGACATACTTTGTGTTCTTTCATGTCTGTCATCTTTTTCTCTGTATCAAGTTTTTGTTGATGGCATCAATGATTTCCTTCTTTTTATATTCTCCATTTGCACAAATATACTGAGTATTTCACAATTTGTTGATAAATTGCCCTATTGATGTGATTCTGGGTTCCTCCTATTATGATTAAAATTGCTAGGAACATTCTTGTGCAAGTATTATTGTGTGCAGTAATTCTTGGGTAAATAGCAAGGAACAGAATTTTGGAGTCAGAAGAGATACATGCCACATTGTTGATTTAATTTGCAACTATTTTGACAACATTGTTATTTTTGCATCATGGGAGTTTTCACATACACCAGCCATTTGACAGATTTATAATGTGAATGTATTCTTCCAATTGTGTCTGTCCTTTATATATTCTTAACTGTAGTTTCGAAAAAGCTGGAGTTCTAAAATTTCATATAGTCCACTTGACTAAATTTTCCTTTACCATTTTTTGTGTACTTTCAACTAAATATTTTTACAGATCAGTGTTAAAGATATTATGTGTTCTTTTAAAATGAGTTTAAAAATCCTTTTACATGTAGATGTTGTTTGCATTGTGCTAAATTTTGCATGTTATTCTAGGTAATTTCCTTTAGAATTTTTTCAAGGTCTGTAAGGTGTTTCAACATCATTTAAATTTTTTTTAGAAATTTTAGTTTTAATTTACAAATTAGTTATATATAAATATGACAGTGTAATGTGATATTTTCATATGCTCTTATTGTAGAATTATTAAATCGATGAATTTAATGTCTCTCCCCTCATGAATTTATACATTTTTGTGATCAGAGCATTGAAATATAAGCCTTGTGTAATTTTAAAATATGCACTGCACTAGAGCTTGGAGGACATCACGCTAAGTGAAATACACAGAGATAGAAAAAGACCCTGCAGGATTTCACTTACGTATGAAATCTAAAATAGCTGAATTCTAAGGGTGGAGTGTATCTCTGTGGTAGAGCGCTTGCCTAGAGGTCCAGTGGTCCTTGTTACATCCACAACACTGCTAGAACTCAGAAATAGAGATTGGGATGGTGGATACAAGAGCCTGGGATTTGTAATAGATAAGGAAATGGAAGATGTTGATCAAAGAGTGCAAACATTCAGCTAGCCAGGAAGAATAAGCTTTAAACATGTATTGCAAAGAATCCAGCATCACTTTTTGAAAATACTTTCATTAGTGCAATTATAAAAAACTGTGGTTTTGTGTGTGCGTGTGTATGTGCATATCTATTGTCTACACACACTTGTGTTTATAGGCTTCTTGTTCTATTCTATTGTTCCTTTGATTTTTTGTTTATTCTTAAGTAAATAGCTCAATAGGTTTATAACTGTTAGGTATATAGCTCTGTAGCTATATGGAAAGGCTAGAAATAGTGTGGTTTGTGCTTACCAAATTTGTTATAACATTTCAATATTGTTTTACATGCTGCTCTTTGGGGTTATCTCTATTATATACCTTTTGAGGAAAATATATCAGATTCTACAAAAAGAAACACTAAGATATTTATTTGTATTCCCTTGAAATAATAGATTAATTTGGGAAGAAATGATGTATTTATAATATTGAGCTTTCTGATGCATGAATATTACATGTTAATTTACTGGGATGTACTTTAATTTATCTCAGTCTTTTTAAGTTTCTCAATACATAGAGAGTTTTCTAAATATCTTTCTAAAACTCTGTCAGTCAAAACTTTATTTTCAATATTATTGTTGATGGTGTTTTGAAAACGTATTTTCTAATCTTTCTTAATCTAATCAGCCTTGACAGAAGTTATCAACTTCATTCATCTTTCACATAACTTATTTTATATTTTTAAATTTTATTTCTACTTTTTCTTCCAGTTTATTGATTTCTATTCTTCATTTCCTTATTTTTACTTAGTCTTACTTTGTGCGTTATAGATTTCAAAAATTCTGCTTTTCTAATTTATATAGCCATAACTCTTAAATCATCCCCTTTCAAAAGGACTCTACCCCCTCCTCTTCCTTACAGGATTTGGCGTAAAAAGGGGAAAAATGGAGAAAGCCTATACTACTACTTCAAAATTGCACACTATTAAAAATAAATAAAAAATAAAAAATACTGAAAACTACTTTTCTTAATAAAATCCTTTGACAGTAAAACCTAAACAAACTGACATGAAGCTATTTATATTCCTTATACATCCCACTTAGCACTAATATTCAAGAATTCTTCAGTGCAGAAATATTAATGTGTTTGATTATAAGATCAACACCGGGGTGTTTCTTTTTCTACAACATATTTCCCTAAAACCGCTGTGTTGAATATCCACTTCTTAAAAATGGAGGGTTCTTAACAATATCTCAGGGTGCATACTTAAATTTCATGTCACTTATAGTTGCTGAAATCCCAGGCAGTTCCTAGCGTCAGGCACGTATCCAGTTCTAGGTGGTTTTAGTCACTACCAGATGGAATAGTGGCACAGAGGGATTCTACTCTACCCTCCCCTTCTTTCACTTTGGAATAGTGAAAGAAGTTTGTGCCTTCCTTTTCCTGGCTTATAGCTTATCTGGGAAAGCATGGTAGAAAGGAGAAGCAGAAAAGGGGGCATGCTTCTATCTATTGATTTATCACTGTTTAGTTCACCCTATGAGTTTTTTTGTTTGTTTTGGGGGGTACAGGGATTGAATTCAGGGGCACTCAATGACTGAGCCACATCCCCAGCCCTATTTTGTATTTTATTTAGAGACAGGGTCTCACTGAGTTGCCTAGGATCTCGCATTTGCTGAGGCTGACTTTGAACTCGGGATCCTCCTGCCTCAGTCTCCAGAGTCGCTGGGTTAAAGGTATTTGCCACCATGCCCAGCACTCTGTTAGCTTTCACTGAGTCTTTTTCAAAGAAAAGACACCATCAGACTAGTCATATTTCTATGAGACTTCTTATAATTCCAAAGATGATGATGACAATGATAATAATATCCTTGGCAGAATTCAGGGAAAGGGGCACTCTTAAATTATTGGTGGAAAAGTACATTAGCATAGCCACTATCAAAAACAGTATGAAATTTCCTCAAAAACCTAAAACTAGAACTATCATTTGTCCAATTATCCCACTATTAAGCATACATCCAAAGAAATGAAATGATTATGTCAAAGAGATAGTTGCACTGCCATGTTCATTGCAGTACTATTCACAGTAGCCAAGATATGGAATTAACTAAGGTATCCACTGACAGAATGGATAAGTAAAATCAGTATGCATACACAATGGAACACTATTCAGGCGTGAAAAAGAAAGGAGTCCTAATAGAATCTCTCTCAATACTTTATTTGCATGTATTTAATCATAGTTACACATAAACTACAGGGAAGATTGAAAGACACCATCTTTTAGCTCTAAGGTAAAGCACTTAACTAGAAATGAAGTTCAATAAACTCAAGTGGAGAAAATCAGTGTTGAGAAGCAATGAGTAGTCTCTCAACAGTAAATAGAAGCAGTGGAAAAAGCCATAAAATTAACTATTACTGTCCAAGCAAAATTAAAATGGACATCAGACATGAAAAATTTTTGAGCAAACAAAACCTAGTAGAGCCTAAAAATAGACTTAACATTGTTTACAATACAAATGTAAGTGATCTTTAACTTGGTCATTTCTTGTGTTTATACTATACAGAAAAAAAAGTTAAACTAAGTCACCCATAAACCACATACCAACATATAATTGTGACTATAGACTTTCCAATGAGAAAAACCAAAAAAGGCAATTTTGTAATGCAACCAATTGAATAATGTCTCTATTTTACTTATGCATTCACACCAAAATAATTGTCTCTGATGTTTATCACTGAAAAACTAATCTTTTTTCAATTTCATATTTCCCTAATTCATGCATTATTTCTTAATCAAACTTTTAAAAATTTATTGGACCTCAGAGTTTTATTTTCATTACTAAGGCAACAGTAAATGAGGATTTAAGAACAAGTGAAAAGCTATCAGATAATTTTCATAATCCCACTAAACATGTAGTATCCACTATAAGGAGTTGATGTTCTCAATCAATTATCTCTCTTTATAAGTCTATGCTGGCAAAACTGTACTTAATCCCTAACAACACATTCAAAATGAGAAGTTAAAAGCTAGACTTCATTTACTAGGACATGCATCACTAGGATGAGGCTGTTTAAATCAAGAAAAAAAGTATTCATTCATGGGATGATGCTATTAAGAAACAGACATTATTTTCTTGTCTTAGATCATTTGTGTTGTTGTAACAATATACTATAATCTAGGCAGCATTTACATGGTAGAAATTTATTTCTCGTAGCTCTGAAGGCCGGGATGTGCAAAATCACGATGCCTCGTCTAGTGTTGGCATGCCTTCTGGCTCATAGATGGATTCTTCTAGCTGTGTCCTCACATAGTGGAAGAGAAAAATGAGCTCAATCAGGTCTCTTTTATGGAGGCACTAATACAATCATCAGGGTTCTAACTTCATGACCTAACTACCTTTCAAAGTTCCTGCCTCCTAATACCAACACATTGGGAGTTAGGATCTCGATAATGAATCTGGGGAGAGGACACATTCATACCATAGCCAAGATGTGGAATTAACTAAGGTATCCATGACAGAATGGACAAGTAAACCACTATCATATAGATTGATTCCTGATTTATGTGATAGACAAATATGTGATCAGGAGAAAGGCTATTGAAGGCATATTGTGTTATCTGAAAGCAAGGAAGACATGTAAATGATGATTTGCTCAGTCTGTGGGATTTGAAAGCAGATGATGGTTGGCAATCATGTGTCTCAGATGTTGGCACACAGCAGTTGGTTAGAGAATTGCACAATATCTGATGTTAAAATTACATGATTCATATTTTTAAAAGGCACTGAAGTACCGGGTCAGAGATTCTGAATTAGCAATGTCTAGTGACATTGGATTGCATTTGAAGGAGGCTAACAGCTGTTCCTCTGATAAAGGGTTAGAAAGTCAAATTGCTTTAGAAGATCCTGGGAGTTTACTGAGAGACTCTTAAAACTCAAAGTTGCTAATGAGCATCATGACCCTCACAAGGGGCTTGTTGTGTATGTGGGCGGGCTTTCCTAGCCATGTTTAATTCCACAAAAATTCAACATGCATGTTTTAATGTCTCCCAGAACTAGGTGCTTCACAGAAGGCAGTTTTGAAAATACTCCCCTCAAAATGCATTTTGATCCCCAATTGTCTTATATGTGCATCTTAATTTCAATAACTGCAGCTACTGCATTCTCAACCAGTTCTGAAGTATTCTCTTTTGTTCTCTTGAAGGAATATAAAGACTAAAACCAAAAATGAATACATTTTAATACTCTCTTTTATATAAATATTCTCAGCATGTCTTTTTGAGTTTATGAAAATTTTGCTTCAAAAATATTATGTTTGAAGAGGTTACTACAATGTGAGAGAAATTATTAATTTTACTGAAATTTAATGAGAAGATATGTTTTGTCAACATGTATGTATTATATATATATATAGTGCACATTTAGCATACTGTAAAATAGAGCTAATTTCCTGCTACTTTCCCATTTTGATCAATTCAGAATTTAACATTTGCAGCTATCAGCTGTTGGCTCAACAAAAACTAATATCATGACTCATGTATAAGAAAAGTTAAATAAATTTATATCAACTGTGCTAGGAATGTCATTGTACTTACTGGCTTCCTGTAAGTACTGTCATTGTACTTACAGGGTTGATGTCATATGGTATTTATTTTATTTATTCATTTTTTTTTTCATCTAGTTTCAGGAGATCTTTTAATGTGACAGTTGGGCATGCTGATTAGGCTTGGACCAAATTGGTGATATGATGGTTAGGATTGGTGAACACAGAGAAGCCAGGATGTAAAGCAGGTGATGGCAAAGTAGACACATGTTGATGAGTTAGTTGACAGATATATTGTTCAGAGAGGAAACCCCGATGAGAGAATAATGATTAGTCCAGTTTTTGAAGAATAGATAAAAGGTTGTTGAAATAAAATAGAAACTTAACTGCAATCTCATTCTACTGGAAGTTTCCTAGGATTGCTAAAGTCATTTTATTTCAGAGAGTAAGTCTGTGACTCTGGATGGTTTCATTTCTCACAGGTCAAACTTAGCAACTGAGAATTCTACTCATTCCCAACCTTTGAAATTCTTATGCTGAGGTCAGGGTATAAACCAATTTAGTATTACTTTTCTTTTAAATTATACAAAAAAAGCCCTGTACCTACTATCACAATTTATCTAGCATTATAAGAACTACTACACTGTTTTTCACACTTTGTTGAATTAAAGATGGATTCTGTGAAATACATGATGTTCTATAAATAGTACTCGAGCAGTTCAACTTAAGAAAGTGCTAGGATTTATTTTGCTTATCTCAGTTTTTCAAATGAGTTGAATAAGTAGCTCCAAAAAAGCATTTTAGAAACCTGATTTTTAATAATAGTGTTAAATGATAAAAACATTGTGCTTTTTATCCTTGTCATTTATCATGCTCTATAAGGCAGAATAGTTCTGGTTTGTTAAACATTAATTAAAATCACAAATTTATTTCTTGCTAGTATTGATGATGCTCTAGTCTGTGAATTATTCATGATAACTAATAATAGTTTAGTTGCTTAGTTTCTTTCTATTTATTATGCATGTAGTTCATCATTTAGAATTTTGTTCTTTTGCACATTAAAATCCACGTTTACCTTTCAAACCTTTTATAATACCATATAATCCTTTATGATTAAGAGATCTATTGGATGACTTTATACACAATCATAACCATTTGTTCAACACATAGAACATTTCTGGATTTAAAATAATCTGTGATGACACGAACAATTCACGTATTGTTTGTTAAGCATGTCCCCACTTTCTATAAATAACAACGTAACAAACTTGATTTCAAGGTACCAGAACTAGCACTGTAGCTAAGAAGAATGTATTGAAAAGTACAGATTTAAGAAATGTGTTGAATCTACCAATCTATTACCAGACAAGCCATTAAAAATGCAAAGGAAAACTAGTTAGAACTCACTGCCGAATGGACTGAGCAATGATTCAGAGGAGCCTGGGAGGGTTAAGTTGAGAAGCAACCTTCAGAATCTGACCTGAAGTCTTTTAAAGTGTATCTATCAAGGTGGGCAAAGTATTGGGATTAACCAGAATGTATGATATACTATAGTTCAAGGCTGGTGAATACAGTGCAGGGATGATGTTGAATAAGTAAATGGTTATTTGATAAGTGATGTTTGCTCAGCTGAGAAGATTCTAGTCTTCAATACACTGATCTCTAGGATTTCCTGCAAGAAGTAGTGAAGTAATTTGTTAGTTTGTAGTCATATCTTTCCCAGGCAAAACTTTAATTCATATTGACACAGATGACCTCAGTTCCCAAAGCCAACTCAAACAGAAAATAACAAATATTTATTAATGACCTGACACTTTGCTGAGTCTGAAAATTTTGCTGTCATTTTTATGTTTGGCTCAGGTACTGGAGTAGGATTGACCCTAGCACCTGGTGGAATCTGGAATAATGTCAACTACCCTCCCTGCAAAGAACAAGACCATCAGGTATCCTTCAATTAGGTATTTGAAAATGCTCCTAATGGTTTATGTTGCAGTTATTCTACTTATTTCTAGAAGCATGTATCATGATAATATAGACATGATTCTCTTATTTTCATGGAGTTTCCTGTAGATATTAATTAGGAGCACTTTTGTTGCTCAGGCAACCCTAACCATCACATCACAAGACCCTTTAGTTTCAAATAAGAGTCATATTTGTATGTATGTAGACCATCTTTAAAATGCTTAACTTGACCCACTTCCCAATGCCTTCCTGTTATTTTCTTCTCATGGTGTTTATCTCTGACACTGAAATCTAAGCCTTTCAGGCAAGTTCTGAGTCCCTGTTTACAACTATTCATTGTGTATCCACTCACTGTGTGAATTTCTGCTAAAAACTAAGGCTCTATCACAGCCACAGTGTAGATTAACGTGTTGCTTATTTTTGCTAAGTCTTCGCTTTGCTAAGTCTGAAGTCTCCATTTTAGGTGTACTTTGGAATGCTTTAGCAAGCTGATTTCTACAGCTGAATAAGCCTGTGCCCTTGAACTAGTGACTCTTGACCTTTTCCAGTTTTTAATGGTTTCCTCTTCCAGGTTCTTTGTGGTAATTCAAACCCAACAAAACTTTTACCCAAGTGTATTATCATACTATAGGGTTCTCCAGAGGAATCTAAACAATAGGATCTATCAATCTATCTATGGATGATCTATCAATCATCTATGATATAATAGATATTATATCTATGATATAATACCTATATATCTGTACATGTTCCATAATACTCCTCTCTCTCTCTCTCTCTCTCTCTCTCTCTCTCTCTCTCTCTCGTAGTCTATATAGATACACCACTCAGATATATCTAGATATAGATAGAGCTACAGAGAACCAGAGAGAGAGGAGGAGGATTCACTACAGGAATTGACTCACACAATTATGGAGGCTGAGAAGTACCACGATGTGCCATCTGAGAGCTGTAGAACTGGGGACACCAGTGGAGTGGCTGAGTTCCTTTCTGAGAAGCTGATAATATAATTCTCAGTCTGAGGTTAAAGGCCTGATAAATGGGAGGGTTGCCAGTACAAGTCCCCTAGCCTGAAGGCCAGAGACCTGGGGTTCTGAAGTCTCCTGGCTAGAAATAATGGCATTTCCACTCCAGAAAAGAGGGCCAATTTGCCTTCCTTCTGGCTGTTTTTTCTTCCCAGTCCCTTATCTCAGTGAATGGTGCTGCCCATATTGCATAAAGTCAATGGTGCTGCCCACATTTCCCTAAGTAAGTCTCCTGATTAAAATGCCAATTTCTTCACCCTCCCAGATACATCCCCAAATCAGCATCTACCTGAGTGTCCCTCAACCCAGACAAATTGACACCTGATATTAACTGTCACATCAAATCTACTGAGATTGTAGCAGACTGTATATTCAGGAAAAGTGGGGTTGAAAACAGTTCAAAGTCATAGCCATAGGACTTAAGAAGTTTAAAAGGGGGGAAAAAAAAAGTAAATAAACCAGGCATGGTGTTGTATACCTGTAATCTTTGCTGCTTGAAAGACTGAGGCAGGAGGATCCCAAGTTTAAAGCCAGCCTCAGCAAAAAGCGAGGCACCAAGCAACTCAGTGAGACCCAGTCTCTAAATAAAATATGGAATAGGGCTAGGGATGTGGCTCAGTGGTTGAGTGCCTCTCAGTTCAGTCCCTGATACCCCCCCTCAAATAAAAGTACATAGTAGGGACAATATATTTTTTTCCTAATGAGACTACCTGAAAAATTTTAATGTCTAGTAAATTACAAATTAGGTAATGCATATATTTTGATTAGCAAGATTTTTAACAATTCTGTCATTTTTTTTCAAAATTATTCATCACTGAATTTTGATAGCTATTTGTTTACATGACAATAACAAAAATCTAAGTGGACATTTGAGATTTATTAATTAAATAGAACCTGTCAATATCAATTACTCATCTACTAAAAGTAATCCTGTTTTGATAAATTATCAAACAGTATCATGAAGTGAAACCTTGTTTTTCTGATTTTACTTTCCATTGACCATCTGTTCTAAGCAGGACCATTACCATACTTGCCCTGAGGAGGAGGTGCTCTTTCATACTTTGGTTCACTGGTGATACCCTTCCACCTGCTTAGATCACTTGAGCAGTAGGTCACACTGCTCCTGATGGATAGTCAAATTGTTCAAAGTTGTCATTTTTTACAATATAAGTACACTGAGGGCCATGACATAAACATAGTTAGATCAAATTATAAAGAGCATGCATGAAGTAATCACCATCCCTCTTCTAATTTGAATTTTTCTTGATCCTATCCAAGAAAATCTGAAGTGCACTTCCTACTGATACCTTCCTTGAATACCCTAAGCTGTTCTTATCTTCCCCTCTGCTGCAATCATGCAGCTTATAAACTGAAACTTCAGAGTTAAGCATACATTGCTTTGTTCTCTCTTTACTTTGCATGCCATAGTCATATTTTGCAATTTGGCTCCCTGAAAACCCAGAATAAAATGAAGTTTTCCTCTCCAGCACCTATCTCAATATAAATAGCATATACTTCATAAATAGTTCTTCAGTAAGTCTGTGATTGATCAAGGGCTCGTTGATTAGGGCAACAGTTTAAGCTGCTTATTTTATTATACAAGAGTCCTAGACATGGCTGTTAAGGGAAGCCCTGGAAACAGGGCCCAGATGGCTCTTAGGAGGTTTGCCTCCCAGGGAATTAAGCAGTTACCTCCAATTCAGCAGCACTCAGCTCTATTTGGGCATTCATTTTGCATATCATATCCACAGGGCATTCACAGTTCTTTCCTGAGTAGAAAAGTCAATATTTCAGGAATAAAAATTCACCATGTAATTCAAAAATCTGTTCTCACCATCATCAGGGACTTGTCCTGCAATTTTTACATGCATAAAACATGTTAAAAGCGTTCAGAAATTACACATAAAAGTGACAAATTGCATCACCAGACTGAATAACTTTAGACCTAAAGCCAAATATAATTATAAAGCACTTGGAACGTTGGGATGTTAAAAAAAAAAAAAAACAGCAGCAGCCATGATTTTTCTTTTATCAAGGATAGTATAAAATTAATAAAATGCTAACTAATTTATTTAATTAAAAATAATATATTCTTATGAAATTAAACTTTTATTTGCACATATAAACTGAAGTCTACATGAGTAGATCATCAACTTTTTGGGTTATGATAAATTAAGTAGGCAAAATCAAAATGTTTTTGGAGAGGGGTTCAAATATGTCCTCTCTGCCCAGGGGATAATGGGACCTCAATTCAGCCTGGATGGGTTTTTGACTTAACCAAAGAAAGAATTACAGGATATTTCAAAAGCAAGGCACAAAGACAGATTTATTTAAGAACAGCAAAGATTTACACACCCCAAAGGCAGAGTGCTGGCTCCCCTCCCTTCTCAGAGAAGAGAAGACAAGTGACGCCCTCAGGGTTGACTCTCTGATTATGTATACGATTTTCCTGGGAAGAAATGTGCAGGTTCTCAGGCAGGCTTCCTTGAAATCAAATCCCATGACGATCATTTGTTATTTAGGGTTCAGAATGTTACTTTTGGTTAAGCAGTATAGCCATAAATCAGTTGTGAACACATTGTATAAGTCTTTGAATCTGATGACATTTAAATTGATTATGTTTTCATTCTAGTTGATCTGGTACAAGCATATGCTGGAGATTTTGCTCATCTAACTGAAAGAACAGGCACATCCTGTCAGACTCATAGATTTTGGTCTCCATTTACCAAGTCTCTCTCTGTCTTTCTCTCCCTCCCTCTCTCTCTCCCTGGGAACCTACCCATCTCAAAAATCTGATTATTGCTTATTTGCTTCTCTAAAAGATGGGGGTCAAGGAAAGGAGAAAATTGTGACGTTTAAAGACTGAAAACACCCAAGAATTACTAACATTTGTCATATTTTAGTACTGGTATTTTTAAATGGGAAAAGCATCAGCATTTTTAATGAGTATTTATCAGAGGGTTAATTCTCAGTTCTCATCCTTCTTGAAAAACTTATAAGAACTTCTGGAATGACTCTTCACACAATGCACTTGTTATAGTTTAGGTGTCCCTCCAAAAGCTCATGTGTGAGACACCGCAAGGTTTAGTGTTGAATGATTGGATTATGAGAGCCTTAACCCAATCAGTGCATTAATTCCCCCATAGCATTCAATGAGTAGTGACTGCAGGCAGATAGGGTGTGACTGGAGGTGGTGGGTCTTTGTGGTGGTGGGGGCTGTGCCTTTGCTATACATTTTGTGAGTTTAGTTTAGTCCCTCTCTGCTTCCTGGGACCAAGTTCCTGCTTTCCTCTGCCACACCTTTCCACCATGATGTTCTGCCTTGCCTTGGGCCCTGAGGAATTGAGTTAGCCATCTGTGGATTGAGACCTCTAAAACTTTGAGCCCCCAAATAACTTTTCCTTCTCTAAAATTGTTCACGTCCAGCCTTCCGGTCACAGAGGCAAGAAGACTGACTAAAACAGCAGATCTTCTGCTCTTCTGATGTTTCACCCTTTTCTCTTTATGTAGTGTCACTTTGAGTACTAATTTCCTAACATTAGAATGCTGAAGCTGAGTCCTTGAATCTATTCTGAATGCCATTTTTTTCTGTTTTCTCATCCTGTTTCATAACTTTAAGTGCCTTCCATTACATTACTGGCACCTGATTTTTCCATGGCCCAACTTTCTCCCCTTATTCAATGTCATGAGTATAATTAGCTTTTCATAATGAATATATCCTAAATTTAATAGGTTTAAAATTTAACTTTTATATCATAATCTATTTAACAGGAAATACAGTTCCTCTGGTTGGTAAGGTCAAAACTCATCATGTACACTTCTCATCCTATTGATTTAATAGCAGATGATATTAATTTATTTATATTTATATATAATTTAATTAAAATTGTATTAATTAATTCATATTTAATCACATGATACATCTGATCAGATGATAATATGTTGTGAATCTTAACATTTCCCAGCAGTGCCACTGCATCAGCATCAGTTCAAGCCACCATTTTCTATTGATTGCGTGAAAAGTTACCTTTGCCTAAAATTTTTAGCACAATACAATACATGACCACTCTCACCTCATTGTTTATTATTTCATTATCTATAGTCCTGGTCCAGCCACATTGGATTCTTTGCTGTGTCTCAAAAACTCTAGCTGTTTCCAAATCAGGGTCATCACCATCATATCATATATCTTCACTTAAAGTACATAATTTTTAGAATAATCGAATTCTATTTACCATGAATAATAATATTTTGGCAAATAAACATGAAAAAACTCAGTATTTTGTTGCCTTTGAGAAATTTTTCTTATAATGAAATTAGAAAAAATAATCTACATAGTATTTTAAAATTTATTAATACTTTTATAATTTCTAATATTTTTCTTATAGAATGAAGTTTCTATATGGAGCTATTTTCTTAAACTTGAAAATTTAAAACAAATTAACACAGGGCAATGGTATCTGTCACACATTCTGTTATTATTTTTGCCCCCCCAACCCGACCCCACCCCTCCCTTCCCTCTATGCTATCTATCCTTCCTCCATTCTTGCCACCTTTCCACCCCGCATTATGGATCATCATTCTTTTATCAGAGAGACCATTCAGCCTTTGGATTTTTGGGATTGGCTGATATCACTTAGCATAACAGTCTCCAACATCATCCATTTACCTACAAATGCCATAATTTTATTCTTCTTTATGGCTGAGTAATATTTCATTGTGTATATATATACCACAGTTTCTTTATCCATTCATCTACTGAAGGGCATCTAGGTTGATTCCATAATCTAGCTATTGTGAATTGAGCAGCTATGAACATTGATGTGGCTGCATCACTGTAGAAATCTGATTTTAAGTCCTTTGGGTATAGGCCAAGGAGTGGGATA
>JAJEJO010050862.1:0-68487 GCA_020662805.1 Glaucomys volans | reverse complement strand
GGGGAGACTCAGATGCCTGCCCAGGGGCCTCTGTCAGCTCAGGTCTGACCCTTGCTTGCAGGGCTGACAGTAAATGATGTGGACATCTTTGAGATCAATGAGGCCTTTGCAAGCCAGGTGAGTCTTACTCTCACCATAGCATGAGCCCTGGGCACCCAGTGGGAGCCAGGGGACAAGCTGTGCAGGGGAGGGGGCCAGAGTCTCCAGGCGCTGCTCTGGCTCCTTCCAGGCTGTCTACTGTGTGGAGAAGCTAGGAATCCCCCCTGAGAAGGTGAACCCTCTGGGAGGTGCTGTGGCTCTGGGCCACCCCCTGGGCTGCACTGGGGCACGACAGGTCATCACGCTACTCAATGAGCTGAAGCACCATGGGAAGAGGTGAGGCTGCTCCCCATGAGGTGTCTTTGGGTGTTGGGGATGCTGAGCTAGGGTGTCAACATGGGAGGTTGAGGAGGTCAATATGCGCACATATGCACTTTGAACTGGGCGTATAGGGGCATGATCCCTGGTGTCCTTGAGGGTCAGCCTTGAAAGGGCCTCTGGCCTGCAGAGGGCACATGCCACTTTGAGTGTGTACCGAGGGGGGATGTCAGGGGACTGATTTCCCTCAGATCTGATCTTCTGGTTTTGCATCTTCTGTCAGGAGGCCTTGGTCTGGGGGGTTTGGTGGTTGGACCCAGAGTGCCTGTGCCTAGCCAACATAGTTCCCTTTCCCAGGGCATATGGAGTGGTGTCCATGTGCATCAGCACTGGAATGGGAGCTGCTGCTGTCTTCGAATACCCTGGGAACTGAGTCCCTGGCTCAAGGCACTACCCAGATGGCTCTGCTCTGGCAGCCAGTGACTGACTCTAGGGAACAAATATCCACATGGGACATTCAGCACGGGTGGTGGTGGTGGGGACAAATGAAGGCACATCAACTAATTTGGAAACTATAAACACTAATGATGCAGTACAGGAGTGGGTGATGTGTTGGGCCGTACCACCAGGCCTCCTCTAGCTGGGCCAAAGTCAGCATTGGTCACAGGGCCACCATGTAAATCCTCGGGAACTGTGGTCTCATGAATGAGGGCACAATGGACATAATAAACGTGTGTTATCGCATCCTGATGGCTCTGGATTTTTCCAAGGGTTTCTGTTTTCCTTGCTGGTCTTCTGTGTGCTCCATCAGAGTAGTGAGTCTGAACTGCCATTGTCTCCACGGTGGTGTGGCCTGTTTTTTGTGTTAGCTCTGGGGACTTACGATGTAGGGCCTGGGCCAAGACCATTCGATGCAGGGCCTAGGCCAAGACCATTGCCCTGGAGGGGGCTTTTCCATCCAGGAGCTGCTCAGAAATCCCCAGTCCATGTCCCTGCCCAGCACACCTGTTCCTCAGCCTGTGCCATCTCGTTCCCTCAGCTGGGTCTGGGTCTGTGGGGCGGGATGAACCTCAGAGCTGGTGAGATTCCATGAACGTCTCATCGTAAGAGCCTTGGCCCCGGAGCCGTAGGGCACAGGACTTTTCTCCCATCATGCCTTCGACCACCATCGTGGACTCATAGAGCTCATTGCTCCTGTGGGAGAGGTGGGGGTGAGATTTGCAGGGCCCTGGGCAGGTGTCCCCAGCCCTGAGGGTAGTGCCAGAAGGTGGGGAGGAGCTGTACCTGGGAGTGAAGATCACCTGCAGAGTGACAGAGGTTGGGGGCGCATTGGTGGGTCGTGCCTCTAGCAATCCACTGCTTGGGGAGACCACAAAGTCTTTAGCCTCCTGGGTGGCGTTCTGCTGTCCTGCTTCAAGGGGAAGGGAAGACACACACGGGCACAGGCAAATCCATGTGTTAAGCCAGAAGCCTTCATTTATCCCAGGTCAACCCATCTCAGGAGTCACCTCTGGTCTTGTCAATACCATAGAACAGGGAATTCTGGGGTCACAAGTTTAGGGGACTGACTGTCTCTAGAAATTCTAGGTGATATGAGCCATGAGGTGCCAGTCTACAGTGGGAAGGCTGGGTTTCACCCAACCCTA
The DNA here is from genome assembly GCA_020662805.1 of Glaucomys volans. NCBI lineage: Eukaryota > Metazoa > Chordata > Mammalia > Rodentia > Sciuridae > Glaucomys > Glaucomys volans. The sequence goes on along the minus strand of JAJEJO010050862.1, from coordinate 66,484 downwards.
CCTGGGAACAGGGGGCAGGTGTGCAGCCCGACATACCCATCAGCACGGCCCAGTAGCTTGGGCAGCCACCGAGGTTCATCAGATAGATCTCCCGGGCTGTCTGCTGGTTCACAAAGCAGGTTCCAAAGTCCACCCAGCTGCTGGAGAGCTGCAGCTCAGGCAGTGCCACAGTGGCCCGCAGGGGCACAACCTGGGGAACAGAGGCTTCGACTTAGTGGGGAATGGAGTGACCTTGCCCACTGTGGTGGGTCTCAGCCGGGGTCACTGGATCACAGGGAACCCTGGTGCCCCAAGCACCAATGCTTCTGAGCAGGGCAGTGGCAGAAGCACAGTGGGTAGCAGGGGGCTGGCACTGCCATCATAAGCCAGTGGTTGCTGGTTGGATTCTGCATGGTGACAGGCCAGAACAGCACCCTCTGGTCTCCCTTCCATTGGTGCCAGCCTTGCTCCCATGGAGGTCAGCCTCTTTCCTCCGCTCTTCCTTCCTCCTTCCTCCCCAGCCTTCAGTTCTTCAGATCCTGAGCCATCCTACCTTGGCCCTGACCTTCAGGTTCCCCACCCGTGCCCTGCCTGCCACCTAGTTCCATCAGCTGCCCTGCTCTGTCTCTGGCTTCTGACCTCTCTGGAATCCAGAACCCCCACCATTCCTTCTTACACCTGACCCACATCCCCAGCTGGGCTCCCTGCTCCCCTCTGCTCCACACCATGGTCCATGACCTTCTGGCCAGTGGAGCCCCACAGAAGCAGTTGTGACAACTGCCTCAGGTGCTTGCATCCCCCCCATCAGTCCATTTCTTCAGCCTGACTATTCATGGGGTTTCTCTTCTCCCTCAATGAGAAGCTTCACCTGTCACCTTCTCCAGGGAGCCTTCCCTCATTTCCCACCTTCCAGCCCTTCACCTGTCTCTGAGCTCCTGCGACAGGTGAGGATAAGGACTCTCCTCTCTCCATGCAGACTGAGCCCTCAGGGCAGTGGCCAGAGCACCTCATACAGGAGGGCCCTGCCTGGTGGTATCATCCTCATTCCAGGGAACAGTTCCCAGCTAGTCCCACCCCTTCCCCTGCCTCCAGGAGCCCTCCTGGGACTAGCCTGAGTGGTCTCGTTGGTGAATGCCAGGAGCAGATCCTGAGTAAACACCATCTCTTTCTCTCCACTTGTGCTCTGTTGGATGTCCACTCCAGGCAGCATCTCGTCACTTGGGAGTTTCTGGTAGGAGAGCAGCTCCAAGGACAGCGAGAAGGACACATCTACCTGTATAGACATGGGCAGGTTTTGCCTCAAGCTGCTGCAGGCAGGCGCTGCCTCCCCACCTGGAGCTATACCCTGCTCCCTGCACCCCTGAGCCTCTGAAGGCCCAGCAAGGTCCCTTCAGCCCCTGGCCTAGTGCAGCCTGCAGGGCCCAGCCTGACCCAGGCTGCCCCACAAACAGCTCCGCAGCGCCCCCACTTGGCACATTTGTTCCACAAGTGCTACGCTGCACATGCACTGCATCCAGCACCCTGTTGGTGCCCTCAGGAGTCAGAGGCTAGAGCGAGGGACAATAAGCAAACTGCCCTTTCCCACCTAGCATGACCAGGGCTGGGTTCTGGCTGCCAATAGGCTGGGGAAGGACTTTGCCTTTATCCTGAGGACAGTGAGGGCCACATAATGGGTTTCAAGCAGGGCTGTGTCCAAGTCAGCTCTGCCTTCCACAAGGTCACTCTGGCTGCTTTGGGGAGGTGGGCTTCAGGAGCACTAGGGGGTTGAGGCCAACAGGATGGAGCTTGGACTCCTGGCTCCCAGATAGTTCCATGGTGCTAGCTCACAAGCATTGACGGAGGCATTTGTTACATAGATTCCTGGACCTCAGCCAAGAGCATGACCTCTCTGGAAGTAGAGCCTGAGAGCTTGTATTTTTAACAAGACTTTTAAAAGCCACTGATATATTGCAAGTTTGGAAACCATTGTTATAGAACAAGATATGCATGTAGAGATGAGGACAATTAAGAAGCATTGAGAGGGGCATCCACAGGGCTTGGCAATTGGTTCAAGAAGAAAACAGAGCCTGGGGGCAGTTAGTACCTGCTGAGATGAAAAGCCACTGCAAAAAGAAGGCATGAGTTTGGAGTGGGACAGGGTCTGGAGGGTTATGGGGAATTTGGTTTTACAGTTTGAGTTTGCATCTAGAACTGAGGAGAGTGTTCTGGTCGGGAGCCAGATGCCTGAGCATTATCTACACACAGAGGGTGAGAAGCAGTGCCACCGTGTCATGTCCTTCTCTGGGAGCTGTGGGGCCTCCTCATAGCTGCCCCAGGGTTTTTAAATCCCTAAACCCAGAATCTTCTGGCAGAGCTCTGGAGCTCTGGTGCAGGGGGCCTCTAACTGTGCTCTGGTCTCCCATCTCTCCTCCAAGTAGTCCCAGAAGGAGGAACCAAGGCAGAATGGCCAAGGAGCTCACCCACGATCTTCTGCGGATCTGTGTGTGGCTCCTCTACTTCTGTGAGGAGGTTCTTGGTAGCACAAACCCTCGAGTGAGGGCACATGAGAAGGGAGGGAGTCTGGGTGTGAAGAGAAGGTGCTCACAGGAATGTGTGGGCCTCCACCAGGCCACAGCAGTGTGAGGGAGAGTCTGGGTGTGTCTGTAGAACATGTGTGGCTGGTGCACTCTGTCCAGCCTCTCCACACATGTGAAAGCCATCTGTGCAGAGGATGGGGGCCTGGGATGGTATGCAGGTGCCCTCTGTGCAGTGTGAGCATGTGCAGTGAGGCCAGAGCCATGCCCCCTCCACTGACCATCATGTTCTCCTGTGGGCGCAGCTCCAGTGGCAGGACCTCTGGGGCTGTGTCCTCATACTCCTGCTCCTGGCCACAGCCAGCTGTGTGGCCCCGGGAAGCCTGGCCTTGAGAAACAAAGAAGGGCCTGGAGACCAGGAGCTGGAAGTAGTGTGGGATTTCCGTAGTGTTAATCAGCTTCAGGTGGCGGGTTGTCAGCAGCTCACTCAGCACCTGGTGACCACAGAAGTGGGGAAGCTGGGATTCATCTGACCCTCTCCTCAGGCCTGCTGCTCTGAGGAGGGGATTTGGGACTGTAAGGCCTGAGCCCCAGCAGGGGCCCTCATACCTGGGAGGTCCGGGTCATTTGGCAGAGCGGGGGGCCGGGAAGCAGTACACTTACCCCAGCGCAGGGCTGCTCCGGGATGAGGTCACTGGCCTGGCACCAGAACTCCACGCTGCCACTGCTGTCCAGCTCCACGCTTAGTCTGCCAGCAACAGACACTGCTGGGGCAGCTGGGCATCTGGGGCCTCTTGGCTGCCCCTCTCTGCTCACCTGGTCTCTGACCAGCCTTTCCCTGGGCTTCCCAGCTGGCTTCTCCTCCCCTCAGCCCCAGCAGGAGGTCAGTCAGCCTGGGTGGGAGCTTTCTCATGGAGTTCTACGCTAGGAGTGGATTCCTGTTCTACTCCTGGGAATGTCCTCGCATATTCTACTCTAGGAGCCCAAGAAGAAGCTTTGTCCTTTGATTACAATAACCCTGAGACCCCGCCATGACAGTGAGGGTGTCCCCACAGGGGGATGGAGAGGGATGTGACCCCAGCCACTCACTGCGCACGTCTCACGTGCCCATGCAGGTCCAGTCTCAGGGGTCCCACAGCGAAGTCCTGCAGGCGACGCATCCTCCCGGGAATCTCTCTTTCTACCTACCGAGCCCAATCCACCATTGATCACTATGGTGGTCCCTGGACTGAACAAACAGTATGACACCCAGGAGAGAGGCAGTGGCTATGGGCCCCACCCCAGGCCAGGAGACTCACCTCATTGTCCAAGCTCATGAAACCCAGGGCATAGCCAGTACACTCCACCTTCTTCTGGATGTCAGGGCTGAGCACCATGGGTGTGAAGGAGATGAAGATGGTGCTACTTCCTCTAGCAGGGACCACCTGGCATGGACACAGCAGCCTTAGCACATGCCCGCTGGGATGCCAGGGCAGACCCCCAGAGATAGGTCCACCTGGACTCACTCACCACCTGCTGGGGGCTGACACAGTATGGGAGGTTGGAGGGCACCCCCTCATGCCCCTGCAGGATGACTGAGATGATCTGCTCCTCAGCCCTGTTGCTGGCACTCGAGTGACCATCCACCTGTCACCAAGAGTTGCTCACACAGGCTTGGCTGGTCCCTGGGCTATACCTCAGCAACCCTGAGTGGCCAGTTCCCCTGCCCCCATGCCCCTGCTCACCAAAGAAGTAGCTGCATGACTGGAATCTGATACATTGGAGGGGCTTGGGGACCAGAGTAAGCTGCTGCTGTCAGAGGTCTCGGGATACATGATCTCATTTCCGGCATGGTCCCGCAGTGGGAATGGTGGTCCATAAAACACTAGCAGATCCACCAGCTTGTCCTCCTTACCTTCTGGAACATAGGTGACCCAGTCTAGGCGAATGTCTGGGGCAGACATGGGGAGAGGGCAAGGAATAAGGGAGGAGCCAGTGGTCTCCCTGGGGTCTCCACATTCTTGTTCTCCCATGCCCATGGTGGAGGGGGCCTCACCATCTTTCTAATGCCACCTCCAGGCAATTCTTGCTTTAAGAAAATAGTCTTTACAAACTTATGCCATCTGGTTCAATCATCTGAAGCCCTCATGACCACAATACCAGATCTTCATGTCCACTTGCATGAACCCAGACACTCCACTCTCACCACAGCTTCCTTTTCCTGTTGTCAGGATGGACCTTCCAACCCATGTACCCTCTACCTTCTCTCCCTCCATCTATCAGCCTCTGTTGGCTTTCACTTTCTTCCCCAACCAGGTTACTCTTTGGGGGCCTCCATTCCAACCTCTGCCCTGCTGGCAGCCTTCTCCTCTGTCTTCCTTCTCCTCCCATCCTCCCATTCACCTGGCAAGGCCCAGCTGTGGACAAACTGAACTGCACTGCCCCCATGGGCACCACTGGAGAAAGTCTCCAAGTTGAGGATATTGCCACTCCTGTAAATCTGTCCGCAACCTAAACTGGGACCCCACATTGCCTTCCCACCCAACCAGGACAACAAGTTGTTTCTGCTCTCCTATGACACCTCCTTCTGCATCCCTGATGCCCTACTTCATCTCCCAGAAGTTCCCTGAAGACCTGAACCCACACTACATCTCTGTCTGTGTCTGTCCCATCCTCCCTCCTCCTGCCTTCAACCCTGATCCTAACCCCCTGTCCTAGTCCCTCCTCTCCTTATAACCAACGTGTATCACATCTAACTGCTATTTGGTGCATTGAAACAAGTTCAGGTCCACCATCATAAGAAAGCTTTCCTCTGCCAGCCCACCTCCTCAGTTCCCCCTTTCTCCCTTTCACGGCAATCTGCTAGGACCAATTACCCATACCACTGCCTCCTCCCTCTCATCGCCCACCCACTCCCTCGTTAACTTTTGATTTATTTGAACTTATAATGCCAGCTTGGCCCTGGTGAATACCTGGTAGAAACATACCCAAGGCTCCTGATCTCATTTCTTATGTTACTACACACCTAGCACCTGCCTCTTACCAAGGTCACTCATGACACCACAGCCCTGAAGTCCAGTGGACAACCTTTCAGGTAAAGATTGAGAAGGGGAGGAACCACCAGAGGGAAGGGAAGCTGAAGAGAAAGTCCAAAGTAAACAGGGAAGATAGACAAAGGCCACAAAAAGAAGGAACTAGAAAGACAAATAACAGCAAAATAAATCTTCAAATAAGATGGAAGAAATATATGGATTGACTGACTTTTCCCATTACCTAGAGAATGTCAGGATGTGTTTAAGAAAAAAAAAAAAATACTGAGCTGCCTATTGTTCACAGAAACACACATCAAAGTCATCAAGGGTGACAAATGGAGGAATGGGCAAGGAGATGCCAGGTGAATGCCAATGAGAAGACACTAAGGAGAGCAGCGCTAAAGAAGGCAGCCTGCAATTCGGCCAGCAGTGCTCAACTCAGTGGGTCAGAGAAACAATACAGATGATAAAAGATTCAATTTGAGAAGAATATCCTGTGTTCAAATGCACTGACCAAACCAGCAGCTAAAAGCATAAAGGGAAACTACAGGAAATACAAGGAGACATTGATTTAAGCTGTGGTGAGAGGGTAGACTGCAAACCCTTTCAGAGCTGCAGAGCTCCAGCCGTCCGAGAGCAGTGCCCTCTCCTGCGGCCATACCTTCCTGAGATGGCCCGAGCAGCTCACGCCCGAGAGTGCCAGGCCCTGCCACCTGGCATGGGCTCAGTTGGCCCCACGGGGCCCAGCCTGGGGATGCCTCAAATGCTCCCCAGCGGACTCACTGAGGCAAGGCTGATCCTGCAGTCTCCCTCAAGTCTCTGAGCTGCCTACAGCTAGAATATTCTTTGTCACCACTCACTGCCCTGTGACCTAGAATATTCTTTGTCACCACTCACTGCCCAGGTGACACTGGCTTACTTTCCTTCCAGACTCAGCCTAAGTGCCCCTCCGTGGGAACCTGCAGGTCCCTTGATCCTTAGGTGCTAGCCTCCACTCTCAGTCACACTCAGTCATCAGGACAGGGGCCCGAGACAGAGACCCTGCTGTCCTGTTCCTTATGTATCCCCAGCCTCTTGCACAGATCCTGAATAGAGTTCAGGTCCTGCTGGCTGAAGGAATGAGTAATGGGGTCCCCTGGAAGTGTCCCTAATCCCAGTAATGATAGCCGGGCTCTGTGGTTCCTCTGATACTGGGAGACCCAAAGCTGGGCAAGAGCAAATCCTGTCCTCAATGACAGAAGTGGCTCTCTCTGGCAATCCTGGACTGCCATGGACACCTCTCCTTCTTGATCCCTGTGGGCCTCCCTCAGTAACCACAGGCCCCACAGACTGTTCAAGGCCATCAGCTTCCCCCAGCATCACCCCAGTTTATCCTGTGACCATCTCACCACAGGGGCTGGAGTTATTCAGGCGAAGTTTCCGCATGACTGTGGCTCCTCCAGAGACCTGGGTCCCGAACCTGGAGGCAAGAGACAGAACTCAGCACAGCCACAGCCACTGTACACCTAATGGTCAGGGGCACTGCAGAGAGGCATGCAAGATAAGGACCCAGGCCACAGGAGGTCCACGGTGCTCTGTCCTTACCTTGGTGACCCTGAGACGCACGGCTGGAGGCCTACCCTATGCAGTGGCTGATGGCCTGTGACCTGGGGCAGCTCACTGCTCTGGAAATCCAGTCCCTGTCCCCTGAACTGTGCTGATCAAACTGACCCCAGCTCACCTGTGTGAGCAGCCCCAGGTCTGGTACTGACCTTGAGTTACACTGACGTCTCACTATTTCTGCCCCCTCAAATCCCTCAGAGACCCATAGGTGGTGGCCATGTCTCTTGAGGCCTCTCTTCCCCAGTGATAACTTAACTTGGGACCTTCTTGTGGGCAGCACCAGTGGCCCTAGGCCATGTGGAATACACTGAGCTGAATGGGAAGCCCAGGCTGGAGGTCAGAGGGTTTGGGGAGCCACCAGGAGAAGAGGATGAGAACAAAGGTGGGGCACCTGATGATGGGCTCCTTCTGAAACTTGCCAGCCGTGTAGGAGGTGGTCCGCTGGGAGCTGATGGGGCAGCCCACCACTGCGATGTGCACTGGGATGACTGCTGGTGGCAGGTCTCCCACCTGGAAACACACCTTTTGTCACCTCTGTTACCAGCTGCCACTGCATTCCCTCCAACCAGCGCAAGGACCCCACAGCGTAGGCCCAGCTGGGCCCAGTGGGAGACCCCACTGACTCCCTCTCCAAGCAGCCTGGCCTGGGCTTCCCTCCCAGCCTGCCATCTCACAGATCTCTATATCTTTTAAACGGAAAAACAAACAAACAAACCTTCTTCTTCTTCTTCTTCTCTGTTACTTAATCAATACTTATTTCTAGAAAAAACTTAGTGTAAAATCACCCATAATCCTCCCCCTGCTGAACTCTCGGCTGCCATCTTAGCATGTATCTTTCCACCCTTCCTTTGTGTTCATAAGATACAGGTACCCGTGGGCAGCATGCCAGGCATGTTATTTTTTAATAACCTTCTCTTTTCTCTGAATGATATAATTCTACTAAGACAGACTCACGGCATCATAGATTAGGCTTTGCAGAATTCCACTGTAGGGATGTAACCCAAAGGCTTATCTTATCTTGTGCAGCTGGACACAAATCCATAGGTTATTTCCTCCCATCCCCCCCATTACAAGTAATGCTGAGAAGAAAAGGCAGCCTAGTGTGAAGTCATTTGTGCTTCATCTACAGATGTGTTCTTGGGGACACTTTAAATGAGTACATGGCACAATCTCAAGTGCTCCCAAGGGCTGGAGGCATTACCACCTCTCCCCGCACTGGGCTGAGAAGTTCCCTTTCCCTGCACCTTCACCAACAGCTTTTAAACCTTGCTAATCTGAAAAAACAAAAAACAAAAAACAGCATTTTGGGATTACTGCACTTTGCATTTCTTTAACTACTAGTGATGACGACATTTTTTTTTTTATATGTATTGGCCATTTGAATTTGTCTTTCTTTGAATCACCTGTTCAAACCCTTTGCCCACTTGGAATGCTTTATTTTCCCCTTAGCATTCTTTTGTAACTCTTTGTGTCTTAACATAAGAAACCATTTGTTATAATGATGCAAGTAACTTAAAGCAAATATCTACTGTCATTAACCTGTTCAACTTACTAATAAGTTCATGAAAATCTATGCAACAACTGGACAGTGTGGGATAATGTATGTGTGTTTCACCCCTCCATGGTAAACCAGGGGGCTCCTTGCTGGCATTGTCTCCTGGCGGATGGTCCTGTTCATCCTTGTATTCCCCACAGTATCACGGGCTGCACAGGAACCTATACACAGTAGAGGCTTCATGTGTGCTGAGTAAAGGAGCAAATGAATGGACCATAGGGTAATGAAGGAATGCACAGAAGGCTAGGTGAGGGCGTGGCTCTGGGAGGCTGTTGCTCCCTCTATTCCTTACTCCCCTCTCCAGGTCTTGGGTCCTGGCATAGCCAGGCAGCCTGCTAATGCCTATTTCCTTGCTGTGGTCCCAGCCCTGCACCCTAAGGGGAAAAGTGCAGAAGGTTCTACTGCTCATAAGGACCCCTCCTGCCTAAACCATCCCAGCCTCTATCCCAGAGGTGGCAGCAGGGGTCCCAGGATCAGTAGGCATCACCTTGTAACTTGGTGAGCTTTGAGAGACTGAGGACTGGGTGTTGGAGGAAAGGAAGCCAGAAGGGGTGTGCCCACCTGTGTGCCCTTACCTGGCAAATAAGGTTATCCCAGTACTCGCCCCACATGTTGGCACAGCCTGTGATGTTGATGATCCGCTGCTGGTAAGCCCCCAAGGCGCCCTTGGATGTGTGGGGGAAGAATGCAGCTCCCTTCCCGTGAGATAGCATGCTTTCCATAAAATCTAGGGGAGAATCAGGAATGAGGACTCAGGAGCTTGGGGTTGAGAGTGAGGTCCAAACCCTCAGGTGTTAGCAATGCACTGTCCGAGACAAGCCACCTCACAGCCTCTCCTTGGTCAGTAGGCTAGCTCAGGGGCCAGCAGTTCAAGGCCCTGCCTGACCAGTTCTCTTCAATTCTGAGAGTCCAGAGCTCAGCAGAGCTCAGAAGAAGCCCTCCTTTATGAGCCACCATGCAGCCCAAATCTAGTTCAGGCCCTGGACATGAGGTTATGCCCTAGCAAGGTAATGAACTCATTCAAGAGCAGGAGACTGTTACATGAAGAGCCATTGCCATCTTGGGGACCTAGCCAGGAGAGACACTGAGAAGGGCACCCTGGTCCTGGTCCCCCTTCCCTGGCAGCTGCTGGCTCACATCCTCAGAAGGCCAGGTGAAACTCAGCTCTGGCCAGGCCTGGGCCTGCAGCCTCCACCCTGGTGGTTCTTACCCAGCTGTTCTCGCTTGGCCAAGTGCTCTCGGATCCGCGCTGTCTTTAGCAGGGCAGGAGGCAAGTCAGGGCTTTACAGATGGAGGTAAAACAAAACAAAACAAAACAAAACAAAACAAAACAAAAAAACAGCATGAAAACAGCTAAACCTTTCCCAGGACCTGAGCCACGTCCCAAGGCAACCAGCTCAGTACCCAGCAGAGGAACGTGGCCCTGCCTGCTCCTCCCAGAGAAGAGCTGGTCAGGTCTCTTCTTCACCACCTTCTCCGGTCTTCATCCCCATTGCACCTCTACCATCAAATGTATCCCCGGCTGCAGGCCACTCCCCAAGTCAAAGGGATTATTCCCCAAGAAATCGAGAAGGACTCTGGGGCAGTGATTCCTTGCCACAGGCTGTGCCCACGTTACCTGGGATGCAAACCCAGCCCTGCGTCCCCTCTCCTGCCCAGACTTCTGCAACAGGCCCATTTCCAGTCTACCCTGCTGGCCTCTGTCGAGTGCTGGGTGCACACTAACCCTTCGGAGTAGAGAGTTGATGGATTAGACACTGCTCCTGGCTCTTACCCCCTGCCCCGCCCACATGGCAGTGGTTTTAAGATGAGGCAGTGAGGTTTCACACACAGGTATGCTGGCAAACTGCCTCCAAAAACGATGACCTAGACCATAGTTTTGACCAATATCTGTGGTCAAAATTGCTAATTTCACCTTAGCTAATTTCAAGTATCAGCCTTGTAAAGCGTCTGAATATTTAACAATTGGCTCTCCTGAGTCAGTACTAGCTGGTTCTGGCACCCCACTGTGTGTGGGGGGGGGGGGGAGCCTCTGCTGATCTCTTGTCTTCTCTACTGGACATCTTCCCCAGTTCACTTCTCCACGTCAGCCCAGCCACACTATCCAATGTTCCCAGAACACTCCCCATTCCTGACTCCTCACTCCCACACCTTTGCCCCGTTCTTGCTTCATAGTAACTTCTCCCTCATCCACAGGCCCCTCCTGCCTGGTCTCAAAAGCTCCCCATGTCAGCAGACCAGGCTGAGGAGAAGGGGACACAACCCCAGCCTTTCCCACAGGCCCAGTCAAGATGGGAGAAATGGGTAGCAAAAAGTCATCTCCTCTCTGTGTTCCTTATGTCTACCTGTGAAGTCACAGATGCCCCCTTCTCACACCAATCAAGCTCTGGCCACCTAAGTCACAAGGCGGCCCAACAGAGTAAGCTCCACCGGGCCTCACCCACCCTGGGAACAGCCTCCAAAAGAAACAAGACTTACAGGCTGCTGTGTGTGCTCAGGCTGTTTTGGGGGCTCCCAAAGTACTCAAAGTTGAGGGTGAAAGAGGTCTGTATTGGGGAGCAATTGGTCAGAATGAGCTGGCCATTCACACGGGTCCTCAGTGGCACCATCGAGCCAAAGTCCAGGTAGAGCTCCTCCAGGTTGCCTGGCCACCGCTTGGTGCTGAAAACATCGCCCCACATCCATGGGCACTGTGTTACCCACGGTCCTTAGACCTACCCACAGGGCCACCACCCTGGGTAGGGGTGCAGGAGCTGCCCAGAAACCTGACATCATCTTTAACTCCTTCCTCATGGAGCTGGAACTGGCAGTCCACCTTTCCTGGCTGCCCACTATGCTAAGAGAGGCCTGGAACTCTGCATAGACAGTCCCTGACTGGGGGCAGACCCAGGCTGCTGGGTCTCGTATGGGAAAGCCCAAGGGGCCTGCAGCCCTGCTGCCTGCCATCTCCTACCTGCCTGGACACACAGAGGACAGGGGTGGGATGAAGGGTCTGCTCCTACAGAACAGTGAGGGCCCATGACAACTCTATGGCCTCTTCCCAGTGGCAGGAATCAGGTGGGAGTGGACCCTCAGAGCAATGCCAGTCCTTTGTGTGGCTGCTCCCACCCTGGGCTCACCTGGTATCAGAGCCCTTCACAGAGACACCGATGGTCACATGCAGCCCTTGGGGTTTCCCAGAGATACCTAGGGCCAGTGGCTTTTTCATTCCTGACACGTAACAAGGGAGGGCCAGATCCGTCAGTTCTTCCTACAAGAAAATCCACCCAGGGGTCAAACCCAGACCCAAGGCCTCAGAGGTGGGTCCAGAGGGTCTTCCATAGCAGAGGTGGTTTCTGTGAGAGGGCTCAACATGAAGGCTTTAACCTTTGACCAGGCTTATCTCTGAGAAAGGGCTCTCAAGTGTCTTTAGGAAGCCCAGCCGGTAGGCCCATACCTGTCCCCAGAGGCCTGGCCCCATTCCCAGAACTCAAGCTGTCTGAGTCTTTCCACAACATCTGTGCATGTCCACAGAAGGAAGACCCCTCAAAGTGGCCTCTGGAGAGCTGTGCGTTCTTTCTGATGCTGCTACTGCGATAGACATCACACCCTTCCTACGTGGGATCTGTACATGCCAGGCCTGGGTCTGTCTGTCTATCATCCTGGAGCTCAGGATCAGCTGCGTAGGAAAGCTCACTGTCCCCATGTTTGCCAGTGAGCAACTGGGACATGAGTCTATGAGTCTTTGCAAGGAAGAAATTTCTCTCCCAGAGGAACTACTCAGAAATAGCCAGCGATGCCCAAGCACTAAGCATGTTCCACCCTGATAGTCTCCCTCTGGGCCGCTCCAGAGAAAAGCTGTGCCTCCCCCAGGCAGACTCTGGCTACCAGTACCTCCTCCACCCCTTCTGGTACCATGTCTGCCTTGAGCAGTAGCTCTGCCCTGGGTCTCTGGGCAAATTGGAAAGCCGGACCCCCCTCAGACACAAAGAATGGTCTGGAGAAGGCTAAAGCTAATGCCAAAATGGTCAGTGAGTCTCAGGGCACATCCAGGCCTGCTCCAAATTCTCCAACCTTGTGTTTCTAGAAAGCAGGCCCAGCTTGAATGGGGATCCTACACCCAAATGCAAGAAATCCCTTCCCTATCCACAAAGACCAGGAGCCAGGGGCAGGACCTCCCTGAGGCGCAGGCATGGACTGTTGGCAGGTGTCTTAGTCACTCAGGCCCTCACATCACTGTACTCACCTTGGTGTGGGCGGTCAACTCCAAGTTGAGCTGGTGCTCCTCACCAGGGCCCAGCAGGCCACGTTTGGGAGAGACAGTTGCTGTGCAGAGGTCTGCTTGGTGCCCCAGGAGCTGGCAGACACATGGGTAGGCCTGTTGCATGAGGCTCCCAGAGGGACCGGAGCCCAGACAGAGGGCTCACTGCTGGCTGAGACAGGGACCCACAGCAGCTCCCACAGGTCCCTTCTGTCCTCCCAACCCCAGAGGGACTTCACCACCAGTCAGGGGCTTGCATGGACTAAATAAGCTGCCCTGAGAGGCCAGAGGGATGGGGAGCAGAAGGCAGTTGCCTTTGATATATGTGAATGTGGTTCCAACTTCCACCGATTTCAGAGCCACGGAGCAGTACCACCACTGGGCTCTGACAAAGTGTGGACCAGCCACAGACTACGCTAGCTGGGAGGCTCCAGTTGTGTTCACCAGAAACTCCTTCTCAGGCAGGAACTGGAATTCCCTAAAGGCAGGATCATGAAAAGCTAGACCAGATGTGCTGCTCCTCTGAGGTGCCATGCTTTTCTGGGCTGTGGAGTTATGGACAGGCTGTGGGAGGGAGGCTGAACATAGGCTGTGGGAAGGATCTGGGGGGCCACCTAGGCCTGAGGGCTGCAGACTGCTGCCGGATGGAACAGGCTCACTCACCTTGCCCCAGTGGAACCGAGTGAACAGGAGCGTGCCATTGACGAGCGTGATGGCTGACTTTGTGGGCACCCCCACATAGAGGTTGCTGATCTCCATCTGGCTGCTCTGCAGGTACACGTGGGGCTCCTGTATCTCAGCGTACACAGGAAGGTAGCTGGAATGCAAGGGGACAAAAGGCACACCAATCAGAAAATAGGAAATAAAAACTGCCCCTATTTACAGATGACATGATGGTCTATGTAGAAAATTCTGAGGACTCTGTATTTTTAAAACTCCTAGAACTAAGTTCAGCAAAGTTATGGGGGATAAGATCAACACACAAAAATCAATCATGCTTTTACATACCAATAATGAACACGAGGACTTGAGTAAAAATACACCACCATTTATAATTGCTCCAAATTGACATGCTGAGGTGTAAGAGAAATTATATGTCCCTTTTTTTTTTTTTTTGTGCAGTGCTGGGGATTGAACTGAGGGCCTTGTGCTTGCGAGGCAAGCACTCTACCAACTGAGCTATATCCCCAGCTCTAAGAAATTATATGGAGCATACTCTAGGCTTATTTTATTTTATTTTGTTTTTTTTAATTTTTTTAAATTTTTTATTTTTTGGTACTGGGGATTGAACCCAGGGGCACTCCACCACTGAGCCACATCCCCAGCCCTATTTTGTATTTTATTTAGAGACAGGGTCTCACTGAGTTGCTTAGGGCCTCACTAAGTTGCTGAGGCTGGCTTTGAAATCGCGATCCTCCTGCCTCAGCCTCCAAGTGCTGGGATTACAGGCATGTGCCACGGCGCCCGGCTTCTAGGCTTATTTTAAAGTGGTTGATTTTCCAGAATGCTCACTTTGTCTCACTAAACTACCCTGGCAAAACAAAAGAGAGTTTTTCCAGTCTCCACCTTGAGAACCTAGTAAACCCCCAAGTTTCTACCTATAGCTAGTCTACATTTAGCTTCCAAAATTTGTCGAAGCTAATTTTTAAGGGTTCCTTCCACTGCTGACCCCTAAAGCTTCTGCTTTGGGTCAATTGATCTGCATTTGCCTCTCTCTCCAGGTTTGGGTTTCCTATTTATCCTATAACCTCAAGTCTCTGATGGATCTAAGAAGTCAATGATTTTCAGTTTGTTTATTTTTTTCTTGTGGTGAGGGCAGAGCTCAACAAACAGGTGTACTACATGGATGGACGTCTGAAGGTATTGTGCCAGCACGATTAACATTCGGAGTCAGTCTAGAGTAAACAAAGGAGATTATACTAGGTAATGTTGGTGGGTCTGAGTTCATCAGTTGAAATGAAATTACCCAGAGAAAGACATTCCATGTGTGCCAAGCAGCCTCAACTCGTGTTTCCTGAAGGCCTGCCCTGTGGATTCTGGAATTGCCTGGACAGTCACAGTCATGTAAGCCAAACCCCTGCAATAAATTTCTGGAGGAACCCTGACTGACATAACTACATTGTAGCAATACATAGGTAGATATAAAAGGCAGAATAAATGTAGTTTATTGAAATTCTTTCCTTCTGTCTGATTTAAAAGACAATTACAAAATCAGCAACACTAAAACTGTTTTGGTGGGATTTTAGTGTATGAAAATGAAGTCTGTATGACAATAATTGTATAAAAGAAGGAAAGGAAAGAGTTAAACAGCACAATTAACCAAACAGACCCAATGGACATATGCAACACTTTGCCGAACAACAGCAGAATACATATTTTTCTTAAGGGCATATGAAACATTTCCAAATTGGAGGACAAGATAGCCCATGAAACAAGCTTCAGTGAGCTTTCAAGGACTGTAGTTATATAAAGTATATTCTTCAATAGCAACAGAATTCAGTTAGACATCAACAAAAGAAAGCAATTAGAGAAACAAAAATATTGTAGATCAAACAACACACTTAAAAAAAAACAAGTAAAAAATTGAGGGTCAAGTAGAAAAAAATCACAAGAGAAATTACAAAATATTTTATGTCAATGAAATTGAAAACACAACATCATCTCAAAGCTGATAGGATGCAGCTAAAGCAGTGTGCAGAGGGAAATTTATATTTATGAATGCTGATATTTTAAAAAATATCAAAGCCTAAGCTCCCACCTAAGAAACTAGAGAAAGAGCAAATGAGACCCAAAGAAGAAGAAATAATAAAATAAATGATCTCTATGCAAATAACATGACCCTCTTTTTAGAAAAATATTAGAACTAATAAATGAGATCAGCATGGTCGCAGGACAGATGTCCAATATGCAAGAACATTTGTATTTTTATGCAGTAGTGATGAACAATCAGAAAATGAAATTGAGAAAATAGTTCTATTTCAAAAGCATTGAAAAGCATAAAAAACTTAGGAATAATTTAATGAAAGAAATATAAGACTCTATACACTGAAAACAACAAAATATCATAGAAGTAAATGAAAAGAACATAAGTGGAAAGACACTTCACACTCATGAATGAGAACACTGTAGAGATGGTGACACTCCCCAAATTGACCTACAGATGCTACTACTCATTCCCTTATGGAAACCGCAGCTGGCTTTTCAAAGAAATTGACAAAGTGATTCACGTGGAGATATCATAAAATTCATATGGAAATTCAAAGGATCCAGAATAGCCAAAATAATCTGGAAAAAGAAAAAGTTGGAGAATTCATTCGTATTTCCCAATTTTCAAATTTACCACAAAGCCACAGCGATCCACAGATCCATAGATCAGTGGAACAGAACCAGGAGTCCAGAAATAAACCCTCACACATACATCAGCTGATTTTGACAATCCAAAACAAGTCAGTGGATAAAGAATAGTGTTTTTAAGAAATGGTGCTGTAGTCGGGCGTGGTGGCGCACGCCTGTAATCCAAGCGACTTGGGAGGCTGAGTCAGGAGGATCGCGAGTTCAAAGCCAGCCTCAGCAACTTAGCGAGGCCCTAAGCAACTCAGTGAGACCCTGTCTCTAAATAAAATACAAAATAGGGCTGGGGATGTGGCTCAGTGGCCGAGTGCCCCTGAGTTCAATCCCTGGTTCCAAAAAAAAAAAAAAGAAATGGTGCTGTGACAACTGGTTATCTACATGGAAAGGAATAAAACTGGACCCCTTTTTTTTGCACCATATATAAAAATTAACTTGAAATGGATCAAGATGTTTCTCCAGAATTGACACAGCCGACTTATGAGTGCATGAACAGATGCTCAGCATCACTGGCCAAAGGAAAATGCAAATCAAATCCTCAGGGAAATGCCGCCTCTCATGCTGGGATGACTGCCACCAGAAAGAGAGAATCACAAGTGTAGGCAAGTGTTAGCACATAAAGACTGGGCAGGACGCAAGCCTCATGGATCATCTCAGCTGTTTATTCAGGAACAAAGTTTCACAGCACAACAGGGGATGCAGGGATGAAATGGTGCTAGTGGACCCACTTTCCTGGTGGAAAATGAGCCACTGATCAAAGAAAGGGACTGGGTTTACATAGGTTATTCTGAGGGGTGGTCGGTCTAGTGAGCATATCAGTTTGGGCAATTAGGAAACAGGTTTGTGAGAATTTGAAAATTTGTTTTTACCAGGCAATATTTTTACTTGGAGAAGAATGGAAGGTCTGGGGTCAGCAATAAGTGTTTATCTCCTTCCCTTCAGGGTCCCATTGTCTTGTCACTGGGGAAGGAGCAGTGCTTTGACTTCCTCTCTAGAGGTTGTTCAGTCATTGGGAAAGACACTGGGAAAGCTATCAGTAAGGATGTGGAGTATCAGAAGAGCAGGGGTTGGACGGAGAGTGGTCAGGACTGGCAGCTGTAATATTCAGCACATGCACCAACTGTGAAAGCTTACAAATGAGGGATAAAGAGATTGGGGTTGTGGGTCAGTGGGAGGGTATGTGCTTAGCTTGAGTGAGGTCCTGGGATCAACACCCAGCACAGAAATTAGGGGGGGTGGGGAATGTAATGCCATTCTGCCATTCCAAGTTAAAAAAAGGAGAAAAAGATGTGATCAGATTAACTGACAAAACAAAGGAGAACAATGTGGCTTCCTAAAACCCCTGGAATGACGGCCCTCCACAGGTGAAGCAAGTGCTGATACTGTCAATGAGAGGAGTCAAAGGGCAGGAGTAGGCTGGGAACACTCAAGGATGACTGGGAGCTGGATCAGCGTGGCCTGCTGGAGCCTGGCCCCACCACCGCCACTGGGTCACATACAGGAGATTGTAGTACTTGCCACCCCTGGAGAACATGGGTGTGGGCTGGAGAGAGGCCAGGGCAGAGCCTGAAGTACCCCTGGGCCTCTCAACTGTCTAGGAGGAAAAACCACCAAATTGCTTCCAACTCTTCATTTCTATTTATGAAGGACTGGTTTGTGTAGCCAGCCAATGTGGGCTTCCTCTGCTGTCTGCCTTGGCTGCTTCCTCCAAAGGCCCCTTCTGCTCAGGGGATTGGGGCCAGTGGTGTGCTCTGGGGCAACACGCTCACCTACTCTTCACTCCTTGGAAGAGAGGCACTTGCCATTCCTATACCCACTTACTCAGAGAAACTGAACGCCACCAGTTCTGTGTGCAAATCAGCTAGATCCTCCATTCAGAAACAGCAATGGACAGCCACTGGTTGCCAGACGTAGAAGAAAACTAAAAACCGGAGGGAGAAGGCTTCCAGAAAAACACTCAAGAAAAGGGAAATTTGGTTCCTTGGGGGAATGTGAGAGGCTTTGTATGTACAAGACACTAACAGATTTCTATCAAAAAAGAACAACCCCAGAGCCCAGCGCAGTGGTGCATGACTATAATCTCAGTGGCTCAGGAGGCTGAGGCAGGAGGATTGAGAGTTCAAAGCCAGCCTCAGCAAATTAGCAAGGCCCTCAGCAACTCAGTGAGATTCTGTCTCTAAATAAAATACAAAAAATGGATGGGGATGTGGTTCAGTGGTTCAGTGCCCCTGGGTTCAATCCCAGGTACTAAAAAAAAGAACCCCCAAAACAAAAAACTAAAATTTAAAAACATGATTGTCAAAAGAAGGACATGTCACCAAAGACAGAAAAGAGTGAGCTAAAAGGTCAAGGGCATCTTCCCTGAGTGAGGAGCAAAGTCACTGAGAAATGGGAATATGAGAAATCAGTTAAAATCATGCTGCACATTTCTGGCAGGTGTTCGGTGGGCTGTGGGAGCCCAGCAAGCTTTCCCACTCTCTTTCTGCTTCTGGAGACAGATCCCCACCCCTCACCCCCACTCCTAACCCCCCACCCTGAGGACACACGACCCAGAGAGGATCCATCAGAGCCCATCTCTGGAGAAAGCAGGTTAGCTTTTCACAGTGGGAGCCTGCAGCTCTAAGGAGTGCCTCCCCAAGCAGAGTGGCTAAGGACCTTCACCAACAGGGAAGGGAAAGGCCAACAAAGAGACGCAGAGTTGAGGGTTGGGACTGCGTTGGAGGTTGCAAGAGGGAAGGAGGATGGAGGATGGGAGAAAGCAGAAGAACCAACAAAGGGAAGAGTTTTGGCCCTGGAACGGAAAGGCAGGGATGCTTTTCCTTCCTTGCCCAAGTAGGTCCAGCCTACGCTCCAGGCTCCATCACCTGCAACGGTGAACGTTTTGGTTAATACAAGGTCCTTTCAGAAGAGAGAAGAAGAAAGACAGGAAAGGAAAGGAGATAAGCAAAGACTCCGTGGAAGCCATGTTCCCGGAGGTGAATGCAAACTTAGTCTTTATATTGAAGGCCCACAAAGTGCCCTGCAGGACCGGAGGGAAAAAGACTCGCACTCAGACCCACAATGATCATCAGAGTAAAGGACTTCCAACAGGACACTGGTGGCATCACCCCCCCCTCCCCGTCAGAGAGTCAAAGTATAAAAACCAGATAACATCTGTCATTGTGAGAGTGAGGGGAAAGGCCTCGTCTCTGCCCTGCAGGAAGAAGTGTAAAGTGGTACAGAGTTTTTTGGAGGATAATTCCAGCATGTCCATACAGGTTTTAAATGAGCATTTAAATGTTTTATAATGAATACAAAACACATGCAAAAACAAGTATAAAACATATGCACAGCTTAAATACACACAGCTATATATAAAGCATAAGAATAAAAAGAAGACTTAGGAAACCCCTCCACCCAGCTTCAGACACAAAATATTACCACCAGACCTAAAAAAATGTTTTACTTCAAAGTAATTTGGGAAGGGGTTGGGAGGAATGGATGGGGGATGTGAAGGAAATGTTATTTGCAGTGAGCTGATAACTTTTGAAGGTAGGTGATGAGTTCATGGGTGCTTATTATACTATTCTATTTTTATGTAGGTGAGAAATTTTCCACTAGAAAGCAAGAAAGAGAGAGGGGAGGGAAAAGGAAAGAGGAGCTGGTGCCGAGTCTATGTAATCCCAGCTGCTCAGGAGGTGTGAGGTAGAAGGATCATGAATTCAAAGCCAGTCTGAGCAATTTAGTGAGACCCTGTCTTCAAATAAAATATAAAAAGGGCTGGGGATGTGGCTCAGTAGTTGAGGGCCCCTGAATTCAATTCCTGGTACCATAAAAAAAAAAAAAAAAAAAAAGGAAAAGAAAAGGGAAGAGGAAGAAAAGGACTTCCACTACCTTTGAAACCTTAGAGCGTCCCTCCCAAAAGACAAAAGTATTTGCACATTGAAACATGTCACTATTTTTGTGCTCCTCCTTCTGTTGATGAACACTGGGGGTTTCCAGTTTTTTGCTATTATGTCAAACCTTACCAGGAAAGAGTAAAGTGGCTTTGAAGGTGGGTGTACTAATGTACATTCCTTTAGCACACACATCCTAGAAAGACACACCCCAAAGTTTTATCAGTGAACTATTCCTAGGTAATGGATTACGGATCATCTTAATTTTCTTTTGGGTAATTTCCAAATTTTGTAGGATAAACATGTGTCAATCATTTTAAATTCAGAAATGTCTCTAGATAAACACAGCATTGCACATACTACAAACAAACACACTGTAAATGTGCGCGGTCTATTGTAATCTCCCCATGCCCCCCAACCCCATACCTCCAGGCCCCTTTCTCCACTTCCAGCTCCAGTACAGTCTGCAGACGCTGGCAGCGCAAGGCCTCCAAGGTAACAGTCACCTGGCACTCCCCCAGAGGGTGAAGGTAACCACTTGAAGGCTCAAGGTCGAAGGGAGATGCCTGATGCCAATCCAGAAGGATGAGGAGTGAGGATGTGTGGAATTGCAGAGGCCCTGCAGGCCAGCCATGCCCAACCAGCTTCACCTCCAAGGGCCCCTGGCTCTCACAGAGCCATCTGGGATCCAGAAGGAGGCAAGCATGTGGGGGACTGTGGCTGGGTGAGGGTCTCAGGATTGAGGATAACAAGTGAAGTCTCAGTTCAGGAATGCACAAGACAGGTCCCCACACCCTGGCCCAGATCTAGAGGCAGAAGGCAGAGGGAGGCCCCTGGGAAGTGGGGAGAGAGGAACAGGCAGATGGAGACTCCAGCTGGGGAGCAGGAGGAGAGCCTGTGAACCCTGCAGGGAGGGGCAGCAGCCCTACGGGCAGCCCTAGGTCAGGACCCTGACAGCTTCAATTGAGAGCCATCAGGCCACCAGATTGGAGGAGAAAAGCCACTAGGAGCCACAGATTTCTCCTTTGCACCCAGGTGGTCTTTTCTCCGCCCTCTCCTTCCTTGGAGGATTGGGCTCCTTCACCTGGCAGGTCTGTCCCTCCCCTCAGCAGGTTTGTTCACCTGGATGGAGGGAGAGGGGAAGAGAAGGAACTTAGGAAGGGGCTCTCTCCATTCTGTTCTTCCTGTCTCATGAGAAATGGGGCACTCTTTTGACTGAGTAACCCTAGGACCCAGGGTGGGTCACACTGGATAGCGGGGTGTCACTGGACATTGAAAGGGTTACATCAGAAGGGACCTTATCCTTCTCTTGGGTCTCTCCCTTCCAAGGAAGTGCAAGGGCTGCACCTGCCTGGAGGTGCCAAGTGGTCTGACTTGCCCTCTCCCTCCCCCACCCCACCCAGGCCGCCATGCCCTCAGGGTTGGCCTGGTGCTGTGGCCTCCTGCTTCTGAGCTTCCACCTCCCTGGCCCTTAGTGGGGGCTGCACAGGACTCACTCACATAGAAAAAGGCTTTGTGCTCATCAGCATTCAGGCATTGGAGTTTGGGGTCCAAGCCCAGCTACAGAAAAGGCTAAGGAGTGCAAATAAATCTAGTTTTTTTTTTTTAAGTCTTCAGATTGGGGCCACACAACTGTGCCCGGGCGCCACCTGCTGGTAGTATCCACTGAAGGCACAGGCCCAGAAGGATCAGGATCAGAGCCCTGGGGGAGCCCTGCACAGCATGACCTCTGCCCAAAGCAGCTGTCCACATGCTTCCCAATTCAGACTGCTCAGACCAGGGAGAAGCCCATGTCCTGTTCTGGGTCCGACGGGAGAAAAGGGAACCGGAACCACCTGCTGGATTGGGTTGGGGAATACATGCTGGGGAGAGGAGCAGCCCTGTGGTGGGGAGAAATGGAGACACTGCCAGGTGACAGTTGCCAGGTGCTTTTCTCTTGCAGCCCCAGGGCTCTGATTGGAAAGCATGGCGCAAGGGTCCAAGTTCAGACCTGAGCCAAGGTGAGTGGCTTGTGGGAGGTGGTATCCCAGGAGCCAGCAGCACCTGACTTACATCTTCATGCCTTTCTTCCAGACAGACGGGACTCTCTCTCAGGTGCCACACGGCTGAGAGCTGGCTGATGTTCCGGATCTGGATGGAGTTGGTGATTTTCTGCCCCAGGCGGAGCAGACCAAACTGAAGGGCTGAGACATTGAGGACGAGTGCAGGTCCCTGAGACACCGGAGGGGCCCGTTACGGAACTGCTGGAAGTTGACTCTGTGTCCTGCCCCTGCCACCCCTCTGGGCCCACCCTGCTGCCCAGCCCCTGTTTGCAGCACCTTAAAGGCCGCCTCGATGTGCAACACCACTGGCGAGGGTGAGTCTTTGATCTCACACAGCAGGTCCTGGCTTGCTGGACCAGGGGCACCCCCGGTGAAGTTCAACTCAAAATCCCCAACCTCGTTGGGCTCTGGGAGAGAGGGGAAAGTGAGGTGGAGAACAGAAGCAGGGGCAGTTTCCTTCTGTGGCTGGGCCCAGACGTCTGGCCTTCACTCATTTCTTGTCTGCTCTGTGCCCCAGGCCATGCTGGAGCTGATCACAGGACAACAAGGGCCTTGTGCAGGCCCCTTTAACACTAAACCTCCTCCTGCAGCCACCCCAGGTAGGTTGCACCCAGTGCAGTCCCCAAAGTACCTATGACCCCAGTGCAGGGTTCCACTTCGATGATGTGGCAGTGGCTGATCTTCCCCCACGTGTACGTGATGGGTGACTTGCTGTTGTTCCACATCTGAAAAACACACCCCAATCTGGGCTGCCCCAGGACTGCCCTTTCATGTCAGATCTGTACCTGCTGAAGGACTGTGGGATTGAGGGTTCACAAAGGGTCCACTTGACCTCCCTTCCTGACTAACTCCTGGCCATCAGAAGCCAAAGCCTTCCCAACTCACAGCACCCTCACTCCATGCTGCAGGATGAGGGTGCCTACCATTTGTGAACCTGGGAAAAGGTTCCACAGAGGCTTCTGGAACACCCATAAAACAAAACAGACTCGCCAGGCTGCAAGCCTGTGTATGAGAACCACATTGGGTTCAGGGGCCGGAGGGATAGCCTCGGGCTCCATGCAGTGGCTGTTCCAGCTCTGTCCTTCCTACACTCTCACCCAAGTGCCACACCACTTCAGTCAGTCCATACAGGGGACAGGTGACAACCTACCTTAAAATCCTTCTTCACATTTATGCCAATGTAGTTCTCCCCTGGGATGATGAGGGCGTAGGGTTCTAAGAGAACCTGGAAGGGTTCTGCTGAGCCTTTCACCTCAATTTCCAGGACAATCACGTCCTCCACAGAGTACGTGTAGTCCTCCAGGTTCTTCACCTCTGAACTGGACACAAACCCTCCATGAGCTAGGACCCCGCACAGCCTGGGAGCACATCTCTGCATGTCCCTGTCTTGGTCCCATGTCTTTGGCCTTGTGAAAAGATAACGCTCTCCTACCCACAGCTCCTAATGTGCTGCACTCAGGACTGTCAGTCAGTGCCCTGGAAGTCTCTGAATGCCTGTGCTGTGACAGCAGGACTCAGACAGGGGCACTGGCCTGCTCCCTCCAGGACCTAACTGCAGTCCCAGCCTAGGATCTCTGCACTAGGCTGACTGGAGACCCACACCAGGTTTTGCCAGTGCATCACGGCAAAACCTTTCCTCAGCACCACCCAGGTCATCCAGCTTGGTTATCCAAGGGTAGCAGTGAGCCTGGAGCCCCAAGGTTCCTGGGGTGGCCTATGACACTCAAAGCACCCTCTGCTCTCTGCATCCTGTGCCATTCTAACTGAGCTGGAGTGCCAGGGCAATGCAGAAATGCGCATAGCCCCCAAGCCTGCTGGGATCAAGTTGCTTATCCACCCTGCCTGGAATCTTCCCCAGAAGTGTCCCCAGGGGAGGCCAGGTCCAGCTGCCACCCTCATCCAGCCTACGCCCTGCTCACTTCAAGGGCTCGGGGACTTCTTCTAGCACCATCTGCAGCACACTGTGGAAGCTCCTCAGCTACAAGGAAACACAGCACCCTGAAAACGCAGCAGGCTTCCTGGAGAAGACAGGAGCTGGCAGGAGCTTCTCCTCCCCTTAGCCAGTGCTAGAAATGCCTTCCCAAAGGCTCAGGGCTGCTTCCCTGCCACCTCCTGCTCCCTCTAGATAGGGGGTTGCCACCAGGACAGGAGCCATGACTCAGGACCCTGACTCAGGGAACAAGAAGAAGAGGCTCCCCGAGGATGACATGAGCCCTGGGCAGACAGTGAGGTGGCTGCATGCTGGCTCCAGAGGCAGTCCTGCTCACCCAGGTCCAAGGACCACCAGCAAGGGCTCTGGACTGGCTCTGTGCTAACCTGACCCTTGGGAACCTGCACCTCACTCTGTCTAGGTGCTGCTGGAGGATGGGGAGGGATGGTAATGTCCTTTGATACAACACAACTGTGGAAGACACCAGGGTTGTGGAAATGAACCCAGGGCCCTGTCGCATGGGGTGTCTGGGATCAGGACCAGGCAATATGATCTGCTTTGTCCTGCTCACCAGGCACATGCTCCAGTGACACTCATAGCCAATCATGGTGCCAACCTTGGCAGGATGCCGAGGTACCTGGTCAGGCCCAGCTGTGGCTTTGATGTCATTAAAGAACATGGAAGCCGGGCATGGTGGTGCACACCTGTAATCCAAGCGACTTGGGAGGCTGAGTTAGGAGGATCGTGAGTTCAAAGCCAGCCTCAGCAACTTAGCGAGGCCCTAAGCAACTCAGTGAGACCCTGTCTCTAAATAAAATACAAAATAGGGCTGGGGATGTGACTCAGTGGCCAAGTGTCCCTGAGTTCAATCCCTGGTTCAAAAAAATAAAAATAAATAAAAAAAGAACATGGATTCAGGGGCAAAACATGATGCAATCATGTGTGGCTAATGAGATGATAGCATTTTAACCTTATAAGGAGAAAAGCTCAGGATGAACTCCTGGTTGGTGTGGGGACTCAGAACCCCCTTCTCAGGCATGACGGAGAAGGCAGTCTCCCTGTCAGGGTGGTACTTGATGCTGTCCACGCTGTAGGTTTCTCCAGGCATTAGGGGCTGCAGGTTGGGCTTCATGATCTGCCAGTGGAAAGCCAGCTCCACGTGTCTGTGGGGGCAATCATGACAGTGGGCAGCAGATCCAATGCTATGTTCCAATTCTCCAGGACCAAGTCCTCCCACCCCATGCTTGGCCTGCCCGGCTCCAGGAAAACACACAGAAACAGGAAGTGACCAGGTCAGTCTTCAAGTTCTTCTCATGGAAGAGTTTACAGGGAACTACATAAGGACAGTAGGTGGGCCAGGGTGTCCAAACGAGAGGCCATGTAAGAGATCCACCTCTTCCTACCCACAGCTCTGGAGGCTGGAACCACAGCAAATCAGGGGAAATGGACAACTCAGGAAATCATGCTCTAACCATTAAACTGAGGGATCTAGCCCACCCCAGCCCCCCATCCCTGAAAAATATTAGGAAAATTCTCTGCACTATCTTCTACCACATGAGCGTTTCCGAGGTTTGCCATATCCACCCATCCCTGCCCTCTGCCTCCACCTACTGCCTCCCAGGACAGCTATGTCCTAGAAGACATGTGCCCCTTGACTGCCAATAGGAACAGTGAACACCCCCTGGCAGTAGGAGGGGCAGGACTCCAGGCAAGTTGTGGACAGGCAGCTGTCAGCATCTGGGGTCACCAGGTAGACTAGGTTGGAGGTTCCCTAAGGTTGGTCCTGCCAGAATGGTGGTGCTCAGAGGCTGGTCAGGAAATAAATGGCAATGAGATCTGAATCCACAGACGTAGTGCTGGGGACCAGGATTTCTTCCCCAGCACAGGCACCGCCTGACCTCTCTGGAAAATTATTCCTGGCTCAGGGTGGTCTGAAATGGTTTAGAGCAGCACTGTGAGAGGGAGCTTCCTGAAGCAATGGAAGTCTTAGAGAGCTGCACTCTCCAATAGGGTAACCACTACCTACCTGTGGACACTGAGCTCTTAAAATGTGGCTAGTGCCCCTAGAAGGAGATTATAATTTTACTTAATTTTAACTGATTAAGATTTAAAATCCATATGTGCCTACTGACTACCATGATGGACAGTGTAGATCTGGATCCTTCCATCCAATCTGGATCCATTCTGGGATCAGAATCCCCCTGGCCCTTGGAAGGAAGCTCCTAACTCACTGGGAATTCAGGGCCAGGTGAGGAAGGACAAGGGATGTGTGTCAGGGACATGCCCAAGGGCTCTCACGTAGCATTTCGGATAATCAGCTGTTTCCTCGCTGTGGATCGAAGGTTTTCAGGCTTGAAACGGATGAAGTGCTGAGCTGTTAAGTCTGTGAGCTCTCCAGGGTCCGGCTGACTCTTTTCACCAGAAACATAGATCAGTTCCAAAGCGATCAGCTGCCCTGTTCCTGATCAAGTAGGGTGGTGAGTTTAGAGACGCTCCGGTAAGCTGAAGGCAGGGCTCTGGTCAAAGGCTGCCTCAGGAACCACACCACCACCCACACTCAATGGGCCTTGACCATGATTCCCAGAAGCGTACAGAGAGGGGGAAGAGGGCCATTAGCACACATTCTCATGTCCCCACCTCTTCACAGACCAAAAGGAGGGGATTTTGAGAACTTGGAATTACAGCAAGTTCTCAATTAATGCCTGCCAAGTGAAACTGGGTGTAAGGAAGGATAGAAGGAAGGAAGGAAGGAAGGAAGGAAGGGAAGGGAAGGGAAGGGAAGGGGGCAGTTGGTTCAGCAGGAAGCCCCTTCTAACCTTCCAGAAACCTAGAGGTGCCTCTGGTGGTTTCTGTGTGTTGCTAACAATTCCCCAAATGAGATCACAGTGAGTTCCAAAGGGAAATTACGAGATTTTACCCCAGGTTTCCATCTGTTTCTTGCTAAAAGGCTCCTTGGATTGAGCTGGAGGCCACACTGGCTTGGGTATTAAGGACCCAAGAGGGAAGAGCCAAAAGCCAGTGCCTGGCACCCGGTGACCCCAGCATCCCCCACGACTGCCTGACACAGGGAGTGAAGTGGGGCCGCTGCTGGTGCAGCTAGAGCTGAGCCTAGCGCAGCATCTGTGCCCACCAGGCCCCCGCAGTGCACGCAGGCCCACCTGTGATCACCAGCTCCTTGATTTGGCAGTTGTCACACACGATGATGAAGGTCTGCTCTGCCTTTTCTAGGCTCATGGGGAGGAACAAGACCTGGGGGAGAAGAGGTGCCCTGTCACCCCCCATCAGGGGCTCCCACCCCCACTTCCCTTCTCTTCTCAGGCACGCACCCTGCCTTTGCTCTCTGCTCCCCAACCTCCCCACCTGACCCCCAAGCCTAGAAGTTTCAGTCCAGAGAAATGCAGGGAGTGGACTGAAAGGGTGTGAAAAGAAAGTTCAAAAAACAAATGACAAGGGCTGGGGATATAGCTCAGTTGGTAGAGTGCATGCCCTGCAAGCACAAGGCCCTGGGTTCAATCCCCAGCACTGCCAAAAAAAAAAAAACCCCAAAACCAAAACAAAACATGAAACCTCATTTCAAATAAAAGAAACATAAATGAAAACCACCCGTAAGAATAGTTTTTTTCTCTCATGATACTGGCACAGAGTAGAAAGTTCACTCTGATTCACTTTGTCCTATATTTTCCCCAACTTCTCTCTATCCCGAGGCCCAGGTAACCACCATTCTACTCTTTTGTTACTCAAAGTTCTATTTCTTTAAGATTCAACAGTTCAGTGAGATCATGCAGTATTTGTCTTTCTATGGTTGGTTCATGTCACTCAACACAATGTCTTCCAGGTTCATCCAAATGACCGAATTCGCACATTTTTAAAGGCTGCATAATATTCCATTGCCTATGTATACCACATTTTCTTTATCCATTCATCCACTGATGGACACTTAGGTTGATTTCCTATCTTGGCTTTTGTGAATAGTGCTGCCAAGGACATGGGAGTGCAGATGCCTCTTCGACATACCGAGTTCATTTCTTTGTGTACCTACCCAGTAGTGGGACTGCTAGATCATATGGTAGTTTTATTTTTAATTTTGGAGAAACCTCCATACTGTTTTCTATAATGGCTATATTAATTTACATCCTCACCAACAGTATGCAAGCTTTCCTTTTCTCTACATCTGCACCAATGCTGCTTGTCTTTCATCATTTTGATAACAGCTATTCCAACAGGAATGAGATGATAGTTCATTGTAGTTTTAATTAATTATTTCCCTGATGATTAGTCTACATAAGTCCTTTGTCCATATAAAAAAATCAGATTGTTATCTCAGCATGGTTGTAATCCCAGTTACTTAAGAGGCTGAGGCAGAAGGGTTACAAGTTCAAGGCCCACCTGAGCAACTCAGCAAGACCCTGTCTCAAATTAAAATAAAAAGGACTGGGGAAGCAGCTCAGGGATAGAGCATTTGCCTAACATAGGTGAGGCCCTGGGTTCCATTCCCAGTAATGAAACAAACAAACAAACATTTTTTCTTGCTATTAGGTTGTCTGAATTCTTTATATACTTTAAATATTAACCCCTTATCAGATGTATCATTTGCAAATATTTTATCCACTCCATAGGTTATCTCTTCAAATGCCTACAAAGGGAAAAACCTCCCCTACTGTCTCACTGCTCCCTGGAATCTTATTGCTATTCTCACCTCCTTGGAGGTCACAGGAGGCCAGGATGAGAAGGAACACTCAGAGGACACAAGCCCCAATTCTTTAAAGCCACTACAAGGCTCTATCAAGGCCTAGACTGCACCAGGCCCAGAGGAGAAAGAGTTAGAGCCTGCGACCTTGCAGAGCCTACCTGCCCCTCAGCAGCAGGCAAGGGCCGACAAAGCCCTACAGTGTCCCTGAATTGCCGCAGTCCCAACCCTGAGAACCAGGCTCTCAAGGGGGATCAGGTCAGCATGGGCATGAACTAGAGGACCACAGCCCAGTGGTCCAGAGCAAGACCAAGCCTGCACTTGAAACTAGAAGGACACTGGCTAAAGGAAGCCATTGCTCACACCACAACAAAGAAGGGAAAGGCTGTCGGCCTCACACAGCATCATCTAAACAGTTTTAAAAGTCCTGCATCCAGGCCACACCCCAGACCAATGGACTCAGAACCTCCAGGCCGAAGCCCAGACATAGGCATGTTTCCAGGTCCTCTGGGCGAATGCGAAGTGTGGTTGAATTTGAGAACCTGCGGCTCTTGATCTCACTACCTGCCAATTTTTCTGCCTGAACTATCCTTAACAGGCTAGTGAGGAAGGCCAGGTATGTGTATTACAGCCCCCACACCAAGTCACATGATGGCACAGAAGGACTCTGGGACCAGGGAGATGGGCAGGGTGGCGGTGTGGAACCACAGGGCGGAAAGCATCGCCATTTCTCACAGGTACTTCTAGAAACCAGCAGGGAGGTGTGATGAACCCAAAGGGATGCTGAAGGGCCCAGGGGATCAGACCTCTGGATGATTCTGGAGAGGTTCAGAACAAGACCTAAGGCAGATGGGCCCTGCTGACTACATGAACATGAGAATGAGAACAAAGCCACTGTCAGCTCCTGGAGGCAGCTTAGACATTGGTGGAGCCGAATTCCAACAAACAGCCAGACATGAGATATTCAAGGACTGTGATGGAAATGACAGCTCTATGTGCTTTGCAAGAGGGGTCAAAGGACAGCCAAATGACAAAACCCTACAAGAGGCAGTCACATGCACTATCCAGAACCCACTAAGGCTGGAACCTGGAACAGCAGTGGACACTTGGGTCATGAAATCACAGGCAAATGCAAGCATACAGCAGTGGAGGAAAATAGCCATGAGCAATCACAAAGAGGAAGGACCATGAGCCAGTGTCCCATTACCTACCTCCACTAACACGGCAAAACCTGGGGCCAGCTCAAACACAGATGGCATCACTCCAAAGGGAGGCTGCTCAACGAAGCCAGTAGTTGCAACCGCCTTAAAGAAAAGCAGATTACACAAAGGTGCGGGGCAAAGTGTAAACCCAGTGCTCACATTGCAAACCTCAATCATTTTGCTATTTGAGGGATCTTAAGGATCATCCAGTGTCATGGCAGTAAAGAATCTGTGACTCCCTCATTCAGCATGCATTTTCTTGCCTTTTACCAGATGCCAGGTACGAGATTCCAAAGGTAAAAGATGAGTAAGTCATAAAGCATCTTTACAGAGCTGACTGCTGGCAGCAGGTACAAGGAATGCCATGGAAAAGTGCATGGGACAGAAGCAGGAGGTGTGTAAGAAGGTCCTCCCAAGGTACATTGTCCTTGCCCTGCCACAGCCTCCTGTTGGTGCCCATGTGTCGGCCTCCATTCCCATCACATCCCTGGCTCCATGCTCCTGTCTCATGGGGGCAGCTGCCATCTCGTTAGCAGAGCTGCAGCCCCGGAGTCTACACAAGAAGCTACTGAGCATGCCAGGGATACAAACCCATGCCTACAAGACCCTGGCAGGTAGCTGAAGGGAGTAAAATGCGCTTCCTGGGATGAGGTCCTCTGGATCTACTATGTTTTCTGGACATAAGGGTACAGAGGACTCTCCCTACTAAAACACAAATAACAGTGTACTTGTAATGATCAATGGCGTCAGGCTGGAACTACCTGGACAATGGGACAGAGTGCGTAGACCCTGCTCTCAGCCCTGGCTCACAGGGTCACAGTGTTAGTGCCATGGCCAGAATTACCACCCTGGTCTCCATATACACCCTTTCTCGCTCAGCCATGGCAGTTACACCATTCTGCTTTTATATGTTTCCAACTTCGAGTGCAGTCCAGCAACTCCTTCCAGGGGGTTATTTCTTTTGATGGATTTGCTCTTTTTCCAGATAGCGATCTGTTATCACTCACCCTGAAACTTGGCGGTGGCCAACTCTTCTTGGGCATAATGCAGAATTTGCCACTGCTGAAGCCTACGTTTTTGCAGATGAACCTGGTTATCTTTACTCCCCCAATGAGGCAATAACCACAGTCCAACACTGGTGACACTGCAGCCACAGAAGAAGATGCACAAGAGAGGCAATAGGTCATGCTGAATGGGCCCTGTTGTCATTGTCGTCCTGAGGTTCAGACAGAGCTCAGAGCAGCTCCAGAAGGACCTGGAGGCCCCCAGGCCAGCACCCCAAGCAGAGAGGATAAAGGGGACACAACTGACCCTGTACCACTTGGGTTTTGCTCAGGCTGCTCTGGGTCACATGGCAGTAGCAACATAGGACTCTGTCTACTCCCAGCCAGAACTGTGGGAGCCTGCACATGGTGTGGACTTGTGCCTTGGCCAGGGCTGCCCAGAAGTTGTAGCAGAAGTGAGGGGGGTCAGAGTCCCAGATTCCACCTGCACCCAGCTGAAAAGGCTTATAACTGAGGGTGCCCAGTAGAAGTTCTTCCCCAGGAGCCCACCCCATGGCCTCAGAGAACATGTACTGCAGGCTCCTCAGGGTGCCCAGGCACTTGCTCCTTGCCTCAGTATGGCTTCAGGGGTGCTCACCAGCTGGCTACCTCTCTGATGGGGTAGGTCAACTTCCAGGGGACACACAAAAGCAAGCAGTAAAATCAGAACCTAACATTCTGGAAGCTGGAAGATGGTGTGGAAGCTGCGTGGCAGTTTCCCACCCAGAAGCCCAGGAGGACCAAGCTCCATGTTGCTAACAGATGGGCAGGGAGTCCTCATGGGGATCCCTAGCTGAATCCCTGGGAATGGTAGCACACACTCACAGGTCAGCACGGGAGGCGGCCTCCGGGCCTGTAGGGGGATGAGGTGCGTGTGGGTTGACTGGGTCTCCACTAAAATGAAATCATCAAAATCCCCGAGGCAGTCGGGGATAAACTGTACTGTGTACTGGCAAGTCATTCCAGGAGCCACCATTCCACCTTTTCCTGGGAACATCCCTGTGTATGACAAAAGCAACCAATGAGGCTGGGGACCAACCACCTGAGCTGAGCCTAGCTGCCTCAGACCAACCATGGCTGGGACTGGCTCTGTGAGTGAATTCCTCTGGGTCAAGGCCAGGTTGATGGCAGAACCACCAGGGTGTACGAGGGGACAGGCTTCAAGGGCAGGGACTCCAGGCAAAAATGCTAGGGCCCAAGGGGAAGTGCCATGACCCATCTGGAATGGTCAGCCTGGCTCAGATGGCTTGAAATTTATTTTGTGGGAGTCCTTTGAGATTTCTGAGCAGGAGTGACAAGACTGGGGTTGTTATTGAGACCAACACTGACACCGAAGCTGGGCAGCTGCTGTGGGAACATGAGCAAGGAGGAGGGCCTGACCAAGGGCAGTGACAGCATGAAGCGTGGGAGGTGGCAGAACTGGTGCCTTGAGAGGTGATCAGGAAAGAAGCTCTGGGGCGTCCCTGGGAGGCTGTCAGCCAAGCGCCAGGGCCTCTAGTGACTGCTGAGGAAAAGCCCTGAGCAGGACAGGGAGTCAGGAGGACCAGGTGGCTCAGTGCTGGCAGCCAGCCCAGCACGTAATTTTGAAGCCGTCTAGAAAGCAACTATGCTGAACTCACCCAGTCCCAGA
Organism: Glaucomys volans; assembly: GCA_020662805.1. Lineage (NCBI taxonomy): Eukaryota > Metazoa > Chordata > Mammalia > Rodentia > Sciuridae > Glaucomys > Glaucomys volans. The sequence continues at coordinate 33,827 of JAJEJO010050862.1, read as the reverse complement.
GCAAAGTGTGGAGTAGTTGGTGGGAGGACTCGCAGGTAGCGGCTGGCAGAGGTGGTGTTCTGCAGTGAGATGACCATCTGTTCAAAGGCAAGGGTGATCTCTTTTAGGCAGCAGCATTTAAGGACATGGAAACATGGTGTCTGGGACTTACTTTAAATAATATGGAAAGGGAAGAGGCATAAATGAAATGAACCTGGCCATGTGTTAGTGACTAGTGGAGTTCAGAGATGAGTATTCAGGATTCATTATGTTATTCTGTCTACTTTTGTTCGTTTCAGGAAGTTTCCACAGTAAAAAAAAAAAAAAGGTAAAGATGAAGAGGGAAGTAGAACTGATCTATTTTGTCCTATTGCTTAAAACGACTATGATAATCTCTCTGTATCCATGAGAGTTGGTTCCAGGACCCCAGCAGATAACTAAACCCTGCAGATCCTCTAGCAAAACCCTTATGTAAAATAGCTCAGTATTGACATACAGCCTACACACATCCTCCCCTACACTTGAAGTCATCTCTATGGCTTCTTGGCCTTTTGGCTGAGATCAAGTGCACATCACCTCTAGATTACCTATGGTACCTAATACAACGTAAGCTCTATATAGATAGTTATTATACTATATTATTTAGGGAACAATGACAAGAAAAATGTCTGTGTGTTCCATAGAGATGCAACCTTGTAGGCCTAACTAAATAGTATGTGAATGAGACTCAATGCTCAAAGTGAAATGATGGGATGCCTTGGCAAGGTCCACCTATCTATCCTTGCACCTGCAAGGATTTGCTGAGCACACAACAAATGCAAGTTTCGCTTTATGGAATTTCCAGAAATTTTGGGGGAGTTATATTTTCAATCCATTTTTGGTTGAATCCAGGGATATGGAACTTACAGATACAGAAGGTGGATATGGGCTGGGGATATAGCTCAGTTGGTAGAGTGCCTGCCTCACAAGCACAAGGCCCTGGGTTCAATCCCCAACACCGCAAAAAACAAAACAAAACAAAAAAAAACCCAGAAGGTGGATCATACTACTTATTGAGCATTTACTCCATGCCTCCTCAGCCTCTCAACAACCAGGATAGGCAGGCACTGTCTCTATTTAACAGCTGAAGAACCTGAAGTGCAAAGAGGCTCCTTCACCCATGAGCAGCAATGTAGAGATTCAAGTCCAGGACATCTGGCTCCAGAATTTTGACCAGCTCACCTCAGGTATTGTCCCTTCCCTACATTGTCATTTGAGTCACTTCTTCCCATAGGCCCAGTGTGTGTGTGTGTCAGGCACCTGTGTGTCAGGGTTGTGACTGGGCCTCTCTCCATCATTCAACCCGTCCAGCCCCTGTTAAACCTCACCTTCTCCCCCTGCCTCAGAGTGGGAGATCCCTACAGGTCAGCCCTGGAACTAAACCACAGCAGCACCCAGCACACTGCCTAGCACTGGAGGGAGCCTAAAACATGTACAGATCTTTTGCTTCTATTTTGTGAAATAAAACACTAGAAAAATTGTATCAATTATAACATAACAAAAGCCATATTTCCACTACCTAAGTTAAGAAACAAAACATTACAAATTCAGCTGAAGCCCTCTACCAGCTCCCCATCAGATGACATCTACACAGATTTGAAATATGTCTTTGTATTTTTATTCACAGGTATACATTCCTAGATCAGCATCTAAGTTTTTTTCCCCCCAGTGCTTGGGATTGAAACCAGGTCTTGTAATATGCTAGGCAGGTGCTGGGTGCTAGATCCCTAACTCCTTAAGTCCACTTTTGACCAGAACAACATATTGGATCAATTCACCTTTGAACCAGGCCATAATTTGGAGAGACCCAATTTATATAATTTTCATTCCTCTGTTATTAATGATAGTGAGCATCTTTTCATGTTTATTTGCTATTTGGGTTTACTCTTCTGTGAGTTGTTTATTCATATCCTCTTACCTCTTGCCACTGCAGAGGTTTTTTTTTTTTTTTTTTTTTTTTTTTTTGTGGTTTTTTTTTTTGTTGGTTTTTTTTTTTTTTTTTTTTTTTCTTTGTCCCCTTCAAGGTTTTTTTTTTTTTTTTTTTTCTTGATTTGTAGGAGTTCTTTATATATGCTGGAAACTAATTCTTTATATTCTTTACAAACTTGCATTATCTTTTGATGTATCGTTTCTAAAATTTACTTATTTATTTTATTTTATTGGTGTGTGTGTGTGCATGTGTGTATGAACATGCTAGGAATTGAACCCAGGACCTTATGCATGCTAAGCACACACTTTACCTCTGAGCTACACCCCCAGTTTCAGTTTCCGAAATTTTAATATATAATTTATCAACCTTTTATAGTTTGTGTTTCAGTTTCAAGAAATCTTTCTATACCCTCTCTCTCTTTTTTTTTTTTATTAAAAAATGACTTATCTTGAGATCTTTACTGGAAACTATTTGGTTTGGGGTATGGAGTGAGGTAGGGATTAACTTATTTTCCATTGGCAGGTCTGCACATATCCATGGATGAGCCCTAGCAACAGCATGCACAGATCCCTCAATCCCAGAGCTAGGTGCAATCACTTCCGTCATTGCAAGCTGAGGTGCTCCTGGCAGTGGCTGTTCACATCAGCTGAGTCATGCCTTGCTTCCTGCCACACAAGGCAAACCTCCACTAGGGAAAGGCAGGAGCCAGGGGATTATAGGCTTCTCAGGGGATGTCCCACAAGACAAAGTAATCAATTGCACTTAATGGTGATCAGCTCTACAAAACATTCTCAAATTAGCTCTCCCTCCTTTAACCCTTTCCCCTCTTCCCTCATTGAAATTGTAAATGACAGTAAATAATCTCACCAATCTCAGGCTCTGCTTTACTGGGAATCTAAGCCAATACAGTCAGTACAAAAAGAGTCCTAAAACAGTAGACCCTTAGGATGCCATTCTGGAATTGCAGTCTGGTGGTATTAAGAACTTGAGCTGGCTGGAAAGAGGGTGTGAGGATCCCAGCATGGCGGCACCCCAATTATTAATGCTTCCACCAGTGGTCAGCTGGGATGGGGAACAGGTAGATGGTCAGGCAGTGACAAGTGGTAGCTGGGGAGGCTGGAAGGTCTGAGGCAGTGATGATTATATGGAGTGGGTTGGCTTTCCTTAACGGCACTAGAAGGCTTGTAGGGAAAAATGAAGGGCTGGTGCAGCCAGCGGCCAACTAGCCCCCACCAAGACATTCTTTGCATTCCTGAGTTACACTCGCTCCTGCGTGTATGTTTGCTTTTTAATTCCTGCTTGATCTGGTTTGCTGCTTTTTACCTAGTATTTCTGTACTGCTGTTCTTCAGCAAGATTATGTTCTTTCATTTAGTGTCAAGGTCATCGTAGGCTCATTATCTAAAATTGGAGGCAGGGGCCTTCTTTTTCTAGTCTCTAAAACAATTTATATAAAATTTGCATAAATTAATTTTAAAGTTTTAATTCCAATTTACACACAATAGGCATTAGCTTGAATGTTTGGTAGCATACATCTGTGCAATGATCTAGGCCTGGTGTGTTTTCTTTAAATTTTATATTTTTAAAGTTATTTTCATCAGAGTTGGATGGCCTCATAGTTTGGAGAGGCAGAAAGTTCTACAAGGTTTTAAAAACAGAAATCCTTCCTCTTCCCCTGGTCTCCACCCTGCCATCTCCCACCCTCTAAGGGCAAATGCTTTTTCCACCTTCAGCTGATTATTCTTTTATTTACTTCCCCATCTCTGAATTCTACATTACATTTTCCCACTTAAATTTTAGGCATTGATGGTGGATGGATGATGTGAACATGCTCTCTCTCCTCTCCCATATCCAATTCAGTGTGTGACTTTCTCTTCCTATCCCCCAACTTCCCAATAGAGTCTCATCATATTACTGATTAGGTCAATAATGAGTACATTAAGGTACTCTTTAAATGCTATTAGGAAGCAAACCCTGTTTCCTTTCCCTCCCTAGCACAAATTTGTGGGTTTTTTTTGAAGCTAATAATCAACAAATTATTTTCTTTGTTGTCTCCTTAATCAATAACCCAATTCCTCTCCACTACTCTACATATCTCTTCCCAGTATATCCAGATATATCAGGAACTCTGATTATCCATGTCTCCTCCATAAATTAACCTCTCCTAGGGCCTTCTGACCTGTTCTGCTCTGGGCCGGTTGCCTGTTAACACCCACTGTTAGCTGGGCGCGGTGGCACACGCCTATAATCCAAGCGACTTGGGAGGCTGAGTCAGGAGGATTGTGAGTTCAAAGCCAGCCTCAGCAACTTAGCGAGGCCCTAAGCAACTCAGTGAGACCCTGTCTCTAAATAAAATACAAAATAGGGCTGGGGATGTGGCTCAGTGGCTGAGTGTCCCTGAGTTCAATCCCTGGTTCAACAAAAAAAAAACAAAAAACACCTGTTAAGCTATCAAACAGGATGACCCCGTAGCAGTTTTTGAGACACATCCACAGGTTCTCTGACACTCCTCTCATTGAGAGGTGAGGTCTCCATATCTTCTCCTTGAATCTGGGCCAAACTTGATGACTTGCTTGCAACCCAGAGCACGTAGAGGAGGTAGTGCTGTGTAGCTGCCAAGGTTAGGTCATAAAAGCCAAGCAAGGATGTCCACTTCATGTTGTCATGTAAAAGTCTGATTATCCAAGGCCACCACACTGTGAGGAAGCCCAAGAAGCCCAGGCCGGGTAGGCAAGCTCTGGGTCCGTGCTCTGGTCAACTACCTTAGCATCAGTATCCACGTGAGGGAAGTTCCTCCAATAATTCCAGTCCCAAACTTTCAAGTCACACCTAAGCACTGACTTGCCAGGTATGGTCTTAAAACATGGTGGAATAGACCATTCCCACTGAGCCCAGCCCAAATTTCTGACCCTAAGAATCCATGAGCATTTGTCACTAAATTAAAAAAAAAAATTGGGGCTGGGGATATAGCTCAGTTGGTAGAGTGCTTGCCTTGCAAGCACAGGGCCCTGGGTTCAATTCCCAGCACTGCAAAAGAAAAAAAAAAATTGCTTTGCAGCAACAGTAACCCCCAAAATTCCCTGATAATCTTTAAACTGGGGATTCCCTTCACCCCTGTCCTATGCTGGATCTCTTTCCAGGTTCCACCTTCATCTGCCTTGGTTCACTCACTTCTTTGAGGTGTGTTCCGTGGGAGCTTCAGCATTTATGGGACATACATTTTTAAAGGATCTGAAAATCTGGACCATCCTTAAACTTCATACTGTAGCTGGTTAATCGTGTTATGTGCACAGTCATAGGCCCAACGGACACATGATGATTCCCAAGAGGTCTCACTAGATAAAATTCAGTTTGGCGGATTGTATTTTCCAAAAATGGCTACAGTGATACTTCTGGTCCCCTATGCTCTTCTAGAGGCTTGCTACACCCAGTCATAAGGTGTGTGTGCAAGTGTGTGTGCTTTTGCCATGAGTGGTCAAGAAGTTCCTAAAGATTGCGGAAATGCACAAGCTCTTTAAACTCTAAAGTGCAATCTACTGCATGGGAAGGGGCTATTGTCATGAGACCTGGGTTGCATTTGCACCTGGTGGGTGGAGCTAAGTGTGGTCTTGACCTGATTCCCCAGGTGGAAGGACAGCATTAAGACAGAATCTGGGAAAAAAGATAAGGAAATCTCTCTGTGCAGCTCTTAGAGGAATTACTGGGTACGCTGTTACGGGTCAGAGGAGAGTAAGAAGGAGAGGGACTCAAAGATACATACATATTTCCTTATGGGCTGGGCGCTGTGGTGCATGCCTGTAATCCCAGCGACTTGGGAAGCTGAGGCAGGAGGATCACGAGTTCAAAGTCAGCCTCAGCAACTCAGCGAGACCCTAAGCAACTCAGTGAGACCCTGTCTCTAAATAAAATACAAAATAGGGCTGGGGATGTAGCTCAGTGGCCGAGTGTCCCTGGGTTCAATCCCCAGTACCAAAAAAAAAAAAAAAAAAAAAAAAATTTGCTTATGGCTCCAAAAGGAAATAGTGGAAGAAACCCAACAAATAGACATCATTACCTGCCGAGGTAAGGAGAGTAGAAGGAAGAGGAGATGGAAATACAAGTTAGAGGGAAAGTTGTTTTTTTTTTTAATAGAAAATAGAAAATTATAGCTGATGAATGCAAAAGGAAAACAAAACTAGAAATCACCATTTTGTAACCCCCAATTAAGAAAAATGTAGGCAACAACCATCCAGCACTGCTAACCAGAAAGTCAAAGGTTGATAAGAACTCTAGAGAGGCTCACAACACCTGACCCCAGAGAGAATGCTTCCTCCTGAGCAATAAGAAATACATGGTACCACCAAAGTAGTATTCTTGACAAAAAAATCCCAAAAAAACAAAATTGAATCTGAATGTAATCATCTAATCAAACATCTACATTTAATTACCAGCTTATGTAAAGGGTAGAGAATAAAGGAACATGTCACCAAGAAGAAGACAATTGGCCAAATCTAGAATGCAAAAAGTTAAGTTTCTTCAACAAATAAATGGCATTTTTAAAAAGTTAGATATGGGGGAGGAATTAATCTCAACTAAGGGAGAACAAAGAATTATTTTCAGCTAAATGCAATGTTTAGATTCTAGTTCAAAGAAATCAACTGGCTTTTTAATCAAATAGAGGAAGACCAAACATCGATGGGTTATTAGTCTATACGAAGGAATCATGGCTAGTGTGGCTGAGTGTGATTAGGGTTTAATGGTTGCTTTTTTAAAGTCCTTGTCTGTTAGAGATACTTAATTACTAATTAAGAAGAATGTGCTGTGTAGGCTTCCCCTCACAATATGCCAGCTTGTGAATGTGCATGTGGACACACACAAGAAGAAGCTGCAGGGGTGACCAATGAAATCAAATTTGCAAAATGCAGGTAACCACTGAAGTTATCTACATTGGGTGATGGGCACATGAGGGTTCATTACCATCTTTTCCTAGTTCTGTTTTAAAATTCATATTTTTTAAATTCCATAAGTATTTTTGAATAAGGAAAGAAATGAGGTGAGATCAATAAAGAATCAAGATTTCTACCTCATAAACTGGTCCAATTTCATAATCTGTGAAAAACCCAATTGATGGTTTGGCTAGAAACACTGGAACATCCACGCAACTGTGGGAAGGAAACAGGGGAGAGGAAGGCAGTGAGCTTCTTCTACGTGACAAAATTTTAAGCAGGGACATTAATGCAAAAACAAACACACACAGCCAGCAAAGATTCATAGTACATCACTTCTTGGGGTTTTTGATTGTTGTGTTTTTTGTTGGAACTGAGGATTGAACCCAGGGACACTCCACCACTGAGCCACATCCCCAGCCCTATTTTGTATTTTATTTAGAGACAGGGTCTCACTGAGTTGCTTAGGGCCTCGCTAAGTTGCTGAGGCTGGCTTTGAACTCGCGATCCTCCTGCCTCAGCCTCCCAAGTGCTGGGATTACAGGCTTGTGCCACCACGCCCGGCCTTATTATTGTTGTTTGAACAGGTTAGAAAATCATTTTAACACATGATCCAATCCTTGTGAAGACATATGAAGCCACGTATATAGCTTTCAACATGCACAGGGAAAACTCTGGAAGCTTAAATGTCAATATGTCAACTAGGTTTTTAACACAGTTTTTATTTTCAAATGTTAGTGCTCTCTGGCTACAGCAAGATTTGGTCCTGCAGAGGACGTCAGATTTCATCCTCCATTTCAGCGCTTCAGTACTCCTTAACCTCCGATCCCCTCAATAAAATTATTTGACCCAAGCAAAAAAAAAAAAAAAAAAAAAAAGTTAGTATTTTCCAGTATTTCTTTATACAAGAATATGAGTTGTCTAATTTCAAAAATGTTAATAGTTTTAAGTCCATTAAAATTACACACCTATGAAGCAATTTGTTCCCTTCATTAGGACAATTACTGAAAATATAGACAAAGGCACTCTCTTGAAGAAAGAATCACAGCTTGCACTAATTACCTTTAACTAATCAAACTGAAAGCATTGGTATTATCCAAGACACACGAATTCTATGGTGACCCAGACTGTTCCACTGTCAACAGAGGGCCAACACCAACCCCCATTTTCTCTATGCCCCTATTTATGACCCTGACAGGCCAGAAAAGTATAAAACCAGGACTCTGGAGAATGACCCTGCTCTGTACGGACACTGCTACCCTGTCCCCCAAAACTCTAGGGTCCACCATAGCCAGACCCTACCCAGGACCTTTTGGGTTTTACTATTGAGAGTCAGGTTATCTGAGAGTGGAAGTTCAGGAAAGACATACCTTTGTTCCAGCTCTGCACTTGGGGGTTCTCGCATCAGTTCTGGCTTAATTGGAGGAAAAATGAGAGACTTGCCTCCTTGTGGAGTGTTAGGAGGGAAAAAGCGAGGGTTTCTTAGGAAGTGGTTTCGAGTCTCCATTCGGGCAAGAAGAAGTCGCTCCAGTTCTCTCTGGGGCACATGTAAGTGTTTCATCCAGTTTTTATTCTTTGGTGGTCTTGCTTTCTTTGAAACACACAGAAGTATAGTCAATGACAGGCAAAGGGACTGTGCATGTTGACATCTTGGCATGACCCACAGATGCCAACCCAAACTCTAGGTTGCTATGGATCCATCATGACTTTTGGTGTCATCTGGACTCCTCTCCCCTCACCACCTCCCTGTCTCCACTGCCCACATGCACTGCTGTGCACAGGCCTCAAAACTAACCTTGACAGTTTCTTTGGTCCTTTGTTTGGCCTTAGGAATTGAGTCCCACTCCAGGCTGTCCATAGTGTAATTAAACTCATCTCCAAACACAGCAAGCTTCTCCCTGAAGGGCACTGCAGGCTTCTTGCCCAGCTCTCCTTTGGGGGTGAAACTCTTCTCACAACTGAACCTCAGTTTCGAACATTCAGGGATGGAGGTGCCTAGGGCACCAAAGAAACAAATTGAGTTACCTACCATAACTGAGATGAAGAGGTGGGTGCTTCTGAGATGACCACACCACCAAAGTCACAGTCAGCTTGGCTGACTCCTGCATCAGAAGTAATTTCTTGTCAACATATGAATTACTCTTGGAACTTATTCCTTGTATTTCCAATTTAGAACTAGAGGTTTAAAATATCTTTGTTTTCCCAGCCCAAAGAACATGAGTGGACCATTGTCACATATACACATACACATCCCCCAGAACACGCCTTTTAAAAAGCTGACATGAGGAATCAAATTTTGCATTAGCTTCTTAACATCGATAAGATCATGTCCCAAGCACTAAATGAGAACATTCATTGCAGCAAGAATACAATGAAAATTGGTTCCCCCATCCCATTTCTGATCACAAATCCTTCATATGCATCAACTGCATCCTTATGTACCTGCATAAGATAGTGAGTATCCAACTAACTAAAATACTGAGTGGCCTAGTATCCATGACACTTGATTCTCTTACCTCTTCCTGGCTTTTCTTCCCTACCTGGATCAGGAACTCATCAGTGAAACTCTTTTCTCATCACCACCCTCAACTCTCTGGATCCCAGTCTTCCCACCCCCAAATGCCTCCTAAGCTCCAAAACCCCCAGCCATCATCACACATTCCCATTACTGGAGCTGCTGGAGAGCTTGGCACCACTGGGCAATCCCAATGCCTGGCCGCAGGGTTCACAGAGGGACTCTTCCAAAATCTGCCTCCTTGGGTAAGCCCATAATCTACTCATTCTCAGAAGATCGTGCCTCCCTGATCACAGGAAACTGGCCCAAAATCACACACACACACACACACACACACACACACACACACCTTCTCTGCCTTCCAACTCATCCTCCTCCCCATTCTCAGTGGGTGAAAAGCTGCTTTTTCTCTGTGGGGAAGCCTTTGTCCCTGTTCTGTCTCATCAGGAACTTGCTCCCCTGCTTATCAATGCCTTTACTCCTTCCCTTTGTAGGTCTATTCAATTACATCTAAAAATTTTGGGGTCTCTGGGTGTTTGAGCAACTGATGACATCATAACCCATGCGGAGGAGCTGAAACTTCTGCCTTGCAGGCAGTGAGAGAGGAAGTGGCACACTCAGATTTGACCCTCCCAATTGTCACTGTAAACATTAAGGAAGAAAAACCCTCCAAATGAGGAAATGGCGGCAAAGGGGGCTGATGTGGCCCTGCTACTATGGAATGTCCCCGGAATGACACCCGAAACTCTGGGAGGACAGAAGCATTACCTTTAGGTGCAGAGCAAAATGGCAAGGTGTCACTGTAGTAATCTTCTGGGCTGATCAAATGATGTTTCCGTAGCAACTCGCTGTCTACACACCACCTGAAGACAGTCTTAACTATACAGAGGGGCGAGAGGACAAAGGCGTGTCAAGTCAGACCCATGTGGAAGAAGCTGCACCCACTTTCTTCATCCTCTGAGCCTAAGCTGTCCAAGGAAACTCCTCAGAACCCTGAGGCAGTGTTGAGATTTAAGAAACTATCAGCAAGTATTTATCAGCCACTTAAAAGAGGCCAACCACTGGGCAATGCTGCATTGTGGTATTACTGGAGCTTAACACTGCTATGCAGAGAGAGTTCTAGAACAAAATAGAATTAAGTATGGCATCTGGTAATAAATGGCCCCAATTCTTTACCCTTCCCCATGCCTTTTGCAACACAACTTTGTGGTCCCCCCTACTAAAGACAGAGTGCCCATCTTCACCCTTGATTTTGACCGCACCATGTACTTTGGCCAATGAGGTGATGGTGGGGGTTTGAAATGGGCTTGTTCAATAAGCTTTCTCTTCTGCGCTTTGGCCATTGTCAGAGAAGAGCTTCCTCACCCCCACACCTTGAACACCAGTGTAAATCCATGTGGAGTGGAGCAGAGCCCAACCTACAGCAAGGAGCCAAACTTGCTGGACCAACAGCTGAAGCCAATCCAGACAGCCAGGCCCAGCTAGGTCAACCAACCTCCCATTGACCCAAACACATAAGAGAGAAAATTTTATTTAATAGAATGGGAAGGTGATCGTGTAATTGATGATGAACCAACAACAGAAGTAAAGACATATGATTTACATAATATACAAATAAGATTCTTTAGAGGTTATTAATTAAAACTATTTTTGGCAAGTAGAATGAGACTAGTAAAGGTGAGATGGGGTCTTCTATTAAAATAGACTTTATATTTTAGAACAGTTATAGGTTGGCAGAAAAACTGAGAGGAAGATACAGACAGTTCCCAAGCCTCATCCCGCATCCACACCTGCACCGCCTCCTCCATCACCGACATCCCTGATCAGAGTGGCACATTTGCTACAATCCATGAATCTACATAGACACCTCATCCTCACCCAAAGCCCATGTTTCACTCTCAGTATTGTACATTCTGTATTTGGACAGGTTTAGAATGGCATGTATAACCAGAGGCTTTTTATACATTATTAGGTATTCTTCTACACTTTGTTTTTTAAAACCATATATATTTGTTATTTTGATAAAAAAAAAATAAGGAAAAATAGAATGAAGGGAAAATTTGGAAGTTTTCAAACTTTGCTGCTTGCTCCATTAGTCAACATTTTCCTAAGACAGGACACCACTAAGCAGACTTTCCCGTTGGAGGTCTCCTCTCACCAAAGTAGAGGATGAAACAAGTGAAGAATGCCCCTTCCCTGCACCATCAGATATGCATACTGAGGATTTTGGGGTTTGGCCTAATTACTGTAATAATCAGGAACACAGAAACCACGCTATGCAAATTAAACAGAAAGCCTTCTTAGAAATTTTTTTTGTAGTTGTAGGTGGACAGAATGCCTTGATCTGTTTATTTTTATGTGGTGCTAAGGATAGAATCCAGTGCCTCATGCATGCTAGGCAAGGGCTCTGCCACTGAGCTACAGCCCCAGCCCCAGAAAGGCTTTTAACACAGGGGATTATGGACTGAGAGAGAACAGGTGAGGGAAGCCGTCATTAACAACAATGTTAGCTGATGGCACTGAGGCAGGTAACTTCTCAAGGACTTATCTGGAATCATCCGCTGGGTGCTGCTTAATGAGAGTAATGGCCTCCCAGGGCCTCTTTCACCAGTGATCTATCCTGAAACCACAGGAAAGGTGCATTCTGGGAAATGTAGCGCCTGGTCTCTCCTTGGTGAGGGATACCATGGCTGGGAATGGCAGCAGCGTCAAGTTGACATAATCCAGCCCAGTTCCCAAGGACTTTGGTGATGGCCTATTTGAAATCTCAAAAGATAAGGGCAAATGCCCTGCAGTAAGGGGTGTGTCCTCTCTCTTCTGATACTGTTCTGTCCACAGACCTCCCCAAATGGACCTGTAGACAATGCTGTACTGGATTTGTGACCATCTTCCTCCTCCTGGGAAGGGCGGGCTTCCTACACTGACGCCATGGCCCCTAAGCATAGCTCTGCAAGGGGTTGGGTGTTGCATTCTCCAAAAGATAACATGGACAAGTTCCCAGAAAAGAACAGGAGAGAAAGCACAAGATGTTCTTCAGGGTTCTGATCTTTTTTCCATCTGTCTGGACAATGTATGCATGTTTTCCACCTTGTGATATTTGTATTAGTGGACAGAGAAAAGCAGCCTTGTACCTCAGATAGGAAAAGTTTGTGGCAATGTCCTCAAGTTATAAAAGAAGTTTTTGGGTCACCTTTCCACACCCTGAGAAACAGGGACCATGAAGAGGAATTAAAGTTTCTTCTTCCACCACATTCATAATAAAAGAAAGGCAGAGAAGGCTGAGAAACCAGGGCAGATAATCTCTGATTATAACTTATTATCTTGGGTAAAAAAATACAATGAATGAGCTGGGCATGGTGGTGTAGGCCTGTAATTCTAGCAGCTCAGGAGGCTGAAGCAGGAGGATCCCAAGTTCAAAGCCAGCCTCAGCAACTGAGTAAGGCCCTAAGCAACTTAGTGAGACCCTGTCTCAAAAAATAAAAAGGTCTGGAGATGTAACTCAGTGGTTAAGCACCCCTGGGTTCAATGCTCTTGTATCAAAATTAAATAATAATAATAATTAATTAATTAAAAAACTAAAAAATGAATGAAGCTCTTCTGACATTTGTCTTCTGCTCTCAATGTTTTATTTCACTTTCAATAAACAACAAAGAAACACAAATAGCTAACTATTTAATCTCCCTGAACTTTAGCAAAAGAAAAGAAAAAGAAAAATCCTACCCAAAACAGGATAGTATCTAACTTTCAGGGCTTAGGGTACATAAGGCAACCAATTAAGCTTCCTAGCAAACTAATCTGCTACCAATAATCTCTGCTGAAATCCACATTATCTGATGCTGGAAGGGCCACCATTGAGGGCAGGTTCCTGGGAGCTACCGTCTGCTGTGGAGGAGGAAGAAACAGAGAGAAATATGGAATGGGCGTCTGGGAGTTCATGATCCAATTGGACCTGAACCTCAGAGGGCACTCCAAAGCTCACATCCTAAGGGAAGTCATAAAAGCCCCTGGTACTACACCAGGTCAACAATCTCTCCTCCTTCTGGTGGAAGAAGGAAATGGGCTGTCACAGAAGACACACCCAAGTTCAATCTGGGTTTTCACTTTTCTGAGCTGTGGGACCTTTATTGAAGTTATTTGATCACCTAAGTTCAGTTCCTGCAGCTGAAAAATGGAGAGAAAACCTACCCCACAGCTTGTTGGAAGGACTCAGTGGATAACCTAGGCCAGCATTTGGAGGGTATGTCCTGTTTACAAAGGACATTATCCCAGTTCTGGTGATGCTGTGAATGCTGGAGTGTTTTGTAGTAATGGAACACCACACCTGCAGCTGGCTCTCCAAACGTTCAGATAAAGAGGGTGAACGGTGGTACAAAGACAGTCAAATATGGAATCTGGGGAAACAAGGGCAGGCATATGAGAACTCAATACACACCTGGGGGCAACTTGAGGGTCTCGAGGACATGAACTCTGGCCTGGTTCATGGCCCGCTCCGTTTCAGCAAGGGTCCGTGCTTGGGCCTGAATGATATGTCTCTCCAACATTTTGAGCTCATCCAGTCGCTGCTTATGGAGCTCCCGAATCTGGCAAGTGGATGATTAAATGCACAGAAAAATGATGAGGTCACAGGTTTACTCTGCCCCACCCCCACATCAGGGTTTCCATGGAAGCACAGAAAAGCCAGAGCCCTATTGCAATCATCTGGTCAACTGACCAGCTCTAAAAACCGAGACTCAATGAGGGAAATGACTTAAAAGTGTTCATAGTAAGGTCAGTAGAGTCAAGCTTGGCGCCCTTGTTTCCTGGTTTCATGGTAGAGAGAGCTGCCTCCCATATTGTGAAATACAAACACAAGTTAGCGGACTTCCTGTGGGGCTACCTAGATCCCTGTTCAGGGAAGGTCTTGCTCCCTAGCTCCAAGGAATGTGGTCAGCAGACAGCCTGTTGGTGTCAGCCCCATCAGAACCTACCTAAAATGCTGGAAAGGGCTGGCCTGAGAGTACATCCTTTCTATGAAATGCACGTCCAGTGACTGAAAGGCAGGAATATAGACACAGGCCTTGTCATTTTGACCCAAAGTGAGAAATGGAGGCAGGCAATATTCTCTCTAGTGCAATCTTCTGCATTTGCCAAGGGTTACTGGCCCCCATCAAAATTCAGCTTCTTCCCTGGCTCAATCCTGCTTTCCTCTCTCTTCCCTTTGTAGGTATTGATTGCTAGTAAACACCTTGTACCCCAAACTGTGTCACAGTATCTGTACCCCGAGAATCTAACCTGGATGCCCAGCACATATCTCAAGGCTACAGATTGATTGGTTGGGTGGCCAAGCTTCTGATCTATGTTTTCAAGTTCAGAATTCTCAAGGCAAGAAGCAAAGAGCTCACTGGTGAAGGTAATGTTACAGTTTGTATGTGGGGTGACATGGATCCTTACTATATTCCTAGAGCTGGTAAGGGCCTTAAACATGTTAAGACATTTTTAATGAAGACTTATTGTGAATTTACAATGTACAGTTGAGGATAGAAATCGATATGGTTTCTGCTTTTAAGGAGTTTAAGATTTAGCAGGAAGGGTCAAGGAAAGATACAAATGAGTAGAACAGACTCTTAGAAGTTGGGGTTGTGGCTCAGTGGTGGAGCACTTGCCCAGCATGTGGGAGGCACTGGGTTTGATTCTCAGCACTGCATATAAATAAATCAATAAAAATAAAAAGGTCTATCAACATCTTAAAAAATGTAAAAATAGCATAGACATGAGGATTAAAGAAGGCTAGGAGAAGGTAGATAAATTTTGAGGTCAGGCAACCTCCTGTGGCCAGGGCGGTTCCTTACACATAGAACGATGCTTGCATCATGTGTTATATTATTTGGATCTGCTGGTAACATCTAACCCTAATTCTTTTATGTAGGAATATCAAGTAATAACAACTATCACTTACTGAGCATCTACCATGTTGTAAACAGTGTTATAAATCCTTTACTAAATTGATTCAATCTTATTGAGTCAATTGGAACGAGTCAAAAATATCCTATTGAACAATTTTTACCCCCATCTGATAAATGAGGAAAGACTTATAGAAGGATTGCCCAAGGTAATACAGATATTATGTGGTAGAAGTCTGAACCCAGGGTGCAAGTTTCCAGAGCATTTGCTCTCGATCATTAGACCACACAATTCTTCTTGGAGGCAGACCTGGGGAAGACCAGAAGTCAGTGAGGCTGTCTAGGGAGACACCAGTTCAAGAAAGACACTCCATATTGGATATTGACTATTGCTTCCTTCGGAGAGAATGAATTCAAGTGCTGCACAGCCAGGTAATTACTAATTACAAAGTTTCTTTTGTACCTACAAAATGAATTTTTGTGCATTACAAAAGTTCTGAAAATATAGAAGTCTGCAAAGAAAAATATAAATGCTCCCCCAGGATAAAACTTTTCATCTTCTTTTCTATGCCTGTATGTAGGATTCTAAATTAATCCTAAACTTCTCCTATGACTTTGTGCTAAGTTAATAAACAGCAGGTAGCTGTCTATGAATAGGTGTAACTCATGGGGTTTTTAACAACTTCATAGTATTACATAGTGCAGTTAAGTATACCATAATTTATGAAGCCAAACTACCTTTGCATGAGTTGATTTTCTATAGGACCAGTCTTTAAACTTTTCTGCATTCCTCAATTTCTGAAACATGTATTACTTTTGTGTTAAAAAAAATGTAAAGTCTTTTTTTTCTCTAAAGAGCAACCAAATTCTGGTTAGAGGTGGATTTGGTCGTGAATGTGGTCAGCCACCTCAGTGAAGTTGTAAGGGATTATTTTGTTTTGAATAAACTTGTAGCCAGAAAAAAAATAAATTAAATTAAATAGAATAATAAAATAATAAAATAAAATAGAGGGATTGCTCTGCCAGTTCAGATGCTGGCTAATCATAGAAAGGATAATGAAAGGTACAATCTAATGAACTGGGTGACTGGTTGTGGGGTTTATCTGTTAACAATGCTCCACATCTTCTGGCTCATGTGAAATGACAGGGATGTGAGTCAGACGTTCAAGATTAAGGTCTAGCCTGGGATGGTTGAAGTCAGTAGTGAGTGTGATGGTCCAAGAACAGGGCAGTGGGTTCCCAACCAGAAGTCCTGCCTGGATTTCAGGAAGCCTATGTAACTCATGGAGAGTTGAGGCTAGTAACTCACATACTATACAGATATTTATGGTGTTAATGTCTCTCTGCCTTAGTTAGATGGTAAGCTATAGAGGACAGGGTGTGTGTGTATAGGTGTCCATGCACCTGTTTTCCTTATTGCTGAATCCACACTGCCTAGAACAGAGTCTGGCACATAGTACACACTCAATAAATGTATTAAATAAATGAATGATGAATAAAGCCAGGAGCAGGGGTGCATATCACTTAAACGGGGGTTAAAGACAGAATGGAGTGGAAAAGAGGAAAATCTGAGAAGCAGGAGGCACACCTGATAGGGGGGTGGGCTGGGTGGGAACAGGCTGCCCTCAATTGAAGGGAGTTGTCATTAGAGGCTACCTCAACAAAGGACCCAACTCCACTGGTTTCCCCCTTGCAAATAAGAGTTGCTGCTCCAGAGACTGAGCATGCCTCCGAAAGTGGTGTATGAATGTCTCAGTTAAGATAGTGGTTGGTGAGATAAAGGCACCCCAAGGGTAGCTGACTTGACTTTATCACCTTCAGGGAACAACTATTTGGCCGTCTGCCAGAGTCGTTTAATTTATATATGCAATATATAATGTGTGGGTGTGTGCAGAGAAATATAAATAGGCGCTACAGATCTATGCCATTTATGCGTGGGATGTGTGCATTTGTATGTGTGTGCGTTCAGAATGTCGGATCCGCTGCAGCATGAACTTGGTCCGCTTTTTCCCAGTTGCATACCCCCGAGCCGGGCACAGCGCCTGGTACGCTGACAACAGGTCCAGCGCTGAGTCCTCCAGTCCCGTCCCGGGTCCCCCGCACGGTCCGCAGATGCGATGCCAGCGCGAGGGGCGCCAGGGCGCGGTTACCTGCTGCAGCTGGTCCACGAACTCCTCGTGGCGCGCATTATCACTGCCGCGGGCCTTGATCAAATTGGAGCTCAATTCCTCGCCGATCACCTCGGCGGAGTACAAGTTGCGGAAGACGCTGGTGAGCAAGTGCGAGATGTCCTGGGTGAGCAGCGAGGCGGGGCGCAGACGCAGCAGCTGCGGCTCCGGGTGCGGCGGGAGCGCCAGCGACCACCCGCGGCGGGGCCGGGTCGCGAAGCCGTCCGGGAAGCCCTCCGAGTAGGCATGGGAGGACTGCAAGGAGGACTTCGTGATGGACTGGGGGATTCTGGACAGGGCCAGGAGTGGGTTTGGCGCCCATGTTAGCCCCTCGTACTCGTACTCGTAGGTCTCAGACTCTGAGGACCTACGCTCCTTCGGCTTCTTGGTCTCCATGGCAATTGAGACGCTGATTCCTTGCCCCACTTCTGCTTCCGGCCCCGCCTCTTCCGCCTTGCCTCCTCTTGGGGAGCGCCTTCGGTGTCGTCATCGCAAATACTTGCATTCTCAGCAACCCTTTTGAAGTTGAGTTTACTGTGAGGAAAGGGTTAATGGACACAACCAGGCTAGTCTGGTTGCAAAATCTTGTTCCTGACTACCTGCCTTCATCCATCCATTCTTTAATTTGTTCAGCAATTGTTCATTCACGCATTTATGGTTGATGGTGTAAAACTTCTGTGTCAGGTCTGTGCTGGGAGCTGAAAATACCAAAGGAAGTCAGATGCTGCCTCTGCTCCTGGGGATCCCACGATCATGAGTGCGTGTGATGAAAGTGGTGGTGGTGGGGCGGGGAGGACAGTACGACAACTGCAGTTTAGTGGGTTCAGGCCTCCTTGGAGGCATGTGATGTTGGTCTAGAACCACAAGAGGACAGGATCTTAGTCTGTAGGGCGAGCGGTGGCTTCGTGGAAGAAGTGAAGACCAGGCAGAGATTTAAAAGGACAAATAGACTCATCATCATTAGTCATCAGGGGAGTGGAAATTGAAACCACAATGTGATATCACTGTGCACTTAGAATGGCAAAATAATAACAATAATTTGAATAAAGGGACCCAAACGAGTGCTAGTGAATATGTGGAGCAGCCAGGATTTTCTTATATTGTGAATGGGGATACAAACTGGTCCAGCAACTCTGGAAAACAGTTTGGTAATTTCCTGCATGGTTACACATACAACACTCCCACTGGAGGTGTTTTCCCCAAGTAAAATGAAAACTATGTGCACACAAAAAGTTTGTACGCAAATGTTTATGGCAGTTTTGTTCATCATCACTCAAAACTGGAAAAAATCCTCCAATGCCCTGTGAACTGATGAATGCATAAACAAACTGTGGTACATTTATACCATGGAATAGAACTCAACAATAAAAAGGAAGCAGACTATTGATACCCCCAACAGCATAAATGGATCTCAAATGTGTTATGCTAGGTAAAAGAAACCAGTCTCAAAAGTCTACCTACCTATGGAATGATTCCACTTATAGAACATTCCAGAAAATACATAACAGAAAACAGACCATTGGTTATCAGGAGCTACAGAATGGGGGCTAGGGTTGACTACAGAGGGGAATTTCTCGGAGCAATGGAACTGTTCTGTAACTTGATTATGGTTATGCAACTGTATGGATTGTCAGACCTCACAGGACTGTACACTGTAAAGGATGGGTTTTACTGTATGTAAATTATACCTCAGGTTTTTTTTAAATTAAGAAAAAACAAAAAATGAGTAGGAAAAGCCAATGGAGAAGGGAAAAAAAAGTGTATGTCATCCAGAAGGGTAGGTGTGCAAAATCTGGGAGAGAGCGCCAGCTGGGAGAGAAGGCTACAAGTGGGAGGAAAAGCAAGAAATTTAGAAGTGGAAATTTAGAAGAGCTTGTGGGTGAAGGATGAGACTGATATGCAAGGGCCAGGTCTTAGGTGAGTTCATACACCACATTAACAAACTTGAACTTTATGCTGAGGACAGTGGGAAAACCATCGAGGGTCTTAAGCCAGAGTGTGGCTTTGTTTTACTGAAGTCCCTCTGATTGCTGTGAGAATAAATACCACGGGCAAGAGGCAGATCAGTTAGGAAACTATTGCACAAGTTAGAAAAGAGATAAAGGAGCTTAGATGAGGGTGAGGGGAAGGGATTGGAGATAGATCTAAAAGGTAGAATGGACAAGACTTGCAGGTAGATGCTGGAAGGTGAGAAAAAGGAACCAAGAATCACTCCCAGGTGTCCTGTGTGTGTAGTAAGGTGGGTGATTCTGCCATCCACTGACGTGGGGAAGAAGACTGTGCTTGTTCAGGGAAACAGCTTGAGACCACACTGCCCATTGTCATTGACGCAGCTTGGCTCTGCTCACAGGGGGTATAATAACCACTTTTTATTTGGGTGAGAGTGCTTGCCTTATAGCCCAAAACCCACTTCCTGAGATGAGTCCCATGATGCTGCAGTGAAACCTGAGCCACTTCCGCCTCTCTTGGTTGAGCCTGGCTACCTCATCTGTCCTTTTCTGTCCCCTGAGCTGGGACACCAGGGCCCCTGCTCTGGCTCTCCTCTGACTGCACCCTTCCCCACAGAGTAAGGAATAAGGAGACTACACTGCCAAGGTAATGTACCTGTGCCTGTCCTCCAGGTACCTGGGACCCCCAAATTATCCTGAGTCCATTTCCAGAGCCTGTTCAAGCCTCTTCTTCAACCCCCTCCTCCCAGGACTGACTGGTATGTGCAATAAGGGGTAGCTTAATGGGGGAGAGAACCTGGGCAAACCTGCCATTGGTCCAGCTTTCCACATGCATGTGAAGTCCTGGATGGTGTAGGAAGGAGTTATGTGTGGGAAGAGAAGTGGGAGAGTCTGGGGAGCCTGGCTTGCCTCTAATTTGCCTCCTCCCCAAATAAGTGGTCCTATTCATTAGGAATAGTTCCACTTGTGGAGGTTACCTGGCCCCGTTCTCTGTCCTAACAGTTCCATGGGTTCTTACCACTGCTTTTGATTTCTCCATCATGCCTCCAGATGGCCTCAGGGAAAGTCATAGGGAGTCTGATCCAGCCTGGATGAGGTGGCTCCCAGCAACTCTTGCCTCTGCAGGACCCCAGCACAGACACACCCTCTGATGTCCTCTGATCAGCTGACAATGTCTAACCAGGTTACCCTCTGGTACAGCCACTCCATCAGTCCTCACCTGATGGCACCACCATTCCTTCAACCTGACATGCTCAACTCCCTTGCTTTCTCCTCTCTTTGCATCATTGTCTCCGTCCTCCTGTCCTAGGAGTATCTCTCTGCTCAGAAAACTCAGTTCATCCCTGATTCTGCCGCACCCACCATTCAGTTTCAGCCAACTGAATAAATGAGTGACTTTCACCCTGCACCAGTATCAAAGGGATCAGGTCACCTTTGGGACCCATCGCTACCTCCCATCCCATGGGGACTTCCTCAGTGCAAAGGAAATTCCTTGTGAGCTGCCCTCTTCATTGTATAACTAGTTCTACTGACTGCAGTTTCTGTTTGCTTATCTCTGGGTTTCAGACACAATTTTGATCATTTTTTTTCACTTAAGTTTCAAAAGTTCTACATTATCATGGTAATAACAAAAGTAAAGAAAACCTCAAACAGTACACAAAAAATAAAAAATAAGTGTCCGCACTCCTTTTCTCCAGTTCATTAGATTATTTCTGTATCTTTTCAGCCATTTTTTTCTGTACAAACATCGATATCTATAAAGACATTTTTAATATTTAAAAATGAATGATACTATCACATATATTCTGCTATTTGCTTTTTCACTTATTTTCTATAGTAACTCATGGAGGACTTTTTGCTTCTATAAATAATGCTGTAATGAGCAACTTTGTTCATTTTTGTGCATACTTTGCATAGCATTTTATAGTATTTCTGTGGGATAATATAAAATTTCTTGGCCAAAGGGTATGTATGCACATTTTAGGATTTGGGATATTGCCATACTGCCCTCCATAACGATTATCCCAAAGTAGACTCCTCCAGCACTACATGAGACCTTCTGGGCATCTTAAATATGTTTTGAATCATATCCTAAATTTTATCCCTAGCCCACATCTCCCTTCTAATTTTGGATATATAGCTAATTGGCAGAGTGCTTGCCTTGCATGCACAAGGCCCTGGGTTTAATCCCCAGCACCTCAAAAAAACAAAACAAAACAAACTAAATTTGAGCTGGGTGCGGTGCCGCACGCCTGTAATCCCAGCACTTGGGAGGCTGAGGCAGGAGGATCACAAGTTCAAAACCAGCCTCAGCAACTTAGCGAGGCCCTAAGCAACTCAGTGAGACACTGTCTCTAAATAAATACAAAATAGGGCTGTGGATGTGGCTCAGTGGTGGAGTGCCCCTGGGTTCAATCCCCAGTACCAACAACAACAACAACAACAAAACAACAAAATTTGTACATCCATCTTATACCTGACATCTCCCCTTGGCTGGCTGAAGACATCTCAGTATGTCCAAAATAAAGTGTCTGCTCCTCCTCAACCTTCTCCATTTCAGTTTATGGCAGCTCCATCCTTCCAGTTGCCCTGGTCAACACCTTGGAGTCATCCTTGAGTCCTTTCTTTCCCTCACAACCCCCACCAACAAATCCTGTTAGCTCTACCTTCAAAATGTTTCTGGGATCCTACCATTTTATACAACCTTCACTCCTACCACTGAAGTCTGAGCCACCATCCCCTCCTACCTGAATTACAGCCAGAGTCCCTACCCTGGGTCCTCTCCCTTTCTAATCCCCCTGACCTGCCTCAGTGATTTCTTCCAGCAGCCAGAGGGATTCCCTTAAAAAATGAGTCAGATCATATCCCTCCTCAGCTTGAAACCTTCCAAGTGCAACCCATTTCTCCCAAAGTAAAAGTGGAAGCTCTTAGAAGGCCCAACAAGACCAGGTCACTGTGAACCTCTCCGCCTTCTCCCGATATGGCACCCCTTGCTCTCTCAGCTCCCACCACACAGCCCCCTTGAAGTCCTCCAATTTATCAGACAGCCTCTTGCCTCAGGGCTTTGGTCCTGCCCATTCCCTGTGCCTGGAATCCTGTCTCCTGGATATCCCTAAACGACTTACTCTCTCACTTCCTTTGAGTATACTCAGATGTCACCTTCCACAGCCAGGCCAACTGATATAAAATTTAACCCCACCCCAGGCCCCAGGAAGTCCTTTACCCTACCTTTTTTTTTTTTTTTGCATTACTAAAGATCAAACCCAAAACCTCATGCTTGCTAGGCAAACGCCCTACCACTGAGCTACATTCTCAGCCCTTACCCTACTTATTTTCATTTCCTTTCACCTTCTGATACTATAGGCAATTCACCTCGCATGTTTATGTTTATTACTGCATTTCTTCTCTTTCCATTAGAATTTAAGCTCAGTGATGACAGGTTTTGGTGTGTTTTTTACACTGATGATTCCCAAGACTCTTAAACAGTGCAGGTGCTTAATAAATATTTGTTGAATAAGCAAAATAGCAGAATAAAGGTTTGGTGTCTTTAGTTCACCCAGACCTCAGTGTGCCTCTTACCTCAGATAAGGGTCAGAGGGCAAGGCTCCTGACTCTCCTCACCAAGCACTGCACTTGCCTGTGGGGTGTGACGGGATAAGATTACCCTTGGGACTTAGTCTGCAGTAAAATGAATACACAATAAAATCCCACAAATACAATTCTGGAAAAGTAACTCCAGATAGTCCCATACTATCCCAGGGTTACAAAGAGGCCTAGCAATCTTGTAGTCTGCTGTGGCATTCTGAATCCCTGTGTGGTCAGGACGCCTTCCCCACATTGTCCCAGGACGTTTGCTTTGCCAAAGCTGCTCACTTGAGAGAGACAGCCTTCACTTTTCCTCCTGATGCATCTGGACTTGGGTCCAGGACCCTCTGGAGGGAGCTTGGCTAGGGTTCCACATACGTTGAAAGCAACAGGGGCATGCCTTAGACAAAGGGCCTCTGTGGCCATCAGGATCTGTAGAGGCCAGATAGGGGTGGTTATGGAGAGAGGGGACTCTAGCTTAGGTCCCTCAGCCAGTATTTATTTGTTTCAGGTAGTTGACGTCTGTTATTTCAGCCTATTCCAGAGATGATGGTAGCTCTTGCTTATATAGCTTAGACAGATGAAGTGACTTGTTCAAAATCTCACTGCAGGACACTGCAGAGCCCAGATTTAAACAGCCCTCTCAATCCCCTGTGGGATAGGGGCACTAAACACAGGGAGGGGACAGAGTAAACCTCTACCTGACCTACTCAGACTTGCCCAGGTTTGAGTTTCATGGGGGAGGGTTAAGGCAGGACCCAGCCCTGAAGCCACTTAGAGCCTGACCATCCTGAAAGATGGCATTCTTGGGCCCCCTCCCCCATCACCAGGGCCTCCAGAGACAGTAGGGGATGGCAAGATGCCTGGAACTCCGTCATTGGGCAAGTGTGGGCCCTCAGTCACCTAAACTAAGTCTGCCACAGAGCTTATGAGTCACCAGGATCTCAGGGCATCTTACAGGGGTAACTGAGAACTGGGTTTTGAGGAGGGCAATTTAGGCGCCTGGCCAGAGCTAAGCCCACACAGAGGAGTTGAGTGCAGAGGGAGCCAAATCCAGCAACTTTGTGGTTCAGTTCACAGCCTCTTGCTGTGTCTCCCCCACCCCCAGCCCTTCCACACACAGATGTACAGTCATAGCACAGAGACTTACATCCAGCAGAAGGAAGCCTCCTAGCCTTTGAGAGAGAAGAGGTGCAGAGAGAAGGAAGGGGGAGAGAGCTGGAGTGAGTTCAGGGCTGATCTACAGGTCAGTACACAGCAGAGGCCGGCTTGCTCTGAGCAGGGCTTGGCCCAGCCCTCCTTTCTGGCAAAACTTGGTTGCATGGGCCAGCTCTGAGTCAGCCGTGCCCATCCTGCCCAACAACCCCAGGCCAGGGAGAAGGTTTCAGCTCCTGTGTGGGGGTTGGAAGCCAGAAGAGGGCCTGTTTGAGGTGGGTTTGGGGTAAGCAAGGGCAGAGACAGCCTCACCACAGGCATCTGTGCCAGAGGGAAAGACCAGGGTCACAGATCATGTTCTGGGAGACAAGGAAGTAGGAATAATGATTGAGATAAAGCCACACCAACTGCTGAATTTCACTGTGTCTGCCTGGGAAGAGGGGTTGGGCTTGAGAGCTGACTTGCTGAGGAGAGGGGCTTGCCGGCCCCAGGGGTGTCAGAGTTCCAGGTGGGAGGCTCCAGGGCTCAAAGAAGCTCTGGGGAAAGAGAGCAGGGCCTTGGAGAGGGAAGGTAAGGGCAGAGAAGGGAACCGTTAATCCTCCCTGTCCCCATGCTAGAGGTCCACAGTAAGGCCTGCCAGTGTGAATTTGTTCATCCCTCAAAAAACATCAAATATGGCCCTGAACTTGTTGAAGGGAAATTAAGGAGGGCTCTGAAAATCTGCCCAGGGCAGCAGGAGTTGAATGTCAGATCAGGGGCCAGCCCCACTGGGTGTTGTGTGGTGGGGGGAGAGGACATGCCTAGCTCAGAGACTCTATAGAGTCCCTTTCCACTCAGCTCTCAGAACCTGAAGACTGCCTTCCAGCTCTTTCACACCCCTTACTTAGGCCTGGTTATGCCCAGAAGAAAGAGTTGAGGTGAACCAGACTCTCACATTGACTTTATCAGGCCAGGAGGCCTGGGTGGCTTCACTGGGGGACCTAGCACACCCCCCCCCCCCCCACACACACACATACACACTCTGGGAGTTGACCGCCCATTCTGGGAGGTCGTCTCCAGATTCCCCACAACTAGACCCCAGTTCTCCCCCAGGGTTCTTCCAAGAAGTGGTGGCAGCAGGATCCCTGGACCTTCCCTGGGAATATCTGAGCACTCTATAGGGAAGGTTTTCTGGGTCCTGAGCTCTGAAGGGTAATGTTTATATTAGAAGCCCCTTGCCCAGGTAAGCCCCTTGGGAGGTCACCGGAAGAAGGGGCCTGGAGGTCCTCCCCAGTCCACCGCACAGATCGCTGGGACTTTGGGATGTGGGGGACTCAATGGTGCACTTCCTGCACCTGCTGGCCACTTCCCCCCACCCCTTATGAAGCGTATTCCTGAAACCTCCCAGCAAGAGGGAAGGGCCTTCCTGTGGACCGGGTCCAGGTACTGCTCCCCAAAGACCTCCGAATCAGTGCATTCATATGGCATTCATATCGCCAAAGGGAAAGCAGATACCCGGGGAGTTGTCGCTGCAAGCCTAGACGCCGTGGCTCTCTTTCGCAGCAACCCGGCTGGGTGGCGGACTTAAACTGATCCCTCCCGCGGGATGAGGCCGGATTCTTTCCAGCATCACCCCGACCCGGGCGAGGCGCCCACAGGCAGGGCGTGGGGCTGGCCGTCCGCACTAATGACAGGGCTCGCGGCCTGTGGGTGGCAGCAGCGGAGGAAGCGGGAGGGATCTGACTATTTCTGGACGAGGCGCACCCACTGGCCCCGGCCGGGGTTGGCCCGTCTTCCCGGCCCCCGGCCCTGCCTCCTTCCCCATCCCCAGGAGGGGGCGGGGAGAGACGCGGGTTGGCGGGCCCGGGGGGCGGGGGCGCGGGCCCAGGAGGCGGGGCGATGTCCCGGGCCCACCCCCGTCCTCCACCCACCGCAGTCCATTCGGGTCCCTACACTGCACTGCGCTCGGACCCAGGGCCGCCCGCGCTGTCGCTGCTCACGTGAGTCCCGCGGCGCCCCCTCCCGCCGCGCCGCCGGACGGGCATGGACTCGGGCCGGGACTTCCTGACCCTGCACGGTGAGTGTCCCGCCCGCGGGAGCGGGGAGACCCTGCAGGGGCCCACGCGGGGAAAGCCGTTCCCCGCGCTGGGCAGGGGCTCCCAGCTCCTTCTGTCGACTCTACACAGCCCCTGGCCGGCTCCTCGGCCCCTTTGCCGGCCTGGGGAAATCTCAGCCCGCGGTTTCTGAGTAGGACTGCCGGGCACAACCCTGGGTGTTCCAGGCTTTCCCCAGACCTGGCCCAGGAGGTCGGGGAGTGGTGCGGGTCCGAAGACGCCTTCTCCCTTGGGGTCTACGCCTTGTCCCGGTCTGTATTCCACGGTTCAGATCGCATGAAGGGACCGAGGTGGGAAGAAAACAGCTTCCACGAACCAACCGACTCCTCTCTGCCCCGTCTGAGCCGTCCCTGGAGGCTCCCCCAAGTCCTGGCGTGCCTGGACAGCGTCAGGCCGCGAGGGTGTGGCGTGGTGAGGGTGTTAGGGGGTGGGGCGAGGAGGTGTGCAAGTTTGGCTGAGGTCGGGCCTTGCATCCTTAACTGCCCAGCGCAGAACTCATAGCCATCCTCGGGCTTGGGCAGTCCGATCTCCGCATCGGCGCACCCGCCCGGTAAGGAAGAGCCAGGTCTCAGCTCCAGCTGCCCGCCGCTCCATCCTTTGTCCAGCGAGCTTTGTTTCCTGCCATCTGGGCCACCTATTACCCTATCGCTGTCTTTCCAGCAGAGAGGGGAGCCTGGACTCCCGACTGCAAGTTCTGGATGCCTCTGGGAGGAGAGGAGAGCAACTAAGAATCTGTTTGCTTCAGGTGGGGAACTAATCCACATTTGGGGGCCCTTTGCAGTCCTGTTCTCCCAGAGCATATGCCAACTCAGCAAACCCTGCTCCTCTCACACCAGTCACTGCTTAACTACATATTCCTCTCTTTTCCAGTATGTTTGGAGTTGGAGACCTTAGGTCCCACCACCCAACCATTTAAACCATTCAAAGATGGCAAAGAGTCTTCCAGCCCTCCACTCGAGTGCCCCTAGAGGTGTGTCCACCAGCCAGCCCCCAGTCTGTTTTGTGTTTCTCTGATGGCCCAGACCTGGTCCCTAGAGACCACAGAGACCAATCGCCAGAGTTTCTCAAAGCCACCTTGTCTAGCTGGGTCATGGAATCCCTGCCCCTTCCACTGTTCCCCCTCTCCTCCCCTCAGGCCAGAGGTGTCCTGAGTGCTCCTGGCAGACTGGTGGGAAGGGACTCAGAGCCACCTGCTCTGTGCAGCTCTTTGTTCTCTCTCATCACCCATTAGCTAGTGCTGTCTACCCTGCAGACTGCCACCTCTTCCCTGCCCACCTCACACTAAGACCTTCTTAAAGCCCTCTAGTTGTCTTTGACACAGCAACAGCCTCAGCTCCTGTTGGAATGGTCTCCATCCCTGGTGTCTATGTCTTTGCCTAGCTTTTCACCTGGGGTAGCCCTGGTATCGTTCCCAGCAAGGAAGACACATGGAAGGTCAGGCAGAGCTTCCCAGACTGGTGGCATGGGTTTGGCCACCTTGGCTCATCCTGTTTGGGACCAGTCTTGAATGCATGACTCAGTCCAGCCCCTCCTCCAGGGCTGGCATAGATACTGTGACCCCAAACTGTCTTCCCTGAAGGCCCTGCCACTTCTAGCTCATCATTCCAAGTAACTTCCATTAACTGCCTTCTGTCCACATTGCAAACAAGATGGGGAGGCAAAACTTGTTAAGAAGAATTGTTGGTGGGAAGGGTGGTCACTGTACTCCATGCTGCACTCCATTTTGTCCACACTTTCATTGGAGAGTCTGCATTGCTTTCACAGTGTGTATCACAGCATTAGACCTACTGCTGGACCATACTTTCTAGTGTGGAAAGTTAGGAGTCTGCAGCAGGAATGCCCTCAGAGTTCCCTCCATTTGCCTGGGGTCTGCAGGCTAGATATGAAATATCCCTTCTGTCCCAGAGGCAGTGTAGCCCAAAGGCATCAATTCTGGAAGGAAATACCCGAGTTTGGCTAGGCTTCTTTATGTCAGACAAATCCTTCAGTTCCTTGATCTGTAAAGAGGAGGATAATATACCACTTGCCTCACGGGTTGCTATAAAGATGAAGTGAGGCATTATCTATAAGGCAGTTAAAACAGCACCTGGTACTCACTGCCATGGTGTGTTTCTGCTGGAGGACCCTCCCCAAGTTGCCATGCCCAGGGAGTTGCTGTCTACAGTTCTTTAGGAGATGATGGGGCACCACAAGGTCATCCCTAGCTAGGAAAACTATGACCAGAACAGAATGCAAGAACCAAGGGACTCTTTCTGCTGCCTCTGAAACCTCCAACTGACGTTACACTTCCCATCCTCTTCTCCCCACCCGTTTTCTCCTCTGTCTTTATTTTGGCTAGGCCTAGACTAGCTTCTCTAGCAGGTTCCCAGATGTGCTGAAAGGGCATGACCCTCTGGGTATCCCTTTACGTAACACATTCACCTCCACTAACTTTTCCTATACCTGAGCCCTCCTGTCTCACTGCAAGGACTGGCCTTTGTAAAAATGGGAGGTGGGGGGGGGGTCTCATCTTGGTCCCAGAAGATCAGGGCTCCAATTCTAGCTTTGCTTCCGTTTGCTATATGACCCTCTGCCTCTCTGGGTCTTTTTCTTGTCCATGGGATGGATAACAATGAATATTTCACAGGGGATTTATAAGAATAAAATCATGCATTAGGGGTTCTAGGTTACCTAAAAAGCAATCTCTTGGGACCTCCAAGAGATGATGATTCCAAAGCAAGTCGGAGTGACCGACTCACCTCAGCTACCCCTCAGTTATGTTTCAAAGTTGTCTGTCCCTGGAGTTCTATACTTACACTCTAGACACCTAGTACCAACACTGCTCTTAACCTTTTGGTGCCATATGCCATTTTAGCAGTCAAGTAAAGCCAGTACACCCTCCCAGGATCATGTTTTAAGTGTATAAAATAAGCACATAAGATTCAAAGGAAACAAATTATACAGAGGCTTGATTCTATCTACAGGTCCTTGGGAGGTCCTTCTTCCAGTAAAAACCCTTTGCATGGTTTCTCTGAACACCAGCTACTGTTACACCCTTCTCCCTCCCCCGACTGCTCCAAATGAAGAACAGTTTTTCTGTGTCCATATTTCAGCTCATCTGCGCTAACGAGCCTTGCTCATTATTTATTCTGTGGTGTGACTTTAGGCAAGTCACTCTGCACTTCAATCTGTTATTGCTGTGCTTATCTGTGCCAAAAACAAGCTTTGCCAGTGACTCACTGTTGGTGCAGTGAGGCGAATCAGGGAACTCTTTAGAGGCAGAAAGTAAAAAGAGGAGTGACTCAGGCCTCTGGGTGGCGTCCTGACCTTGGCACACAGTAGGGGTTCAATAAATAATTGCTGGGTGAATGAAAGGGAAGTTGTGATGTCCATGAAAGGACCCACTGTTCCCAAGCACATTGGCAGCACAGTTTTGTACAAAGTTGCAGCCGTTCTCATCTATTCATCAAGGCAGGCCTGCGTTCAAGGCAAGCCTGCGTTAATGGGCTCTTTTAAGGGCAGCATTTTTTCAAGAATGCCATTTGCATCTGGCTATACCTTGGGGATTACCCCACTCGAATGTGGAAACTGAAGGAACGGGTCAGCCTGAGGTTCACAAGTGATGCAACAGCAAGATATGTCACAATTAATTCATCGACTAATGAGATACAATATTTGGCTCAGTTGACTGGCTCCGCCGCATTCGATTATCCGCTAAACTCTGTAGTCCACCGTGACTCCCCTGGGCCGTCTGTTTCCCTCCGCCCAGACAGGGTATCCTCCACCAGTCTCGGAGCTGGAGTCGGACTTCCCGGCTCGGGCTCAGACCCACACTCCTCCCTAGCCCGGGTCAGTCCCCACCTCCAAAAGCCGAGGGTCCGCCCCTCCCTGACTGGACACCGCCTTTCCAGTGAGGATCCTCCCCGTCTCGCTCCGCCCCTGGTCTGCTTCCTGGATGTGGTTCTGCCTCCACGTCGCCTCCCGGGCGGTGGCTGCCTGAACGCCGCCTTCCGGGCCTGGCTCTTCCCCCTCCCCAGATCGCCTTCACTTCGCAGGCTTTGTCAAAGATGGGCTTGCTGGGCTATGAGTTGGTCACACTGAGCCTCCCTTGCTGGACTCCCCGGTCCAGCCTCCTGGGGTCTGGTTCCACCTCCCCCGCCAGCATTCCGCTCTCGCCCCACCTACCAGGGCATAGGCCCCGCCCCTCTTGGATTGGCTCCGCCCACCAGGGCCTGGCTCTGCTCCTTTCGGCCAGGATTTCTCTCGCCCCGCCTCTGGGGCTACGGCCATGCCCCTCCAGCCCCGCCTCTTGGATTTTTGCTCCGCCCCTGAAGGTTGGACTCCGAGCGATTCCGCCCCCTGGAGCCTGCAGCCTTCTAGAGGCTGCACTTTTCTGGCCGGGATTTCAGTGGCAGAGGCACACTGTAAAGCGCCATGCAATGCCTGGGGGTCCGGAGCCGGAGCTGGAGCCGGAGACGCACCAGGGAGCTTTACCTAAAGGAGCAGAGCCTCAAGGTGGCGGCGCTCAATGGGCGAAGGCTGGGTAAGGTACACCAGGAACCTTGAGAACTGCGGGGATTAGGAAAGCAGCTGGAACAGGACACAGACTACTTGTCCCTGAGCTTCCAGCCTTTGATTGCACTTGGAGCCTTTGTTTAATTCTTCTGTGGGCCCCTTTGCAGTGGTGGCACATGGCGGTGAGTACTAGGATTAGTTACCCCTTCTGATCTAACAGCCCCTTCAAAGCTCTCCAACCCTCACCACCCCCAACTCCTCCTGTTTATAAATTTCTGAGACGTCACTGGAGAGGTGACCCAGTGTGTAATTGGTATGACTGTGTAACCCAATAAGAGATTTCAATACTGTGTGTAGTCCAGGTATGCCTGCATGTGACAAGTGACAGCGGGTAACTCAGTGGTGACTGAGTGATGATCAAACATGTGGTATTGTGGGGCCATTGTGTAGTGATAATGGTGTGCAATGCTGTGCAACCAAGTGTGTGACCCTGTGGTACTGGGGGTGTCTGCGTGTAACCAACTGTGATGGTGTGTGATCCACTGTAATACTGTACAACAGAGTGTGGCTGTGTATGATAGATGTGACGGCGGGTGACCCAAGGTGACAGTGATTCTGTTATTCTGTGTTATGGTGTGTATGTGTATGTTATGTGGGTTTTCGGATGTTGACACTCTGTGGCTGTGTGACCCTGAGTGGTGGCTGCATTAAGCAATGCTTTGTAGCACTGACCCAGTGGCCTGCTCCTGGTCCTGACTTCACCACACAACTTCCTTCAAGCTCAGTTTCCTTATCTGTAAAATGAGGATAATGATGTTGCCTTCCTCATAGGATTGTTGGAGGGATTATATACATGTGCCAAGAACAGTGTCTTATTCAAATATCAACTGTTATTATGGTGGCTGCTATTATTACTGCCATGATAATGATGTTCTAACTCTGTATATTATGTGGCTGTATGTAACTAAGGGTAACAGTGTGCAACTCCATGTGACAGTGTATAGTTGGGAGGGCAGTGTGTTATGTGTGTGGTTCATTGCCTCTAAGTTTGTATCTGGCAGTGTGATTGTGTGTGATGTTGTAGTGTGTGATAGTGTGTTTGTGTGGCTATATCTCAGTGTGGATTCCAGGTCCAGTGTGTCTTCATTATGTATCACCATAGTTCCATGAGCAGAAGGTACCCCCTGACTTCCCACTGGTACCTGTTGCACTGTCTGTGTCTTCTACATGCCTCCTGCCTGAGACAACTGGCCTGGGCAGGTTAGTGAGATCACAAAGTTAACCCAATGCCCCTGAGCTCTGTGCTCCTCACAGTCCTTCTACAGGAGAAGGTGCTACAACTGAGTGTGTGGGGCTTGGTGAGGGGTGCCACATGCTTTCTGTGTACTAAGGGAGCAAGGGCAGTGGGCATGAGCCCAGAGGGCCCCCACTGAGGCTAAGAGATGAAGGCGCCTGCCCAGATTTCCCATGGGCCCAGAGGACGCTTGATCTTTCTGGAATTATCAAGGCCCACCTTGGGACTGCCGTCTCCCTCCTGGCAACCATGTCTGCAACTGGGGGCTTATCTCTGCCTGACTGCAGACAGGGCCACAGCCTGGCTCCAGGACAGGATGAGCATGTCATCTCTTCATGGTGTTTTCCAGAACAGGAGGGTGGGGCTCAGCTTCTACTTCCCAACAACCCCCCTGTACCCATCTGATATGTCAGCAGTGGCTTGCCCTGATATATGCCCAGCTTAGGGAATGTAGTGCTGGCAGATGGCAAGGAGGTGATCCTCCCAGCTGTATCTCAGCCTCAGAAGGAACAGTGGAATCTCCCAACAGAGGGCAGAGTTCCCCGGGAACTCCCTTACTCTCCCTCTTGTGCTGTGTTTCATAGGGCCAACAGTTTGGAAAATTCTGTAAGAAGCCCCTTTCTCCAGGGGATATTGCCCATGCTAAGGCAAAGTGTTTTCTAGCAGTGACCGGACAGAGCAGGAATACAGGTGTGGGAAGACACATTAGACTGTTGTCTCTGAAGAAGCCCAGGAATGCCTCCCTCCTCTAGTACTGTTCTCACCTCAGGGCTGATGGGCAAGCAGAAGAACAGAGAGAGGAGGAGTTGCCTGAAGCCATCGGGGAGAGGGAGTGAATGTCAGCACAGGGCTCACAATCAGGAATTGTGAATCTGTGCTAAGAAAAGAAAAAGTATGGCTTTTATGAGAGCTACCCAACATAGGCCTAGGCACAAGTCCCTCATCAGAATGAAACTTTGGGGTCCCCGATGCCACCACACTATTGGAGTAGCAGTACAAAGATGGTTGCTGGGCCACAAAGTTTGGGGGACAGAAGAAGTTAGGTAGCCAGTTTGATTTGAACAGAGATGGCTGCTGAACTCAAAGTGGCTGTAATCATACACACTTCTAGATATATCTAACTGTATATTAAATTAATGGATTATTAAGGTGCAGGTGCTGGTCTATTTTATCACAGTTGGCACAGGATCTGCTTGGGACTGAGGGCTTCTGAGGAGCCAGACTTGGTGTCCCCATTAGTGCCTCCTATCTGGGCCTGTAGGACAGAGGGCACTGCATCTTTGAGAGCCTATGCTTCAGGCCAGCCTGCATCTCTAAGGTCAGTGGAAGTGTTGAGCAGGAGGTGGACTAGGCCACCAGGGTTCTGGTCCTTCCTGTGGGCTCTGCACCAGCCTTTCTGAAGGGGCTGCACTGTGCCTTGTTTCTGTACCTCCAGGGACCCCAGACCCAGGGCCTCAGCAATGGGGGTGAGCAGAGAGGAACAGGGGCATCTCAGCAGACAAACATGGGCAACAGTGGGCTAGTCATTCTCTTATGGGGAAAAGGTCAGAGACCTGCTTGAGCAGACTCTAGGCAGGGGTCGGGGGAGCAGGGAAGAGGGTGGCAGGGATAGGCACAGGGTTCCACAGCAATCACAGTCTCTGTTGTTGTTTCCATAGACTTGTGCATCGTCTCACTTGAACTTAGAGCTCCTGTTTGAGATGGGTGATATTAGTATCCCATTTTATTGATGGGAAAGCAAAGACCCAGCCACAGGTGCCCAAATCCAGGCATGAATAATCCTGGACCCATTGTTTGGCTCCATGGTGCCCTGGAGTCCATTT
>JAJEJO010050861.1:0-67586 GCA_020662805.1 Glaucomys volans | reverse complement strand
TGGGCTCTGTAGGCGGAGACTGAACCCAGGGCCTCAGGCCCACGCGGTACTCCTGAGCCACACCCCAGCCCAGGTTTGTAGGTCAAGACCGTTTTCTGGACTGCTCGGCTGGTCTTCTCCGGGCTCTGCTGTCCTGGACTCTAGCACTGAGGTGGACTTTGACTCTGTGTCCACCAGAAGCTCACGCCGAAATGAGCAAGCAGGGTCTGGGGTTGTGGCTCAGTGGTAGCGTGCCCGCCTAGCATGCGTGAGGGCCTGGGTTCAATCCTCAGCACCACATAAAAATAAAATGAAGGTATTGTGTCTACCTACAGCTAAAAATATGTATTAGAAATAAAAAAGAAATGAGCCGGCAGGAGAAGGCAGAGCACTCAACAGCCCTGTGGAACTGAGTGGACCAGAGCTTTCGGGTGGGAGGTGGCACTGCCCACACCCCCAGAGTCCTGGCACTGGAGATTGCCAATCACATTGGAGAAAGAGCACTGTCATCAGGGAGCCCCCTGGTGACTCATTGACTGTTCAGTGGTGTCTGGTGTCAGATTCGAATATGGGGAGTCATTCTAATCCCTGGGGACACGGGTGGGGTTTCCCCATCTTTTCTACCTGGAAGAGCCTTGGGTTCTACCCTGAGAGGAACATGGGGTCTGTGTTCAGTAGGCGCCCAGGCCTTTCTCTCTCCCTGGGCCCTGTATCCCCAGGACACTGGAGATCCTGGGTCCCCTTGGATAGCAGAGTGGAGGGGCCCCCTTTTCTCATGGTGGTACCGCCCACCCCTCCTTTGGGCCAGTGGGGAAAGGGTGAGGTGATGGAAGGACATCAGCCCCCACTGGTGAGCTTCAATGTGAGCTCTGGTGCCTCAGTTTCCCTGCCTGCCCAATAGGAATGCCCACCTGTGCCCAGCCCACCTCACAAGCTAGTTTCAAGACTGGAATGTGAGGCGGGTGCCGCAGTCCTAGGTGGGAGGGAAAGGGTGAAAGGTCAGCCGATGAGTGTATTAGGCAGAGCAGTGGACGGTGCCTGGTTTTCCTGCAGAACACTGGCCCCCATCGTCTGCGACCGACTTGACTGGGGAGTCCAGGGGAGCCTCAGGCTTCACGAAACATGTACTGATTCCTTGGTAAAGTCGGGCACTCAGCTGCCCAAGGGTGGAGGTGTCCACATCTGGAACTGATTGGCATTTTCCTGAAGTCGAGGCCACCCGCAGATTTCCTGCCGGGCCCCTCTGAGCCCTGGACTGGCTCCCACCTGGACCCAGGACCAGGGACATTTTGTTCCCCCTGGATGGCTCACACTGCAGACGCTCAAGAGCCCCCCACCAACCCCAGTGCCAGCCAGCGCTGGCTTCTCATCGTCTCTGTAAACACGTTAGAAATTGCCTCTCCGGGTTTCCGTTCTCTGCCCCTCCTGCCATGTTCTGGCCTCCCCTGATTTCAGCCTCCAGGATTGAAGCTCTTTCTCCTGGTCTCCATGAGGAATTGGTGAAACAGAAAAAGCAGGAAATTAATGTCCCAGCCTCAAGGCTCCACACAGCATTAGACGGAATTAAAGTAGAATAATGAGTCGATACACATACAATTCTGTTGTTCTTTGATTTTCCTTTCAAAATTCATGTAGTGAACGCTCCCACCATTCCACACCGTCTTGGGCTGGGAGACGCGCTGGCGTCCTGAATGAATTTACATACCAAATGGGTTTTAATTTTATATTTTTGCTTAAGGTCAGGACATTTATTTATTATCATTATTTATTACTGAAGCGCGAGTGGTTTTAATTATTTTACTGTTCCTCCTACAAAGCAGGATGGCTGCCAGCTACGGAACATTTTCCGTTTCCGCTCACATAAATAATATAGTTTTTAATTTCATGAAGATTTAGTATTCATCTGCTTTGTAAATTAAAGTCATCGTTTACCACAACAGAGATGGAGTGCTCGGAACGTCCTGGTGGACTTTCTCCGTCAGCTTTTTCTCATGATCACTTTTCCTAAGTTTGATGAAGATGCGCCAGATCTGGAAGGGGCCAGGTGCCTGTCTCTACCCAGGCCTGGTGCCGGAGGCTGGCAGGGTGCAACCAGTGGTGGTGTGGACAGATGCACCAGGAGGAGCAGGCAGGTGGGCCGAGGAGGGCAACGGCCACCAGCCGCTGCGGTGTGACTGTGTACATGCAAATGGAGGAGGGTATCCTGATCTCCTGGGGGACAGAGGCCCTGCCCTCATAAGAAGCAACGTCCCCCAACACAGTCGGGTGACTTGTCCGGATATGCTGTAGTCATTCGGCCTCACAGAGTTGCATGGAATCCCCTCCCCAGAGCCTCTTCCAGGACATTTCACCTTTCCTGCTGACCTCCTTGCTCCCAGGGAGGCTGGCAGGTCAGTAAAAGCTGGCTCCTGGGTGCAGGGAGCGTGCCCCACCGGCACGCCACGCTGCCTGTCTGGACGCCCCTCTCCCTCACCTCCATGGGGCCCTCCCTGGGCTGCTTCATCAGAAGCAGCAGCCAGATGTTTTCACACTTCCGTTGTTTGTCACGAGGACACCGTTCCATGGCACCGAGTCCACGTTTGCTGCCAACGTAGCCTCTGGAATGCACAGGCTGTTTGGGTTGCCATGGAGAAGTGAGGCCTGTTCGTAGTTTGAACTTGCTGCGTGTGCTAGAATGCCCCTGCCTACCAGCCAGGCAGCAGCCGGGACAGGGCAGGGCGGCGGCCTCACAGGGGTGCCCTCCCTGAGCCACGGCCCGCTTGACCAGGACCCAGCCAGGCAGCTGCACCCCATCCCCTAGGGCTATTAGCAGATTACCAGCCTGAGATTTAAATGACAGCAGCTCCATTCTGCAGGGGGTTTGTGGAGTTCTGCTCCCGACTCCAGCCACCAATCAGCCCTTGTGCGACTCCGTCTCCAAACAGAGGCCTGGTGTCCTGGTGACTGTGACCCAGGGGAGAGCAAGGAGCCTGTGTCATACGGCACTCATGTCAGAGCAGAGCAGCTGGAGCCACTGGCTATCAGGGGCATGGCACCCCGTCCCTAGCACACTGTGGCTTAAGTTTAAACAGAAAATAGACTTCGCCCTGAGTCATCCTTCTCCACAATGGAGGAGGACATCGTGTTAGCGGGAACATGTCTTGTTGGGAAGTAGGCTGCCATGGTGGGAATGGGCCTCTGTCTCTGATCCCTGGCATCTCCCTCTCCAGGAGGGAGGCGGAGAGACTGCTGCGGGGACAAAGCCTTCTCTTGTTTACAAAGGCGAATGTTTTTTTCTTTGTCTCAGAAACAGCTCTCCCAGGAAGACACAAATAAATAGGAGATTCCTGGAGTGAACTTCACCCATTTTTCAGATTTTTCTTCCTTCTGACTCCTGGCACTACTCTAAGAGCTGCTTCTGGATAGTACCAGCCAGATAGGTGCCTGGGGATGCGGGAAATCTCAGCGCTGTCTTTAGAATCAAATGGAGATAATGGTGAAGACTCTTCCCACTGAAACAGGAAGTAAAATACCCTTTAGAGCTGCATCACTTGCTGCTCTGTCCCGGGGCCTGCTTTTAGGAGATGGGCTGCCCCTGAAATCCAGACCCACATAAAATAAGAAGTCTTCAGGGGAAGCTTCCTGTACAAAGGCGCAGTTGGGCATGTTTACCATTTTCCCTGAAGCCTAGATGGGGGGTTGAGATACCGTAGCTGGGAAGAGGCGGCACCTCTACTGCCCTCTTGGACGAAGGTACCATTTCCTCTACTCAGCCCAGCACATGCCCTCAGGGACCCTATGATCTGGCCACAGACAGATCTAGGCAAAGGAAAGGTCAGGGAACAAGATAAGGCCACCTGTAATTACACTTCCTGCTCTGGCAAACATGGCCACTGTCCTAAAGGAGGCTGGGAGGGCAGAGACTGACAAGGGCAGACAGAGGGCTTGAAGACCAGCCTGCAGGAGCAGCGGTGCCAGCCAAGGGTGAGGAGTGCAGGGCTGCATAGGAGAATGAGAGGAGAGGGCAGGGGCTCAAAGACCTGGGGGAGAGTTTGGGCCTGATCTGATCAGAAGTCTCACAAGGGGGAGCCCGCAGGCCTGGACTCCTCCAGGAGCCATTGTAAGCTTGCTGTGCATCCATGCACCCATCTGTAAAATGAGCATCTAGCCCTGACATGCTGTCCTTCCAGGACAGGAAATGGGGAGCCCTTGTAGATTCTTCTGCAGAGCAACTGCATCTTCTGGGTCCCACTCCCCCAGCCTTCTGTGGGGCCTGAGCTTGTTTCCCTCTCTGGGATGGCGCCTGCTCTGGGTGCAGTCTCTGGACCTGGGACCAGAATTAAGCCCCCTTTCCCATCCTGGGAGCACTTGGTTCTGCAGGACTCTGAGGCATCCGAAAGCCAGCAGGAGATGAGACTGGGCCACTCTGTAGGACAAGGGTTTGGAAATGGCATCACAAGCAGCAAAAGTCACCAGACTGAGCCATGAGAGGTGGGTAATAAGCAGCAGTAAAGGTGGCTGGAATTTATTGAATCTTTACTACCTGCCAGGCATGAGTGAGTGCCTTGCACACATTTTGCATCAAATCCTGTGGCGTGGGTATTATTATCCCAATTTTATGGTAAAAAAAAAACTGCAGGGTAGGGAAGTTCATTCGCCAAGACCACTCGCAAAGTAAGTGACCTTACAGGATTCTGAAGTCAGGACTATCGTATTCCAACACAGTGCGGCAGTTGAACATCCACATATTTTCCTCGAACAAAAGTGAAAACCCAGCTGGCGTTCGTTGCACACGCGTGCAACGCACGTGCGAGCACACATGCTGTGCACCATGCACACACCCCTCCTGCCTGGGCCCACCTTCCTGGAGACACACGTTGCTCCCTGCAGCCATCTCTACACAGTCACAGGAAAAGGCTAATTGTCCCTCTCCGAGGACAGAGCACAAACTCGCAAGCACAGCAGGGTCTGCTGCTGAGCTGACTTGCAGTCAGTCCATGCAGAGCACCCGCAGCAGAGGCTGGGACTCACCGGGCCTTTGAGTGACTGGGGTTTTCCATCGCCCTAGGCTCCATAATTGGAATGGGGAAGTGAGTGGCTCAAAATGACCAAGTGAAGTGCAGTGCCTGTCTGCCACATCATGGGGCTGGGGCAGGAACATGGACAGGGGGAAGCCCAGCTTGCTTAGAGATGGGTCACAGGAAACCCCTGGTTTCCTACCCCAGCACTCTCTCCTATTTAAGGAGAGCTATTACTGAAGCAGCTCCATCGGGGCAGGCAGAGGCGAGAGAAGTTGGCAACGTGGGTTTCCAGCTTCAGAGAACAGTGAGGATAAAAGTGCATCTTGCACAATCTTCAGAAGCTGGCGGCAAGGATGCTGGGCTGACTTCAAGCTGTGGGCTCTCAGCCCACAGCCTTGCCTAAGTCTCTAGGCACGCGTGGGTCCCTGTTTCCTCTTCTATTAAGCAAATAAAATAAAGCAGTCTTCACAAGGGGTTGTAGAAAATGTCGACCCTTTTGCCAAATGAGGGAACAAGCTTTTCATCAGTAATAACAAGAAAAAAGTCGTGGAAGGAAATGTGTGCTTCCTTAGCTGCCTTTTCAATTATCATTGACTCCCAGAGTAGTGGAATATTTAAATATAAAATAGATATTGTCTAAATATATCACATTTTTAAAGTATTGAAATATAAATGTTTATATATTATGTACAAATATGTATTTTTAATAAATTATTATTGACTTGTAAATATTTATATCATGTATATAAATATCTACATGGCGTAAGTACTTTTATGTACGTGGGCTCAGTCACATAATGCGTGTATTTTGGAAAAGTCAGAACAAGAGAAACTACAAATGAGGGTGCCGGTACTCACTCTTAATGGCACACGTGAAAAAGCTGGGTGTGGTGGCCTTTAGTCCCAGCTCCCTCAGGAGCACGAGCCCAGGAATTCAAGGCCAGCCTGGGTAACATCGCGAAACCCCATCTAAACAACAACAGCAAAAATAGCAAGCATGATTTTTTTTGCTCACATTTATGCTCTGCGACTCAGGAGTGTGGGTGTTACTGTGTGATTTTAAAACAGGAGAAACGCAAGCCCTGCCTCTTTGCTTGGCGCCTGGGTTCCATGTCCCTCCTCTGTGTCCTTCCAAGTTGCAATTGCATACGGCAGCTCTGGGTCCCCCACAGCTGCCCACATTCCTCATCCCATGGCCTCCCAGGGTGCCCAGAAGACCCCACCCTCCCCTGCATTCTGCAAGGTGTGGACATACATGTCACTCAAGGGACTGCGCCACATTTACCCAAAGGTTTCTCCCTGTTTTAAGCAGGGTTGGGGCGGAAAAGAGGGAATTTGTCCTCACACATTAGCTGGCATGCAGCCCAAGCTGGAGGTCGGTGACATCGAAATAATTGGAGGTAAGAGCTGTGAGGCCATTAAGATAAAATTTTGACATAAAAATGTAGGCTGGTTCATAAAAGGTTGCAGTGACAATAGGTTATAGTGACAACTTCTCAACAACTGTATAAGCTTCCAGATGGAGAGGAATTCAGCATAATGAATTATGGGCAGTCAGGATAACACCATGTCCTTTTGTAGGCATAGATCTAAGGGGAAAGCTGGCCCCTGTTAAATAACGCTATTGGAAAAGCAGCCGGTGGAGAAAGAGCCAAGGATTCGAGACTAGGACTCAGCCTCTGAGGCTGAGGGACCTGGCTCTTCCAACCTGGGCACAGGGGGCTCGGGGCTCCACTCTGGTCTAAGCATCTTCATTGCCGGATTCCAAGCTGACCTCCTGGCAGAGCTCCTGGGCCTTCCTTCCAAGGGGGGCCTTGTTCCTCCACCAGCTCAGCCATAGTTTGTGCATTTTTGCCCTTTTGGTTAACTTGCCCCCTTGATCCCCAGATGAGAAATGTGGGCCCTTGTTAAGCAGATATTCTCTGAGTGGAAGAATCCTGCCCAGAAAGGAGTGGGATCCACAGGCTGTGGGGTGGGAGAAGGCCTGGTTCCCACAGAGACCTCCTGGCAGAGTGCGCCCTTCGTGCCAGTTAGGCCTTCACCCCTGAGTCAGAGAGCAGAAGCAACCTTCGACCCTGTTCGGTTTCACTCTAACAATAGTAACAGCCACACCATAGCCATCCCTGATCACCTCGTGCACCTGAAACAGCACTGAGCCTTTCATCATCTTACTTAAGCCTCACAACAACTCCATGGTGTAGATATTGTTTCCCAGTTTACAGATAAGAAAACTGAGGTCTAGAGAAGTTATTCTCTAGCTAGCACATGTTCGTGCAGTTTGGAGTTCAGATTGGGATCTCCGTGATCCCCGTGTCTGGGCTCCTGACCACTCACTGAGCCATACTGACCGTGAACACACCCACACTCAAAATGAAAAGCAATCATCACCAGGGGAGATGTGGGTGTGAACACCCTCCACGGCCTTGAGGGGCTCAGCAAGTGAGGATGCAGGATTTGCTCAACTGATTAAATTCACTTTAAATGGGCTTTGGGTGGGAGTAAAGCACCCTTGATGGTAAAATAACTACATTCAGTGACTGCACTCTGGGCGTGGAAATTGGTATGAATGATTTGCTAATGGCAGTTAGAAGAGATGGAGTCATTTGCAGGGCTGTAAGAGAGCAAATCCTACCCTGCATATACACCAGCCTCCCATCTCAGTGGTCTGCCACATGAAAGCATGCAGGTTTGGGGTCTTATCAAACCACACTTGTGATGGTGAGTGACCCCTTCAGGTCCCTGCCTGAGATGAGAGCAGACCTTTCAGGGACAACCTTGGGCCCTCGAGTGGGAATCAGGACTCAGCCAAACTCTGAGAACAGAGCTGTGTTCCCCAACCAGGCTGGGATTTCCTCACAGCTGCCACAGTTCTGGAAAGAGAACGGGTTGCTTTAGGTGAGACCACTGGAGTGGAGGGTAGCTGGGGTACTCTTGGCTCTGTGCCAGTAAGTAGCATACACGCACCTCCTCTACCAGATAGGGTAGCTGTGGTTGTTAGGTTCTCAGGCTAGCCCACCATGATGGCTCACTTGATGTAGCCTGAGACCCAGGGATTTCCAACTCCTACCCTAGCAGGTTGTTTTTATAGGTTATTTTTTGATGCCCTTCTCATGCCCACTTGCACACCAAGCCTTCCAAGGTCCTGGGCACATGTGGGCTCAGTTAATAGCTGCTGTTTCCATATCCAGAAGCAAAGGCCCTGAGCCAGAACAAAGCTAATGGCCCAGGACTGAGGCAGGGTAGGAGAATCAAAACCTGGTGGCCATGGTGGTCACAGTCATGAAGAAACTGACTCACCCAGGGACTGGAGCAACAGCAAGGGCCCCCAAGTGTGTCCCTGGTCCTCCTGTGTCTTGATAAGCAGAGTGACCACTGATCTAGAGTCCCCAGAGGCTTGCCAGGCTGTGCCCAATTTCCCCAGAATTGAAAACAACCAGAACACAGGGACATTTTATCCTAACAAATCAGGGGGCAGTGCACACCGGCCAGCCAGTGAGACTTGACATTGTCCCTGCGTCTGCCAAGCATCTCCTGAGTCATCCCTCCCTCCCCCCATGCCCAGCCCCAGGCTCAGCGAGGCAGGCGTGTGCTATCTTTCTCCTTGGGCTTTTCTTAGTAACAGCTCTGGCCGCTGCTGCTCGCGGAGTCTCCTGAAGACATTCTGTCCTGGCTGACCCCAAAGGCTGCCCCTGAGTCAGCAAGTCCACTCCCACCAGCAAGCTCCTCCTCCTCCTGCCCTGGATCCTGTGGAGGTCTGTGGGGTTCCTTTAGGAAGCCACAAGAGGGGTCAGGAAGGCCATGACCCTGGCTTAAAAGCAAGTAAAAGTCCCTCCCAGCCAAGGGACAGCTCCAGGCTGCTGTCCTAAGTGAAAATATTTATTGAGATGCTGGGTTCTTGTGTCTCAAGGATCTGGTTCCTGGGTTGAGGGAGGGAAGAATATGAGGCTGGGTCTCAGGTGCTGTTCAGGTCCAGCTGCAGAGAGGGGTTGGGGTTACCCCATTGGCTCAGAGAGACCAGGAAGCTGGAGAGATCTGACCAGCCTGGGTCAGCTTGGACTTGCCCCAATTCCATAGCCTCTGGAGCCCTCTGATTTCTTAGGAAAGAAATTGCAGTTCGTGCCAGGCCCTGAAAAAGTCACTGAGCGTGGAACCAGCAGTCCCTGTGGTGGGCCATCAGGAGTGAGGTCACAGGCAAGACCGACTTCTCAACTGGGTGACCCCCCTCCCCTAGAGCTTCAGCAAGAGCTTGAGGAAACAGACCCCAGGTCTGGGTAAGGCAGGACACAATGCTCAGGACCTGGAAGCCAGGGACACACCCAGACAATAGGAGTTGTGATGGCTGCTGGGGCTACCGCCTTAAACCCTTCTCATCCCCTTGAGTTTGGCCAGAGTCTCTCCTCCAACCGGCAATCAAGGAGTTTCCTGGGCCAGATGCTGAGGGCCAGGATGGAAGGGGATCTAGGCCCCAACTGCATGACTGGTCCATGGGCCGTGAAAGTTAGCCTGACCCCGGGCTGCTGAATTCTCAGAACCTCTGGCTGGTCTTGATTCTGTGTCTCAGGACAAACATCTTGGACTCCAGAACTGAAGGCGCCTTGGGGATCTCATGCACAGGCACTCACTTTGCAGCTGGGGTCTCTGGAACGTTTGGAACAAGAATTCTGAGACTTGAACCTCTGAAAGAGGGAGGTGGAGGAGGCACAGCCATGGAAGAATATCCTTTCTGTGGTACTGGCACAAGGAAAACCATAGCACACAGGTCCCCACTCCACACCCTCCTCTCCTCAGGCCAGTCTCACATTGTGCCCAGCCCTGGGGAGCAGCTGCCTGGTCAGGAGCCCTGAGGTCTCAGTGTCAGAGGTCCTGATGCAGCTTCACACACAGTCCACAGGAAAAGGATGCCTGAATGCAGCTTATCAGAGAGCTTAGTAGAGGAGCCATTCCTATGGGGTCCCCATGGTCACCCAACATTGTCTCTGTCCTCTCCTCCTGGGGAGCTATGCCCAGAGGATGTGTGGTGAGATGGTCACAGCATAATGAAGTCAGGTCCACGGCTGAGTGCCTGATGGACAGTCCTAGTGTGGGCCTGATCCTCAGCGCCCAGGAGCTCAAACACCCCCAGAGGGGCCCCTGCTGCTGTCCAGCATGGAGTATCTACAGAAAGGACCATTGGACAATCTGAAGATAATTCTTCCTCTTCTCCAAAACCGAGGCAGGTGTTGCTGCTAACAGTGCTTGCTGATAAGTGGTCCCACTGGGACACAAGTGTCACCGAAGGAAAGAACTGACATGATAAAAGTGGCAGATTTCCTGGGAGACAATGTCCCTTCCAGGTAGCAGCAGGAACCCTGGAGGTGGACACGGGGAGCTTTTCTCCTCTTACACTGAACACACCCTGAGATCTCAGGCCCCTGGGGTACTGGGTGCCCATCGAAAATGGAAAGACCGAGTCACTTTTGGTCATTTTAGAGTGAGAGGCAGGAATGATAACAGAACGGAGGGCATTAATTTATGTACACATTCCACCCCACCCCTCTGAAGTCTGAGGGGACCCCTTCCTCGAAGGCTGCCTCCCCTTCTCTCCCAGGCAGCCTCCTCTCTGCTCCTTGGCAGGCTGCTGGCCTGAGGACCCTCCTGACTGGTGCCCTCTGCCTTCACCTTGGGCTGTAGCCAAGGCCTGGTGAGCAGAAGTCCTCTCTGCCTGTTGCAGAACGAGCGCCAGGCCCCTCCGATGCAGATCCAGGAAGATCCCCCATGATGGTCAGCCAGACTCCCGTCCTCACCCAGCCCCACTGGCTTGAATGAGGCCTGACCCAGCCTGACCTGCC
Source organism: Glaucomys volans (assembly GCA_020662805.1). NCBI lineage: Eukaryota > Metazoa > Chordata > Mammalia > Rodentia > Sciuridae > Glaucomys > Glaucomys volans. Next base: position 56,779 of record JAJEJO010050861.1, on the reverse strand, counting down.
CCAGGTTTAGCAAGACCCTAGAGTAAGTCCTCAAGCTCTGGGAGGACAGCATGCGCCTGTTCTTTGTTGGGTGACTTCTGGTCTATGTTTGAATCACTGCTGGAGAGGCCCCAAGGGGTCCAGACCAGGCCTCCACAGCGGCGGTCCCTGACTCCCTGGGGAGTGCTGCGTGGTGAGGGGCAGGAGGAGGCAGTCCTCATCCTTCCTCTTCTCTTGGTTTTGGTTAAGATAAGAAGTAGATTTGGTCATGTTTTCAGGACATGTAAATCCTTACCGACTCGACTGTCTGTGAATACTGACACGCATCCCAGCCTCTGAGCCTGAAAGAAAGGATTAGAATTAAAAAGCAGGGAAGTTACCCAAACCTTTTGTCTTCTCAGGCACTTTAGCATTGCAAAGACTTTCCAAATCTTCAGGAAAATATTTTATAAAGGACAAGTTATAATACATGGGAGTGAGGGTCAACCTGTGATAGCGTGTGTGTGTGTGTGTGTGTGTGTGTGTGTGTGTGTGAGAGAGAGAGAGAGAGAGAGAAACTGAGTGATTGATTCCAGAACATTCCTTAGACGCTCATGAAGGTGGTGCAAGCAGAAGCGCCTTCCTCCAGCCTTGCACACAGAGGTGCTCGGAAGGCTGAGAGGACTTCTCCCTGGTTCTGCTAGAGGTGCAGGGTCTTTTGTTAGGCTCTCCTCCTGTGATTTCCGGTGGTCCCTTCTGCATTGCCTTTCCGCTTTCCAACTTCAATTCCCTGTAGCCAGAGGATCTAAGGCACGGTGTGGGGCACTGCCCAAAAGCATCTAAGGGATAGGCCCAAAATTCTGTGTTCATCCTGACCAATTTAACAATTAAAGCTTCACTTTATGAAATTCCTTTTCTTATAAAACGCAATTAGCAGTTTCAACCTCCTGAGGGAACAATCATTTGCTGCTTGATGTGAGTTGGGTTTAGCACAGTTTTTCTCCTAAAGCTAAAGTAAAATAAGGGCAGAGGGGAAGAGGAGAGTCATTTAATGGGGGCGGGGGTCTGTGTGGCCACAGAGTGGGCACTTGTGGGCATGTCAAGGGGGGAAGGAGGAGACCCGAAACCTGCAGAGCTGATGCCAAATGGCTGACTCTGTCCCAGTATCTTAGAGGCCCAAGAAGTCGTTAAGGCTTGTCTCAGTCCCCATTGACTGCTGGAACAAAACACCATGAACTGGGGGCTTTTAAACAACATAAATTGACCACAATTCTGGAGACTGAGAAGTGAGGACCCATTTCCTGCTTCATGGACGGGACCAACTCACTACATCCTCACTTGGTAAAGGGGGCAAATTCTGGTCTCTTAAGCACCTTGTGAGAGGGCTGTCCTGATCTTTTCAGGAGGTGTCCACCCTCATGATCGAGTCACCTCCCAGGGATGACCTCCTAATACCATCACTGAGGGGACTAGGTTTCAACATGAATTTTGAGGGGGCTGCAAACAATCAGGGCTTTGCCACTCTCTAGACAAGGAGACGGTGACACGGAGAAGGACCACAGATGGCCCAAACAAAAACGAGGTTAGAGTTGAGCTGAAGATTTAAAAGAAGGTCACTCTGACCCCACAGGAGAATTTCTGCCTTCGGCCCCATGGGGATGGCAGAAAGGGATGAGGTGGGAAACCAGAAAGGAGGCAGAAGACTACCTGGGATCCATTTCATTTTTTCAGTCTTGGACCAAATGGAAAAGTTACTTTTAATTGAATATCTGAGATCGAATCATATCCTATATGCACAAACTTGATATCTAATTCGTTAAAGGGTTTGCATTTCTTTTGTGAGCAAGATTTTCTCACCCGCAACTTAGGTGTTTGGTCAATGTAGACTCTCAACATGCCCTGCTCTTCCCAGGTACCCTTGAACTGACCCACGATAGGGAGGAAGGAGGATGTTGCCTAGATGTTGTCTCTAGTAGTTGGCAGTTGGCTCAAAGCATCACCTTTTGGTGTCCACACGAAGACAATAAAATCCATCTCCATTCCTGGTAGGATGGGGAATAAGAAGTCCCACACAGAAATCTCTTAGAAGGTGTTATTGGGTGCAGGAGGGAGAAAAATTGTGTCTGCAAAGATTAAAAGAGCAGTGTCTGCGTGGGGAGTTTTAGTCTTTTGCTTCCTTTCCCCTGGACATATCTATAGCGCACTGTCTATACCAGGAACTCACGTACATCCCGTGAGGTCTCTCGCCCACTGCCCTGAATCACAGTTGAATGCTTGGTTTTTGTGTACATCCTTCTTCCCCAGCAAGACTGCAGTCTCCTTGGAGGAAGGGTCCAATCTTCTTCCTCTTTGTCTTATCTTCAATGCCTGGAATATCATAGGAGCTCAGAAATGTTTGTTGTTTTGTTTTCATTCAAAGTTCGAGCTATAATTCACAAAATACACACCCCACATTTGCTCTGGTAAATACATCCTCTAATTGAAATGCATTCATTTGAAGAAAGCAAAGCTGATAGGAGCCAGATAACTGGAGAAGTGATGATTTCCTAAGTGCTGTGGGCCCCTTAGGATGTAAATTACAATATGGAGCCTTTAGATACCAAACCCATTGGGGGTGGCACAGAGGATCATCCATTCTCATACATAACACTCGGTACAAACCCCAACTCATATTAATTAAAAATTCTAAATCACACAATTTTTTTCTGCAAATACTTTTATGCTGTGTATTATTTATCACCATTAATAATAACAATAATGATAACAATAATAATAAAACTACTATGTGATTAAGGTGCAGATAAGCAATTAGGAAACAAAATATTTACAGGATTTTAGGGAGTTCTGTGCTACAAATGGAAATAGAATAATTCCAAAGGAGGTTAATATGAGCACTGGTTCCAGAAGGTTCTCCAACTGGGAGTTGAAGTCAGTCACTGGGTTCTATTTTGTCTGTAATTCTGTTGACCTTCTCCTACGACATCGGTCATTCATCATTCATTTCATCTGGCAAACGTGCTCATTGTCTCGAACCTGTCAGGCCGTGTGCTCCGGGTGGGCTGCAGTGGTAAATAGAACAGTCCCACTCTCGTGGTTTGGGAGTTGTTGTAGACAACCGTTACGGCAAGGTGGGCTCCGGCCAGCAATGGCATTGGTGGGCAGTGTGTGCTTGGGGCAACTTTCCCTGTGGGTATTTTGTCTAAGCCAAAACCTGTAGAGTAAATTGAAAATATCTAGGTGAAAATGGACAGGTGGAGGACAGAATGTTCCCTTCAGAGGCCCCGTGATGAAACTGAGCTTGATCCTTTTTTTTTTTTTTCAGTACTAGCATGGAACTCAAGGTCTCACACATGCTGGGCAAGTGCTCTACCACTGAGTCCCATTCCCAACTCAAGCAGGATACTTTTGAAAACTGAAGAGTAGTTGGATCCTTTTACTGGAGAAGGGAGCAATCAGAGAGGAGGAGGTGGAGATGCCCAGGTGGAGCACTTCCTGAGGGCAGTGGAGGACCATGGAAAGAGTTTCATGAAATAGTGATCAGGCATACGCTTCAAAATCCTCCACTGGCTAGTTGTGGGAAGAGGAGTCAGGAAGCAGGGGTACAACAGGGCACCAAATGCAGAAAGCTGTGGTGGCCCAGACAACAGTGATAGTGGGAAAAGAGGAAACGGAAGGATTTGAGAAATTCAGGACAGGTAATAGCAAGCACGACAACAAATACTTGGTCAGATCTACTATGGTCAAGACCTATAGCAAGCACTTGGCATGTTTATCGGGTCAGTCTTTAAACAAAAGCAACGAGGTAATGTCCATTATCCCAATTTTAAAGGTGAGAAAACTGAGAGACAAAGAAGTTGAAGTAGCCCAGGACTACACCACAAATCTAAGTGGCAAATGTCAATCAGACTCCTGTGTGGATTCTGCTTGACTCTAGAGCTCAGATTCTAGAGCTCACAGTCTGAACTACTGCATTCTGTGACTTGGGGATGGGAAGTCCAGCAAAGGAAGCATGGACTGAGCATCATCATTTGTGATAAGTGCATCTCAGGATTCATGTGTGCTAGAAGCAGTGGAAAGTCCTCACCCCTGCCCAAGAAGCCTATGTTAGTCTGCTTTCTGTCACTATAATGAAAAACTTGAGATAATTAATTTACAAAGTGAAATGGTTTATTTTTGCTAATGGTTTTGGAGGTTCCTGTCCATGATCAAGTAGACCCATTGCTGTGGGCCCATTCTGGGGGTGCCCGTGGGAACAGCAGGGAGCGTGTGGCAAGGCAAACTGCTCATCTCATCACCAGGAAGTAAATAGAGTGAGGAAAAAGCTACAGTCCCACAGTCCCCTTGGAGGAATGTTTCCAATGACCTAAGGACCCTCCACTAGGCCCCTCCTCTTAATGAACTCACCGCCTTCCCAGGACCACCCCAGAGACCAAGTCCTTAATACATGAGCCTTTGGGGGACAATTATCCAAACCATAGCAAAGCGCTCTCTCAGACCTTTGGAAATACAAGCCTTCAACAGATGTCAGTGATCAGAGTCTGGCCTGGGCTGGGGTGGGTAGATGCACTTGCTGGGCCTACTGACCCCATGGCCTGACCTGAGCTCCAAACCTGACTCCCAGCACTGGATTGCACCCTGATGTATTTGCTCTGGTGTGGTTTGGAGAACCAAGTGACTTCCCAGCTTCCTCTCTTGTCACGACCTGAGTGAGTTGTTGTGGAGGGTCCGCTGCTCTCTGAGCAGTTTCGTGGATGTCTTCCTCATCGTTCACCTGGAATGCCATTCATAGCTGGGAACTTCAGGAGGTAACAGAATGAACCTTGCAAAACAGCTAGCTTGCAAATTCGGTCATCTCCTCAATTTCCCACTTCCCCTCAGCCCCCTGTGTGGCTTGGATCCCAAAATTCTCAGATGCATCAGTCATATGATGAGAAGGTTGCCCCTTGTCAACACTCCAGCCATGGCCTGTGCAGGGCTTGGTTCTCAGACAGGAAAGGAGCCCTGTGGAGTGGAGGCAAGTGCCCTGGAATGCTGCACAGAAGCCGCAGCTCCTAACTCAGTCCCAGCTCACCACGGAGGTATGGCCCAAGTCCTCTTCCTCTCTGGACCTCAAATGCCTCTACAAAGGCAGAAATTCCAACTCCTGCTTGTTGGATAAATCTCTGTAGCAGTGTAGACAAAAACAGATTCATGGGCTGGGGCTGTAGCTCAGTGGTAGAGCGCTTTCCTAGCAAGTGTGAGGCACTGGCTTCGATCATTAGCACCACATAAAAATAAATAAATAAAATAAAAGTATTGTGTCTACAATATGTATAATCAGAAAAATGAGAGCTTACACTCCATTTATGTATGATCTATCAAAATGTATAAGTGCATTCTACTGTCATGTACAAATTAGAACAAACTTTTTAAATCTAGAAAAAAAGTATTGTGCCCATCTACAACTAAAAATATTTTTTAAAAAATAGATTCATGCATTCTCTTGGCAAATATTTATTGAGCATCTAGTATGTGCCAAGTACACTTTCATAAGCTTTAGAAAGACCAGTAAGTAAAACATAAAAATTGCTGCCCTTGTGGTGCTTACCATCTAGTGGATAGACAATGAAGAAAACAAGAAAAAAATATATAAAGTAAGTTAGATGGTAATAAGTGCTAGTAGTTCTGTGTTCAAAATAGTCAACTAGGGAATTCAACCCAAGCCTTCTGCTGAAGACAACTAGAAAAGTTGGCAATGTGGACTGGCTACCATCTCGAAGTCACTGGAGAATTAATGAGATGGTGAAATGCTGTTGGGTTGGGATCTGGGGAAGGAAAGAGACTCATGGAAGTGAGCTTCAAGTTTGCAGCCAGTCATCCCCTAGAATTACTTTCTAATTCTGAAGGGACAGCAGAGGGCTAAGCAGGACTCCTAGCAGCAGGCTTTCAGGGTCAAAGGCCCAGATTGGAATCCAGAGTCAACTCAGAGACCAGTGGGAGACCTCCACTTGCGTTGGAATGGGACTCTGAATACTGCAAGATGGCTTTCTCTGGAGCTGCCCTTCTGTTTCAAGTCACTTTGGTTTTTTTTTTTTTTTTTTTTTTTTTTTTTTTGAACCAGGGATTGAACTCAGGGACACTCAGCCACTGAGCCACATCCCCAGCCCTATTTTGTATTTTATTTAGAGACAGGGTCTCACTGAGTTGCTAAGGGCCTCGCTAAGTTGCTGAGGCTGGCTTTGAACTCGAGATCCTCCTGACTCAGCCTCCCAAGTCGCTTGTATTACAGGCATGCCCCACCACGCCCGGCTAAGTCACTTTGAATTAAGATGACCCATATTGCTAGCATGTCTAACAGAAGTAAGCAAATAATCTAGGAGGGAGATAACATCAGATGAAGCATCAAATTATTCTAAAAACAATGTGCAATGACAGGATCTGGAACACAATGGAAAATAACCAGACACAAGAAGGCAATGTTAACAACCATCCCTAGAAACAACCAACAGGACTTCAGAGATATTGGAGCTATCAGATTAGTTTAAAATAGCTATACCTTACCATGTTCAAGGGGTTTTCAGAAGAAAACTAGAAACTATATTAAAAAAAGAACCAAATGTAAATAATCTCACAATACCTCAAACTAAGCAACTCAGTGGTGGCTTTAGCAAATGCAGCTGAAGAGAGAATTACAAATGGAAAGACTAATAAGAAAATCCATTCAGCATTAAGGACAGAGAGACAAGAGAGAAAAAGGTACAGAAAAAGAAGGTAAGAGCCCCTAGAATTACGATGAACAGATCTAACATATGTATAATGGAACTCCAGATAAAACGGAGAAAGAAAGTGGGCAAAAAGCAATGATTCAAAAGACAGTGGCTGTTTTGTGTACAACCAGAAAAACAATTGCTGTACTCCATTTGTGTTCAATGAATCAAAAAATTAAATAAAAATTTAAATTTAAAAAATTTTTTTAAAAAAAAGACAGTGGCTGTTAAATAAAGACATCACGACTAAACTGTTAAATAAGACATCAAGTCACAGATTCAAGAAGCATTAGGCCTGGGGATATAGCTCAGTTCATAGAGTGCTTGCCTGTCAAGCACAAGGCCCTGGGTTCAATCCCTAGCACCGCAGAAAGAAGCATTAAAACTCCAAGGAGGCCAAATTAAAAGAAATCTGCATCAAAGGTTTCACAGAAAGATGGATAAAAACTAAAGACAAAGTGAAAAAAAAATCCAAAAAGGGGGGGAAACACAGATTACTTTCAAAGATACAGTAACTAGATACTTTACTGACTCCTCAACAGAAACATTAGGCTTCCAAAGACAATGGAAGGGCAATTTTAAAGTGCTTAAGGAAATTTCTAGCTTATGATTTTATCCCCTGTGAAAATAGCCTTAGAACAACAACAAAAAAGGGAGTTTTTTAAAAAAAAAAAAAAGATGGTTAGACAAACACTGAGATAATTGGTCAATGGACATTCTACACTAAAGGAAATACTAAAATGTATCCTTAAGGCAGTAGGAAATTAATTCAAAAGATGAAAAGCTGGAGTTTAGGGAAAGAATTAAGAGCAATAAAAAATATAAAAATAAGGCTATTCCTAAATGCAGAAAGCAATGAAAAATGTACTCTTACACAACAACATAGAAGTAAAATAGATGCAAAGAAGTGGGGTGGGGAGTGGAGGTAAATGAAGTTTAATTATTTTAAGGCTCTTGAATTGACAAAGAAGCAGTTCAAGTATTATCAGGTTCCAATAAGTCAAGGTTGAGAGTTATTATGTCTACGGATATTACAATAAAATAATATAAAATCCTAAATCCAAAAGAAGGCAAATTTTAAAAGGGGAACATGGAACCAGTGAGTCAAACAGAAAGTACTAAGGAAAAGGATCAACTTAAACCTAACTATACTAGTCATTATCAAATTCTATTCTATTCTAATTCAAAAGACAATTTTTTTCAGACTAAATTTCAAAATTGTAAGTATACCTTATTTAGAGAAAAAAAACATTAAAAGCTAAAAGATGCAGAAAGATTAAAAGTAGAATAGAAAAGAGGATATAACATGCAAAATATCAGATGTAGTTAGCTACATGAATATCAAAGAAAATTGACTTTAAGACAAAAGAATATTTCATAATTATCTTTAACAACCCTCCTCAGTTCACCTGGAAGATACGGCAATCACCCACATCTGAGAACACAGCTCATAGCCTCAAAATAGATGAAGCAAAAATTGATAGAATTACAGGAGGAAAAAATTTGTAACTCCACATAGTACAAGTCTTTTAACACATTCTCTGAATAAAAGAACAAAAAATAAGTAAAAGTAATAAGGAAAGGCATACAAGATTTGAAAATATAATATGATTTAATGGACACATATAGAAAACTATGCACAAAATACAGAGAAGGCATTCTTTGGAATCACACACCCTGATACTTTTAAGTGCAATAGGGAAAAGTGAGTAGAGTGTTGGTTGTGCAGTTTTAATAATAGGATCAGGAACGATGTCACTAAGGTGATCTTTGAACAGAAACCTAAGGAGGTAAGAAAGGATGTCTCACAGGTAGCGGAGGAAAGGACAGTGCGGACTCAGGCTAAGGCAGGCCTGGGCTGGGGATCGAGGACGTAGTTAGGAGCCACGAGACTGCAGTAGAGCCAGCCAGGGCGAGAAGGTGGCAGTGCACCCACAGACGAGGGGCACCTGGGCCCAGGCACCGAGGACCGGAACCAGGGCTACTACAGGCCGACTCTGCTGCCATCAAAATGGAATTCCTCCAAAATATCACTTAGGCTATCAGGTCACTTCTGACCCTGTTGCTGAGCCCTGGACCGTGCACTCCCTTTCTCAGCTCAGCCCTTCCTCCGTGTCCCCTCCAGTCACTTTTCTGGAAAGCGACCCAGGGTTGATAGGGTAAGTGCTGCGGGCCTGCAGGGTGCCAGGCCTTCTCGGGTGCTCGTCCTCACCACCTGGAGGGAGATAGCATTATTCCCATCTCCCAGACGACAGGAACACGTCTGGGACTCTGCTCTCTCTAAACACACTCCACACTCTGAACTGGGCTCTGCTGGGGGCCCTGCTTCTGGAGCAGGCAGCTGTGCCCCCTCCTGCCCGGAGACCATCCATGTCTCTGCTGTGCTTGACTGTGAGAGGTGCCCAGAGAAAGGGACATGGGTCACTGCAGGGAGGGGTGCTGGGCTCCTGCCAGCAGCTGCTCATCCCCTCGCAGGGGCCCATGAGCCACGTCTGGACAAGGGGCTCTGGGCAGAGGGAGGTTGCTGAGTCAGCAGCTTCTGTAGGCTGCCACCCGGCTCCTGGGCCTTCTGAGAAAACCCATTATTCCGGTCTAGGTGGCTTCACGTCCGCAGGCCCCTGACGCTGCACACACGTTCCTTGTTTGCAGCTGGGTGGTCACCCGCTTGTTCGGGTCACCGCACCAACAGAGCTTATGCTGAGGACGTTGGATTAAAATGACCACATCAGTGTGGCTCGCCCCACCCACCAGCCCTGGGGCACGGAGACGTCACTGAGACGTCACTGTCCCTCTGTGCTGCAAGCCTCTGCTCCTTTCTGACCTGTACGCAAATATTCCCACCCCAGCTGCTGGGTCCCAGGGACCCCCTCTGTTTTGGGAATTGGGTTCCTTGTGGCCTCTGCTCTTCCAGGCTTGGTGCCCTCTGTTCCTTCACTTTAGGATTTCAAGGGTCAGTGCCCTGGGGCAAGAATGGGCCCCTTAGCCAGTCCACAGGTCACACACCCCACTATCCTCCCTCCTCCCAGCTGCAGCCCACACGGTGGCTCCCCCAACCCCCTGCCCAGGCCACCCCAGGACCGGACGACTCTGTTCTTCTAATGAGTCCTACAGAAAGTTCACAGCCCGCCTGGGGTTCCTGTTACTCTCCAGTGCCAGGACACGGTGGCTGCAGAGGTTGCTGGAGACGGAACCCTCACGGAACCTGAACTCACCTTTCTTACGGCGGGAGCGAGGGCAAGATGGAAGGAAAATGGCAATCAAAGCAATGTCAGTTAAAGAATGAGAGATTTAATGAGTTCCTAAATATTGTCCCCAGCACACTCCTGTTCCACTGGATGAAGAAAATAGAGGTGCCCTCGGGTCTTTTTTAAATCAAGATTTTATTAAAAAGAAACATGATTTCAATCATCAAGCAAACAACTCACAAAGACATTTTCTAGCATAACCAGAATAATAAAAGCTAATCACTTTGGAGATGGGTCTGTTCTAGGCATGTGGTTTTAGCATCTGTCATCCTTATGGACCCCATGAACTATTGAAGATTGACACTATCAGGAAACAGGTTCAGAGAAGTCTAGCACCCTGCCCATGGAACACAGCACATGAGGAGTGGTTTCCTGATTTGCGTTAGGTCAATATGACTCTGGCCTGGTTCCCAGGGCTGCTCATGGTAGGGCCCACTCAGATCTGGGCAGGCCGCAAAAGAAGCATGTAGGAACTTCTGCCTTCCAAAGCTAACAGGAGCCGATTTCTGAGCTTTCTCTGTTATTAGGACAGTGACCGAGGCACAGCGTGTTTGCCCAGCCCCCTTTGAACTGGAAGCTGGAGAAAATATCCTGTGAAAACAGGAACACACTTTTATTTACCAGAGGTAAAGGAAACTTCCCTGGTTGGAAGGCTTCCGTTTCCTATCCTCTGTCTCCTCCTCTCCTACCTCTTTGATTGCCCACAACATTAACCTTCAGAAAGAAACTAAGATAAACCACAGGCAAATGCAAGTTACCGATTTCCTGATGCCCCGTCGCCCCATCCTGGGCTGGGCAGCAGCACCTGCAGACCCTGGGGGGCGTCACGGACAGAGAGGCCTCACCAGCCTCTTGACACCCGCTGCTTGTGCTGGCTGGCCTTAGGTCATCGGGAAGCCCTGCTTCTTAACAATTCATTTAGCTTTCCCTCTGCCCAGCCGGCTTTGCAAAGCTCAGCCGCAGCTCCTTGCTCGCGGCTGTATTAGGAAAAAAGGCAGGAAAATGCATTCTGTGCAGGACTTATTGCTTTAGAGACAGGCAGCGTTATTTTTCAGGGATACTGTGTTAATGGGGGACGGCTGTTTCTTGGAAAATATTGCCTTCAAGTCCTGTGACTCTTTTCAGGTTATATAAAAGGGCATTAGGCAAATACTTGGAAATTCAACAGCTCCCTCGCTTGGGAGTGTGAAGGTGGGTGGAGGCGGGCCTGCACCTCCCGCAGCCGCCACGCAGGATGAGAATGTCTGCAGCAGCTTCCTCGCCAGCCCGCAGCCTGGATAGTATCAGCAACACTGAAGGGTACAGCTTTTCCTGTGATATATTGCTTCTTCGGAGAGTATTAAAGATGTTTTGAATTTATTTTTTAAGGAATCTTGAAACCGCCAGTGGAACTTTTTTTGATGTTGTGGGTAATACGTAGGAACAGCAGCATGGGGAGGCTGGGCCTCCAGAGGCACCCGGGGCTGGAGGCAAGGAAGCCCCTGCCCATGGTGGTTTTAGCAGTTAGGAAGCAAGATCAGGGGAGCATATGCTGAGGTGTGGGAGCAGAAGTGCCTGGGAGCGTGGGGGGCAGGGAAGAGGCAGGCGCCCAGCTCCAGGGAGTGGACAGGATATATGGGAAGGGAGAGCCAGAGGAAAAATTCTGTAATCATGGAAGGAATTCTCCAGCCCTGCTTAATGTTCTTATTGCGTGGCTCTCCCCCCTCGCCACCCCCAGCCCGGACTCTCCCTACCACAGATTCAAATAAAAACCACCCCAGGAGGCAATGTAATTGCAGGGCTTGTAATACATGGTGAGGTGGTTCGTTTGATGTGTCAACTTGACTGGGCCACCAGAGTCTGCACCCTGATATTTGGCCAAACATTATTCCCAGGGTGTCTGTGAGTGTCTGAGGTTGAGATTAACAGAGTCACCTGGGCTGCCACCCCTAGGCCCTTCATCAGAAGGCCCGGATAAAACAAAACGCTGACCACTGGACGGCGAAGGGGAGCCTCTGCCTCGTCTCTCGGGTTTGGGCCTGCCTGCCTTCATCCTGGAGTTTGCACCATGGCTCTCCTGGGCCTCGGGCCCTGGGACTTGCACTGCAACCACCACCAGCTCTCCTGGGCCTGCAGCTTGCCAGCTGCAGGTCTTAGGACTTCCTAGCCTCCAATTCCTTAAATAAACATACAGAGATGACATCAATTAAGGCAGGAATTGAAAGATTGAAATCTTTCCTGAACCCATAGCTTGACCAGATCAGCCACGTCCTCTATGAGAGGAGAGGGTCACTGAATCCCAAAGTACTCAGAACGAGGCCGGCGTCTCCAGAAAGCTCTCCAGACTCGCCTCTCTACTAAGAAAATCAAAGGCCATGATGGACTGTGTGAATGCAAATGAGGATGATTTACAAGACAGTCCCCTTCACAGGCCAGTGCTGATCCTTCCCCTGGGGGACACCAGGACTTGGGACCCTTTGGTCTCTCCTCCAAGCCAAGCCCTTCAGCCACAGGCTTCCCAGCCCAGGGAAGGGCAGCCTCTCTATGGCAGGGGGAGGTTCCAGTCATGGTCCCTGCCCCTTGCTCCCTGGACATGGTGACCACCTCTCTGCTTTCCCTCTGCTTAAAAATAAAGGAAAATGTGCAAGAAATGTTTTTAAATATCAAGTCTGTGACTGTCCTTGCATCAGGTGAGGATCTGAGCCTGCTTCTCCTGTGGTGTTAGGAGCTTGCTTCCAACCCGGGCCAGTATTTCAAGGGTCCTGAGTGCTTTTAGAGACATCTGGGGCCTCAGAGTGATCAGGGCTTGGGTAGAAACAGATCAGAGAAATGGGTCCCATCAGATAGGCCCTGGCTATGGCTCCTCCCGAGTCTGAGCAGCCAGGGACAGAGCACTGATGCTGCTTTTACATCAAGGCCCAGCGGAACCAAAATAGGCGGTGCTCTGTGATGACAGAGATTAAGGTCTAGAAACACAAACTGACCGCAGGGAGGAAGGATGCAGGGGCGGCCTCCTCCCCTTCATGAAAAATCAATCCCTGGTGTCAGGACTCCCTATTGACAGCTCGATTAGGAAGGACTCAAAACTTCCTTCATCCTGGAACCACACCAGGAAGAGAGGGGGAGGCCCTGCTGGGACACTGGTGAAGCCTGAGACTGCACAGACCGTCCACCCGCCGGCTCGGAGCCTCCCCATCAAGGTCCTCAGTTCACACCCAGACATTTACTTAACACCTGCTATGTGCTAGGCCCTATTGTGGAGATAAGGTGCCATCTCTATTTCAAGGACTTCAGTGTCATGGAGGGACAGAGGAACAAGCAGGAATCAGGACCCAGAGATGCCCGTGCAGTATACTGGATGGCCAGAGATGTGTGTGACCCGGCTGAGAAGGGAGCTGTCCAGGAAAGGCTTCTGCGAGGGGGTGATACCTAAACTGAGCCCGTAAGGAGCAGAGGGGTGAGCCCTGCTGAAGGGACTCCTCGGCCGGGCCACAGACAAGGCCTGGCCTTGCAGACAAGAAGAGGCAAGCAGCACAGGTGTACTGGTGGAGACACCATGCCAAGCTCAAGTGGCGAGAGATGACCGCAGAAGCCTGCAGGTCACATCGGGGAGTTCAGACTTGACTTCTTAGACTAGAGGATCCTCGAATTTGTGGTCATGTTGACATTTTAGAAAAATAATAATCTAGTCGGGCGCGGTGGCGCACGCCTGTAATCCAAGCGACTTGGGAGGCTGAGTCAGGAGGATCATGAGTTCAAAGCCAGCCTCAGCAACTTAGTGAGGCCCTAAGCAACTCAGTGAGACCCTGTCTCTAAATAAAATACAAAATAGGGCTGGGGATGTGGCTCAGTGGTCGAGTGTCCCTGAGTTCAATCCCTGGTTCAAAAAAAGAAAAAGAAAAATAATAATCTTAGAAAAATAATTTTTGCAACATGCAGAATAGTTTAAGGTGGGGGCCCACAGGTGACACAGGGGGACCCAGAAAGTAGATGTGACAGGCAGGGTGGCCGCAGCTGCTAGAAGACACATAGGCATCAGCAGGATGACTGTGGGGTGGGGAGGGGGTAGTTAAGCTGAGTCCCGGCTTCCTGCCTTGGCGCCAGGCAGGAGCATCTCTGCAACAGCCCATAGGGCACAGGGAGCAGTTCTGGCGTGGAGAGGAAGAGACCAGAAACCCAGCTGAGGACAACACACTGAGCTGAGCTGCAGGCAGAACAGCCGGGAGGAGATGCCAGGAGGTGTTTGGATCTATGGGGTTTGGAATGTAAATGTGGCAGAGCTAAAAATCAGCAGTAAATCCAGCAGCCTGAGCAGGATCCCGTCCCGGTGTGGGAGAAGGGGCAGGAGAACTCACAGAACGCTGAGAAACGCCAAGACTTAAAGAACAGAGGCCACACCACCGAGGCGGCTGCGTGAACAGGCCGTGGGCCTGGCGGATGGTGCGCACTGCAGCTTCCCGCAGGCCCGAGCGCTGCTGCTGCCCTCCACCCACGTGGCAAAGCCAGATCCCCAGCAGGAAACCTGCATTCCGGGAGCCAGCTGGACGTGTTCCGCCGTGCTCAGGCTAGCAGCTGGGGCACGCGCTCCAGGGCAGGAGCAGCCTCGGCGGGTCCGGGTCCGAGCACACCCAGCCCTGGTCCCCTGGCAGGAAGGGGCTGGTCCTGCCAAACAGCCATTCATGGTCTCGGCTCTCTCTCACCTGACGTGACAGCCGCAGCCGCTGAGCAGCCTGACCACGGAGGTCTTGTCCAGGCTCGGCCCAGCCAGGCTTCCAGACTCCCAGCCTCTTGCCCTCTGGGGAAGCTTGGCAGACTTGAGAAGCAGCCACTGGGAGCGTCTGGAGCTCCTGGGAGGAGGCAGAGAGGAGGAGGAGGAGGAGGGAGGAAGGAGTGTGCTCAGCTCAAGCTCACAGGACAGACTCCTCCGCAGGGAAATGTGCACACTGAAAATGTGAAGGTGCCGAGCCCCCAGGAGAACAAGCAGGGGCGTCCGTCTGCCTTAAGCTGCACAGAGGGAGCTGCCAAAACAGCGCAGCAGGAAGCCTCCCCTCTCCACCTGGGAGCCCCCCAGACAAGCCGGGTGCACACTGGTGGGCGGTGGGTGGGCCCCGGAGGGGCGAGGAGCAGGTCCAGCACACCCTTCTCTCCTTCGTCTTGGGCTGCTTGATGAACCCAGAATGATGTCCCTCTGTGGCCGCCACAGTACATCCCCAGGGGCTGGGGGACTCTGCAGAGGGCTTGGGGTGGGAGATGGGGGGACGGGTGTCAGCCTAGCTCAGGGTGCTTAGGAGGACATGGGGTGTGCTGTGTGTGTGAACATGTGGGGACACCTGTGTGAGGGTGTGGTGGCCTGGGCGTGCAGGGCACTGCTTCTGCTGCTGAAGAGCTTGTGTGCAAATGTGTCTAAGACCCAGAGACACAGCAGCTCCTGCAGTGAGCTGCTGGGCTGTGCTAGGAGCCAGCTGGGGACCTGCTGGTCACATCCTTCTGAGACCCTCATCAGGCCTGGGACATAGAGCGTTATAATTGCCCGAGTGAAGATGAGAGACTGAGCTGGGAGATAGCAGACCCAGGGGTCATGAAAGAGCAGGACTCCAGCCCCTCCCCCAGGCCTGTTGTTCTGACCCAGAGAGGCACGTGCTCCTATGCCTAGAACACCACACAGCCCCTCCTCTCAAGCTCTCACCCCTCATCCTGACAATCAGTCATGGACCCACGTGGCTGGGGTAGGATACCCTTCCTATCACAGCACTTGAGCTCCCTGGTTGCACCCAGTTTCTTGCCTGACCCTCCACCATCTGACCTGCTGGAGAGCAGAGCTCTCATCCAACTCCAACCACCAAAGACAGATAGATGGCAAGTCCAGGAGGGTGGAGCATGGCACACTCCAGCTCAGGCCCCTGCACCCTGCCTGTCTGCAGGTCCCTCGAGCCTCCCACCCTCCACAGGGCTTATCCTTTCAGCATGGGTTCAGTGAATAGCACCCCTCCCTGCAAAGGCCAGTGCATCCTTCATGGCCAGCTGTAGGCGGCCTCCCCAACCCTGCACTCATCAGGCATTCATGGACACCAGGCAAGAAGCCAGCCAGCCAGTGGGCAATGGCAACCATGGGAGGTTCCACTCCAGGTGTGGTGCTAGGTCCTCTGCACATATCAATCCAGGGTCCTACGGTGTGGGTACTAGAATTATATCCATTAGTGGGTGAAGTAGGGGAGCACACACTGGTCCCTTACCTTGCCCCAGCTCTCCCCACTTGTCAGTGGCAGAACCTGGACTTGAACCAACAACCTGGCTCCACAACCAGCTCTCTGTTGGCCCCAGACTGAGAAGCCGCACCCTGCCCTCAGGGGCTCGCAGCCTGGTGGATGAGCCAGGCTTCTGCACAGTATGGTGGAGTGGCCAGGGCTGGTCACAGGCGGGCCCAGAACACAGGGAAGAAGCTGTCTCACCCTCATCTTAGGCTTCTAATGGTGCGTCCGGCCTGGGGCACATGGGGATGTCTTTCCTCTCCTCCCTGGAAACACTCCAGCTTCCAGGGGATCTGCCTTAGGCATCCCTGAAGGCCCTGCCAGCAGGCCTGTCACCCACAGTGGGGACAGGCCCTGGGAGCCTCACACCCAGGTTTACCCAGGAGTGGCCTGGGATGATCCGCTGTCTGGGGAACAACATGTTTGCCTGCCCCTTCTAGAGAGAGCGGGCTCTGTTTTCTCCCTCCCCGTAATTGTTACCATCTGTTTCCCTGCATCGTGTTTGTTGATGTTTTCTTGTTTTAAAATTGAAATGAGTCAGATTGGAAGCTGATTTAGGAAAAAGTGTCTGGGAGGGAAGCTCAAAGTGGCCATGGGGGACCCCATGTTTTGGAGCCATTGGGGAAGAAAAAATTCCACGGGGCCGGCAAGGGGATCGACTAGCTACTCCTGCCCTGCAGGCTGCGTTCTCCAGGCAGCCACAGCAGGCTGCGGCCCTGTGGGTCTGTGGGCAGTGTGTGTGAGCACACACGTGGCTCCTAAGTTCATGTGCGTGCACCTTGAAGGAAAGTGTGTGTCATCTGGGGGCAGGCTATAGAGCATGGATGGAGCGGGGATCATTCTCAGAAGGGAGCAGCTGGAGAAAGAGCCGCAGGCTGACTGGACCAAGGTTGAGGTTGGGAAGGTCTGCCATCTCTGCAGCTGCTTGAATGTGACCTTGAGTAGATCCAGAGGCTAGCTTTCCAGGAGAAATATAAAGGGGTGGTGATGCAGGTGCCAAACTCTGATGGAGATGAGGGAGGGAGCGGGGCTTACTTACTCAGGGGTGTTTATAGATGATATTCTCATCTTTGGGGGACAGTAGCCCCCAACATGATCCCCAAACTCTGGCAAGGGGCCCTTGGTATTCCAGGTGAGCTGCATGTGCTGGCTCTAACAGTGACGGCCTGTGCTGGCCATCTCTGGGGCATTAATGGACCAGAGCACTTAGGCCTGCCGTCTCCTGCCCACCCCCACTCCCTTAGCTTAGCTCTCTGGGGGCAGGGAGGCTTCCACGTACTGAGAGGACCAGGTCCAGAGCAGAAGAAGACGGGAACAGGCTTCCCGAGCCAACAGAATGGAGGCCTTGGGTGCATGTCTTTGTCAGAGATTTCAGTCAGTGTCTGGGCCACCCCACTCCCGCTCCATGTCAATATCCACCTGTCACCTGGACCTTTTTTTTTTTTGGAACTAGGGATTGAACTCAGGGACACTCCGCCACTGAGCCACATCCCCAGCCCTATTTTGTATTTTATTTAGAGACAGGGTCTCACTGAGTTGCTTAGGGCCTGGCTAAGTTGCTGAGGCTGGCTTTGAACTCGCAATCCTCCTGACTCAGCCTCCCAAGTCGCTTGGATTACAGGCGTGTGCCACCACACCCGACACCCTTACTTCTTAATTGTGGTAATTTAAGCAAAAGAAAGATGCCCTGAGACATTGCCCCTGGTCATTTGGGTCTGCAAGCCCACCACCATGCTGATTCTTGACCTGCAATTTAGCCCGGCCACCACCAGAGGCTGCGATGTCCTTGTTTTGGCCTCATGGAGGAACATTTGGTTTGTGAATGGGGATCCAGCTTGCTTTCCACCTCTCTGTCCTTTCTTGATAAACCTCTGCCCGTGGGAGACTTTGGTGGCAGCAACTGAGAGAAAACTGATGTGGAGGAAATGTTTTGACAGCTTTTTTGACAAGCTCCTGAGTTTTCCCATGTTCCTGGGTCCCCCCACTCCTGTCCCCCCTTCGTCCCCTCTCACCCCGTTACAATACCAGCTGCTACTTGCTGAAGCCCCCTGACATTTCCCAGGTGCTTGGAGGAAGAGATTTCTACTCAGGCTGAAATCCATCTTTCAAAGGAGGGAATATTGTGTCCATTTTATAGAAGAAGGAGAGAAGCAGGGGCTCAGAGAGGTGAAATGACTTGTGCAAGGTCACAAGGCCCGTTAGTGGTAGAATGGGCCTCAAAGTGAAAACTGCTGCTCACAGAACTACAAAGGGTGAGGCGGCTCTGGGAGACCGTGGCACTGTCACCAGATAACGAGATAAAGGGGCATCCAGGTTGCCTGGGCTTTCACTAAAACTTCTTGGATTCTGTTCATGCCCTTGAACATTTATTCAGAACTTCTTCCCGAGAAGCCACATGACCTGGGCTCAGCCCACAGCAGGAGGCAGGGCATGGAACCCTCTCTACTTACTGTGATGTTTAGGAGCAAGCAAAGGAAACTTCTCTTGTCTGCATATTTAAGCGCTTTTATTAAGTGGAACAAGCTATTTCTGAACACGAGAGTGGCCAACAGCCTTAGAGGAAATTAAAATGAACCATGACAATGTAGAATTGCACAGGGGCACGGTGGATTCTCCAGAGATAAATACAACAAGCCTTTCAACAGCATTCAAGAAAGACTAGAGATCATGGAGATTATGTTGTGGGGAGCGGGGAGCAAACCATCCGCGGATTAGACCTCAGGCTGGTGGGAGGGCTGATCAGAATGCGAGTCAGGTCTATGGGTGTCTCTCTCCATGAAACACACCCCCAGGGTTCAGTGGACAAGAAGGAGCCAGAGGAACCTCAAGCAGATAGATCAGTTCAGGCAGTGCTTCAGAACACCCACCACGCATAGGCTGTGTGGGTGCCAACTACTGAATCCTGCCCCCCCCAAACTTCAGAGGTTAAAGTCCTCATCCCCTAATGTGATGGTATTGGAAATAGGGGCTTGAAGAAATAATGTGGTTTAGATCGCAAGGGTGGGGTCCTCATGATGGCATTAGTGCCCCTATGAAGAAGAGGAAGGGACCAAAGTCTCTGTCTTTGCCCTGTGAACACACAGCCAGAAGGCAACCAGCCACCTTCAAGCCAGGAGGAGGGGTCTCACCAGAACCCGGCCATGCTGGACCCCTGATCTTAGGCGTCCCAGCCTCTAGAAGTGTGAGAAGTACTTTCTGTTGCTTAAACCACCCACTATGTGTTATTTTGTTGTGGCATCGTGAGCTGACTAGGACATGGGGAGCAGAAATAAACACCTTGGCCTCGAAGAAGTCACGGGCCCTGAGGGGTTGTAAACTGGCCCATCTGAAGGTTCAATCAATATCAGTTATTAAGATTGTGATTGGAATTCCTTCATAGCCTGTGTATTCCCTGAGGCCAGAGACTACTCATGACTATATCTTAAGCACAGGAAAGCGTCTCAATGTGCATGGAGGGAGAGGGTGGGTGGGTGGGTGGATGGATAGGTGGGTGAATGGATGGCTAGATGAGGCAACCGAAAGTGATGAGCCCAGATGACACTTTGGTATCCAGGCAGCACGGCCCTTGCAAGTGAGGAGATGGAAGCCTTGCCAGGCAGCTGGGCCCCTGCTAAAGGAGGGAGGTCAGTGGGTGGCATTTGTCTGAGATCCCCTCTCCCTGACCCAGGATCCACAGCAAGCAACCTGAGACAGAGAGCCCACAGGCCATCTCCCACCTGTCTCCAGGGTGGGCCAGATCTAACCCTCCACCCCAGGGGCCAGCGGAGAGGCTGCCCCAGCCTCTTGCAGAGCAGAACCAGAGCCCTGCAGTGACCTGGACACTACAGTCCCTGTGTATGATGTAGTGGCACGTGTGTGCCTACTCCTACCCGCTCTTCCCAAGGAAGGGAAGTCTGTCTGTCTACCCCAAGGGGACCTGCTTCTCCTGCCCTACCTGTTGCCTTTTGAGATTTTTGTACAGTCCCTCTTGCCTCTGGGCCACCTGTGAGTGTGATAGAAGCTCTCTGCCTAACGTGCTTCCCCAAGACCAAAGAGAATAGGTCAGTGCTAAATGATGCCGTTTCTTAAAAAAAAATCATATTAACCACATCAACTCTGACCCCGGGATCCACAGCTGAGCTGGCCTGGCCAAAGGAGCAGTTCTCCCTCAGCACCTGCCTGGCCACACGTTGCTGTCTTTACAGGACAGTCAGAAAGCAGAGTGAATGTCCAGGAGCCAGGAAATGCAAACTGAGCCCTTCATTGCATGCTTCTGGAATATTCCATGGCAAGGCTGGTCAGTTCCGCCCAGTTACAAGCCCCACACTGCAATGGAACCTAGGCCTGGGCCCTGAGACTCACACTGGGACTGGACTTGCCTCGGAGAGTCTTAAAGTCCCTGCAATAAAACTGTCTCGGCTCCTTCAGCTGCGCCTCTCCGTCTGAGGAGCTGCCTCACAAGGACATTTGTGCTGCATTGTTTGTCTCTTTGTCCTGCCTGCCCCTCGGTGTGACTCTGCCACAGTCCCCTCTCTTGTGAGGACTCTAATGAGGTCGCTGAGGATGTCTGTGTCAGGATTGAGCTGCTGGGCGTTGGAGTTGCTTTCAGTCGACTTCCTGCTCTCGGAGCCAGCGCTGTGAGAGCTGAGAGCGGCTCCCTCTCCCCGGCGAGTCTTTGTTTGTAATAAAAAATAATAATAATAACGTTCTGTCGAGGCCTACAACTAGAAAAGGGGGACTTCGGGAGGTTTGATTGGCGTGTGGACTCAACCTCGGATCCCTCCTGGCTAGGAAGGGTCCTATGCACCAGGAGGGCTTAGATGATCCTGGGATGGCCCCTGGTGGGGGACTGGAAGTCCCTGGGGTGCAGGAGGCCAGGTCAGCCCTCCCCCCTCATAAGCCATTCTAGAGAGCTGCCTCCCTGAGGTGCTTGGGCGCTGTCCCCAGGAAGTCCCCAGAAACCTGTTCAGGATTAATGATGGGTCCAGGTCCCTGAGAGCCAGGCCCCATCAGTGGGCGGTTCGGTCAGGGAATTAGCCCAGGCAGGGACAGAGGGCTCTTCCTTGGCAGATCCACTGCAGGTTTCTAATGCGAGTATGACAAAGGATCTGGAAGCGGGGCTGTCTAACGCGTGGCTGAGAGTCAGAAGCTGACCCTGGGGAGGGTGAGGGGTGTTCTCAGAGTCATTGCCTGCCGGGCTGGCATTTGGGAAATGTCCCATCAAAGGCCAGAGCAGGAGCTGCCCTGGCCGCGCCTACCTACACGCCCACTTTGGGGACAAGAATGAAGACAGTGGCCAGGATAGAGAGGGAGCTAGCTGTGTGTCACCAATGCTGAGCTGAACTGGACCAGGCAGGTGGCGGGCCTCTGAGCAGGACAGGCAGGTTACAAGGAGCAGGGCTGCTGGGGCACCGTGAGGGCTGATTGAAGGGGGATGAAAGGGCCGGCCCAGCTCCGCAGTGGCTGCCCGGTGCTCTCCCCCTCGGCCGTGTGTCCGTCTGGGCCACTCCCTCCCACATCACAGGCGGCTGCTGAGGGCCAGGCCTGCCCTGCACCTTCCGCAGAATGAAAGGGAACCGTATCAGAGGGGAACTGAAGCACAGGAAAGGGCCTCTTTCCTTTCAAAGACTTTCGTTTGTGATGGGCTTTTTTTTTTCTAGGTGATCTTATTTCAAAGCCCCTTTGAAAAATTTGTGGGTTTTGTAATGGATGAAAAGTTACTTGGAAATAGGACTAAGAAGTTTTCGGTTGAAAGTTGTTAGAGGAAAGTTGAAAGCGTGGAGTTGTAAGGTTCTGCCAGATTTATCATTTCTTTTGTCCACAGGGCCCCTCCACCGGGAGAGAGCTTATAGGGGGGACCGGGATCTGGCCGGGGCACGTGCGAGCGCGCAGAGCCAAGCCAGCCCCATCCACGGGGCCACACGTCAGCCGCGAGGCCATCTGGGCTCAGCTTGGAGCATTAACGTCTCCGAGGAACAGACTTTGATGTTGGACAAGGGAAAAGCAAATATACTTCCAGAATACTATAGAAAGCTGGGTTCTACCAAAGGCACTGGCTACCGCACAGGTGTTTCATATCAGGAAAATAATTATAAAAGAAGAGAGGGCCCACACAGGCCTGAGAGAGGGAGGCCGCCAGTGGGAGCCCTGGGGCGGGTCCACATTTGGCAGGAGAAACCAGCCAGGAGGACAAGGAAGGAGCCCAGATGACTTTTAGGTGAAGAACCAGGAAAAACATGGAGAAAACCCACAGAGAGGGAGTTCAAGGAGCAAGGCAGAAGCTCAGAGGAAATAGGTGGGAGACGCCCCTGGGGAAGGCGTTAGGACGAGCTTGGTCAGTTACAGGGGGTGGGCTCACTGAAATGCAGGGCAAGGGAGAAGGGGGCCCGGAAGCTGGGGGCTAGCAGAGGTAAATGCCTGGTCTCCCAGTCTCAGGGAGGGGTGACCACGGAAGAAGAGGTAGGGGCTGACAGGTTCTGGAATGGCGGATGAAGTGGTCAAAGTTTTTTCTCAGCCCCCATGTTGGAAAGTCAAAAGAAACTTCAAAGAGGGAGAAAGAGAGGAATCCAATGCTAAAGGAAGAGAGGGTGCCACCAGCCTAGAAGGGGGTCTGGTGTCAGAATGTGAGCCCTGGCTTGAGACTGAGGAACTGGCCCCATCAGAGAGAGCCCAGATCAGGGCCACACATCACTGGTGGCTCAGAGTCTGGGGCTGAGGGAGCAGGAGAGATGTCGGGGATCCAGACCTGCTCCCTGGCCCCAGTGTGCTATTAGAGTCAGAGCAGGTGGGCTGGACACAGGGAAGGAAAGGGAAGCTGTGGCCAGTGACCCTGTGGGCACCCACGGGAGGGTTGATGCTAAGCCCACTTATGAGACTATCAGACACAGCAGGAGCAGGCTGAGCAGAGGTGGCTTGGAAAGAGTCCAGCCATCCCAGAGCATTGCTAAAGGTCTTAGCAGAGTGCTATGGTTTGTCCCCCAAAAGATCACGTGCTGGAGACTTAGACCCAGTGTGGGTATTGAGGTCTGGGAACTCTGAAGAGGGGGGCCCAGTGAAAGCTCTTAAGTCATGGGACTCCACCTCTTGAGTAGAGTAATGGTATCTCAAGGGAGTAGATCAGGAAGGAGTGGATTGGTCCCCTTGAGAGTAGGCTGTCATAAAGAGTGAGCTGACCCCTCCCCATTCCCTGACTTCCTGTCTTGCCAGGTGCCTTCCACATTCACTCCTGCCATTATGAGGCCATCACCATGAGACCTTCATGAGAGCTGAGCAGATTGCAGGCACCATGCTTCAGAACTACAGAACTATGAACTAACTCAACCTCTTTTTTTAAAAATGTATCCAGCCCCAGATAATGTGTTATAGCAACACAAAAGAGAACTAAGACAGAATAGACATGCGTTAGAGTCCCAGTTTGGCACACCCTAAGTATTACTGAACTTGTCTGGGCCTTCTTACTCTCATCTGTAAAACGAAGGAAGAACACAGAATTCCTTGTGGAAGGAAATCAGTTCATGCCCATGCCTGACACGTGGAAGGCAGTCAATAAATTTGAGCGTTAGGATGATGGTCATCTAGGCAGCCCATTACTTCTGTCCTGACATCCACTTACAGTTGGGATCCTCATGGTGATCTAGGTACAGGAAATGGCTGGTCGTTTCACCTTAAAGTGTTTACAGATTCCCTGAGGGCTGTACACAAACCCTAGATTCCCAAGGGAGGGTTAGAGCAGGGAGGAGGCCAGGGGAGTTCTATCTCCCACCCCAGCCAAGCCTGTCCCAGGGCTCTCCCTCCTTACCTAGCCCCTCCCCCAGCCCCTTCATATCCATTACCTCCGCCCAGGCTCCCAGCAGGATCATTTACCCTCCAGAGACATCATCATATTCTCTAATATGATTGGAATCTGAATATATATTTAAAATGACAAGATTGAAATTAAAATTTAAATAAAGAATTACTTTTCTATAAGTTGCTCTGAAAGCAGTAATTTAGCAGCAAATTGATAGAGAAAGGTAAGCACTGGTCCTTTAAACCATCATGCAGTTTCCGGCGTGCGAGCCAGAAGTGTCTCAATTTAACACATCATTGGTCAGTATTATTAGAAATTTCACCGGGCTCCGGAGCACATTATGGAGGGGCTCCAAAGGGGAGGCTGAGGGTGCCAGACCAGGGCCAGGGGCCCAGGGAGGGGAGCCTGGTTAATGAGGACAGGAGGGGCACGAGAGACTCTCCCCCCGCCCCAAGGGCATTTAACTGCAATTCTCTCCTTGTTCGAGGTTTGTAGCCATCATGAAATAGGAACAGAGAGACCCTGAAATGTCATTTGCTCTTACCAGGAACCATAGATTTGGAACACTGTCGTCTTTCATCCTTCAGACCCCTCGAAACCTAGGTGCAGAACAAGAGTCTTTTTCTCCCCAAGGAGCTGGCTCCCATAAGCAATATAAGCAGGACCCAAAATCTGTCCCAGTCAGGAACTGATGAGCAGCTACAACCTCTAGGGACCCCAGACTGGGACTTGGGCCTGGAAACTCAGACCCGAGACTATGACTGCTTTCCAGAGTAAGGCCATGGAGTCCTCATCATCATCACTGTAGGCTGTAAAAGAAGCACATTTGGGGTCCCCTGTCCCAGACCTGCTGAATCAGAACTTCGAGGAGTAGGGTCCAGACACCTGCACTTCTGACACTTCCCCCAGATGCACTTCTGTGGACTTGCACTGGACATCCCGGCGGTGCTGGTGGCCAGATGCTCTACCTGCATAGTCCAGCAGTCTAGGTATAAACCCAGGGCCTAATCAAAATGTCCCAGACACCAAAAGATCTCCCCAGGCCAGAGTCCACCATTGGAATGCCATTCCTTTAAAATAAGAGTTGCCTTCCCAGGGCTTCACTTTCATGTCTGAGCGCCCCTGAGAGGTCCCCACACTCCCCCCCGAATGTGACTGTATTTACAAAATCTGGCCTCCACATTCCCCAGGACCTGGGTGCCAGGAAGACCCTAAGCTCCTTGCAAGTGGAGAGACGCTGAAAGGAAGGGAAATGTCCACCCTTTGCCAGGGAAGGCC
This sequence comes from Glaucomys volans, assembly GCA_020662805.1. Classification (NCBI taxonomy): domain Eukaryota; kingdom Metazoa; phylum Chordata; class Mammalia; order Rodentia; family Sciuridae; genus Glaucomys; species Glaucomys volans. The sequence goes on along the minus strand of JAJEJO010050861.1, from coordinate 31,557 downwards.
TGCCCACTGTGCTCATCCTGGCACTGGCAACTGCTGTGATGTGATTCCCCAGGGCAGCCCAAGGCCTGGTGTGCAGAGGGGCCTGAGCCCTATTCACTTCTGCCAGGTATGAGCACCTGTTCTTGCTGCTCTCAGAAGCGCTGTGGGAATGATAACCCTCCAGAGTAAGAAGTAAATGACAGCATTCACCATTCATGCTGGGCTGAGGACAGCAGAACCTCCCCCACCCATGTGCTCCTGCTTCTGCAGGCCTCTGCCACCAACCTCTGCAGGGCATGGATTCAGAGATTGCTTGACTTCCAGACTGCTCTCTCACCCAAGTGTGTTTGAGTGGCAGGTCACATGCCCGCACCCCAGCCGCAAGGAAAGCTGCAGTGCAAGTTTTCTGATGGAGGGTGTTCAAAATGTGCAGGGCAATCAGAAAATGAGGCAAAGATCCACAGCAGGGCCCAGGCCAGATCAGCACCCCTCCTCCCTAGGAGCCTGGGAATCCGGAGCAGGGGCTGGTGGGGTGAGCCTGCTGATGCTAGTATTGCCCAAATGGAGTGGATATCGCAGGGAGTCTGGAGACTAAAATGAGGCTGCTGAGTGAGGTCAGAGTGCAGGGAGCTTCGGTCCCCACTGACACAGTCTTCTGTGGCTTCAGCTTCACAGCTTTTCCTCCAAGGCCACTTCACACCCACCACCCATCTGGAGGCTGTGCTTCCTCTCGTTTTAGCATTTACGCAGTTCCAGTCCCTCCTGTATTTATGCTACTCCCGCCCTCTGCGGACCACAGAGGGATGCAGATAGAACTGCAGTGTGTCTACCAAGAGCCACACGCAATGGCTTCTTGATCTTTTGCTATTTTATAATATACACAGTAGACATATATCCACCCCCTTTTGTTTTCTTTTTTCCTTCTCTAGTGATTTTAAACAACATTTTTGAATGTCTCACAAATTTGTGCATGGAAACTCAGAGAGCCGGGGTGCTGGTGATGCTGACTGCAGTCACTTGGTGGTGATCACTAATAGTCTGGTCCACAGGGTCCAAGAGCCCAATGCAGATGCTTTTAAAAGGGTAAGCCAGGGGGCTGGGGATGTGGCTCAGCGGTGGAGCACTTGCCTAGCATGTGCAAAGACCCAGGCTCAATCCCCAGCACCACACCAAAAGGAAAGGACATAGTGACACATCTGCCCACTAAGGAAGTCACAGGCCTATGTACCCACTTCCTTATTTGATTGCTTGGAAGCTCAGTACTATGCTGACGGCTAAGAGCCCCGTGGCCTTCATGTCTACAGTTGTCTTCTGTGTAGCTTTGACTCTCCGTTTTCCCTGGCCTGGTCTTCCTTTGTATTTCATTGTGATTTTATTGTACCTGTTCTTGTCTGTGGCCCCAGTCCCTCTGTTAACCAGGTGGGAGTGAGACAACACTGTGGGTCTGTCCCCTGCCATCTTTCAGTGTGGTCCTCATGAGTTCCGGTGTAAGTCTGATCGTGATTGTTGTATAAATCCCTCCAGGGCAGGATTTTGATTGTCACCAATTCCAAGTGCCCAACAGTACTTCTGGCCCAGAATAAGAATGGAAATAAACTGAGGCAAGGGTAGGGAGGACTCTAGGAGCCCTGGTGGGGGAGGGCTCCCAGCTGTGAGGGATGAAGCCAGCAGGGGGAGCGTGGTGCTCAGTGACACTCAGCAGGGGCGGCCGCTGCCTGCTCCGCCTGCTCACGCAGTATCACAGCCTCAAGGCCGGCAGGTCCCAGTCTGGAAGGCAGGATGATGACCGTAGAGGCTCATAAGCATAGGCCCATTGTCCTCCCATGTGACCCCAGAAGTGGAGCCTGGAGCTGGACTCTGTCGGATATGCATAGGCTAAAAATGAACGAGTTGCTGCAGGACCTTGGGGGGTGATCTCAGCCCCAGTCTGTCTGCCTTTCTGATCTTGCTTAGCTTCCGTGGCCCAACTCCAGCCCATCTCTTCTGGAGGCTTTTCTCTGACCTCCAGGCTCCATGAATGCACCCTCTTCTGACCTCCTTGGGAAAACAGTGGAAGATGCTGTGCTTTGGCCCCGCTCCTTCAGCATCTCACACCTTTACACACCTAGGCACACAGGAGCTGAACAGGTTCTGGGCCTGTCAGTGGACTGGGTCAGCTAGGTCTCCAAGCAGCTTCCAGCAACTTGCAGGACAATAGTGTTGGGGGTCCCAGCAGATGAGGCCCCACAGTCTGGAAACCTCATGTTCCTAAGGAAGGGAACCATGCTACTTCATGGCTCTGCTCCATGACCCGGGTACTTCCCTGCTCCAAAAGTGAGGAGCATGTGCCAAGGCAGCAGTGATGAGTATGTGCCCACAGGCCAGCTCAGAGACCCACCTGTGCTCCCGGAGCACCAGGCGGAGGGCTGGTTCCCTGCCCTCGTGAAGATTGCCTTTCAGGACAGGTCAGGAGTAAGGCCCTCAGGCAGTGCCGAGCACTGTTATGATCACGGACACCTGGAGTAGAGGGAGGAATGAGCAAGGGGTCCCAGGACTCTACATCCCTGCGTCTTTCCAACCTCCCTGATCACCTGGATGCTGCTGGCCCATGTGGCCCCTGTGTGCAACCAGAGAAAAGTGATCAAAAACCAGCCTCTGTGGACTGCTGCACGCTCGTGGGTGCAGAGTGGGACCCATGTGCCTCCCCGTACCCCCTCTGCCCAGCATCTCTACTTTTGGGGAGCAGCTCTGCGGTCCATGTGTAACTGGTCCCCCAAGCTGGTAAAATACAGCCTACATGTCCCATGAGACTGCTGCAGGGGGTGGTCCCCAGCCCCCATGACCAGCAGACACCTTCAGCCTGCGCTGCCCCTTCACAGAGAGCTTCAGCCATAAAGGCCCTGGGTCTTTAGTGTTCATCAGTTGCTGAAAGAAGCAGGATGCTGTCAGCCACCGTAAAAATGTGACCTTTGAAAATTTACAAGAGCTTGGGTTTAAAAAGCTGCTGCGTTAATGATGCATCCCATTAGCATCTCATTAAAGAGAAGCCGAGAGAACTGCTCAGGCCTGATAATGGGCAGATAGGGCCACTCTGTGGGAGTGGGCAGGGGAGGGTCTGCCTCTCTCTACCAAGCACCCCCCAAACACGGAAGGAGAAGCCATAGCCAGGAATGCTAGGAAAAGGTAGAAGATCTGAGTGGTGCCCAGGAAGTGCGGTGCGACCTGCTCAGCCCTACCATCTTCCCCCTGGCCAGGGCTAACTCCTCCTGGTGGGTATTGTGGCCTTCTTATGTTGGCAGCCCTCCCTTGAGTAGGCCTGGCACTGGGGCTGGTGGAGCCTGGATTACTTATGGGGATTCTGGACCCTAGGAGAGAATGGGTGGCAGGACCTGAGTTCAGAACTGGAGCCATGGACCCATCCTCCATCCCAGAAACCTCCAGAATCTGAGGTCTGGCTGGGTTTACTTTGGGGCTTGGAGCCCTCAACAGGAGGAGGGTCCCTGCCTTGGACATCATGGGCCAGTCTGTGCACTGCCCACCTGGAAGATGGGGTCCTCACAGCACACACCCGTGTCCAGGTCTTTTCTGGAGGGATTGGAGGAAGGAATTTTCATTTGATTATTTAAATAAAATAAAATTCCCAAACAACCTGTAGCAGTTTCAGATGCTGCTAGCGCAGGGTGGAATGTGACTGGTCTTATTTATTTTTCCTGGAAAAAAAAGACCGTTTTTCCTCTCAGAACAGAAGTGCTTTCTTGTACTTAAGGAACCCTGTATAGAATTCATGAAAGGCACAGCCATGCAGGCCCCTCGGAGCCCCTCGGAGCCCCTGCGACCTAGGCCCGCCTCTGCCCCCCGAGAGCTCCTGGCTTCTGCCCTGGGTGCCACTGGGTCGTTCCATTGTGCACCGGAGCTCTCTGCTCTACTGGAACAGCTGCTTAAGGACAGAGCTGAGTCTCAGTCATCTAGGTCCCCAGTGCCCTGGCCAGTGCATGACACAGATCAGAGTCCAGTACTTATTTGCTGAAGGCACAAAATGAGCCAAGTGAGCGACCCAGCAGGAGTGTTTTGGAACCAAGGTCTTGAGCCCTGCGTGTGGAAAAGTGTTCTATTTTTCCAGTTCAGAAACTCCCCTGATTTTAAGGCAAACATGGGATCCTGAACTTCAAGAGGGCAAAACCAGGTGACCCAAACGAGAAGACCCCAACCGCCTCTCCTGGTAGCAAAAGCCATTCCTGGGCGAGGTTCCAAACCCCTCCCCTCCCCTGTCAAGTTGCCTTGCTAACCTGGCAGGGCAGAAAGGTAGATTCTGAAAACCTGAGCTGCCTCTTGCCTGGGAGGCCTAGGGGATCCCAACAGCAGAGACAGGCTGCAGCGCCCCCTCCTGGTCGGAGGGGGTTCTGGATTACCAGCGAAGGGGATGCTGGAAAGGAGGCTGGAGTCTCAGCATTCAAACTGGACCCAAAACACACCCCTGAGGGTGGGGATGGAGAGAAAACGTGCAGGCTTCTTCCCCCTCCGATGCCTCTGGATCCAGGGGAAACAATCTTTGTGCTTCTGACTCCTAGGACCTCGGAGCCTGGAAATACAGGCTGCAGAGAGAGTAAGCCGGCTTCTTTGAAAGCTGTCTCGCGAATGCTGGGAAAGCCACACTTTTGTTCCCCAAGACTGCTGGCGAACATGGCTAAATCCCCAGGCCCATCTCACACCCCTGCCCCTGGCCCCCACAGAGAGAAATGAGGCAGGGCCCCCGGTGAGGATGCTGGTCCAAGGAATTGTCCTTTCCTCGGGAGAATCTCTCTCTTCCTTTGTTTCATGCTCTGTTCACAGAAGCGGAGAATCTAAATGCAGGCCAGAGATAAAGTCAGCTTAATGCAATCAGCTCAGCACAGCCTCAGGTCCTCCCGGGATGTGGCTTCTGCTCCCCCAGCAGCCCGTATGCAGGCGCTGTGTGCATCTGCGTCATTCAGCAAAGCCCCAAGAAGTGTGGCCGGCCTCCCGGCTCACAGCCCCTGGCCTGGAACACAGGAGAGTCACTCGGTCAGGGGCCAGTAGGGAGGTGAACCTCCTACCAACTGCATTACTGGGCCTGGTGCCCTCAGAAGCCACCATAAGAACTGTAGCCCTCACCTAAAGATGCCCCTTGAAGCTCCTCTGCCGTCTGGGACTGTCATTTCTGCCATCATCCCACCTCATGCTCTACCCCGCACGTGGGTGGGCCCCAGTTGCCCTCCTGGGAGCCACAGTCACTCTTCCCAAAGCCACCTCCACGGAGACCCACAGCCCCTCACACCAAATTATGCCAACCTGGCCCTTTCAGCATGTTTTTTTTTTAGCACCTTTCTATTTTTTGGCTGATAAATAAGGGTCATAGTAGAAAACTTGGTAAATACAGAGAAGTCCAGACTAGAGGACAGAAGTCACCCATTATCCCTCACCCAAGGACAACAGCACTGTGACATTTGGTCATTCCCTTGGTACTCATGTTGTTTGACACTGAGATGTTTACGTAGGGAGGTCGTGTGTGTGTGTCATTTTGTGGCCTGCTTTTCTCATTAAACATTGCAGTATGAACATTTTGTCACCTCATTAAGAATGATGCTTAGTGCCTAAATGGTACCCCATCGGGAGGCCAGTACTACCCTAATTTTGGCATCCATCCCAAGGCTCATTTTCTCTTTAAACTACGGCTTTCCATTATCGAGAAGCCAGGAGTCCCACCCCCTGGGAGGATCTGAGCTGTCGCCCAACGGGCCTTAGCTCCCACCCTCTGTGCCCTCGTGGGTGGGATTTGCACCTCAGTGGCTGGTGTGGGGACAGGAGGGGAATGTGCAATGACCCTCACTTGCCATCAGGTGGCACTTTGCAGAGTGAGGAGTTCGCCATCTCATTATGAATTCTGAGTAGACACACGGCAAAGGGAGGGCACTTGGTGGCTCTGGGCTGGGCTGGGTACACAGTGGGTGCTCAGCACATGCCCTGGGTGAGTTGATAGCATTTGTGTTGTGGTGGTTTCTGGATGATCAAAGCCTGGGGTTCCACAGGCCATAGCTCAGAACACACTCAGCCGTGGTGGCACAGCTGGAGTTGGTGGCTACAACAGAGTCTGGAGGCCCTGGCGTGGGACTTCTGGAGCAGCCGCCTTAGCTGCTGCCATTCTGCCAAGATAACCTGCAATTCTATGTGGGGCTGGAAAGCTGGGCCAGGTCTCTGCCTCTGGCCCCAAGTTGGGTGGACAGTGGGGGTCCTGTTCAGGGGGACAAGTCCCAGGTGAGCAGCCCAGGCCACTGTGCTCACCCTCCTCATCTGTGCTCTGCAGGCTCCCGGCATCTCCAAAGCGGACAATCAGTCCCAGGGACTCGCGACCAGCATCCGGTGGGGGCAGACACCCATCAATCAGTCCACACCCTGGGACACTGATGAGCCACCTTCCAAACAGATGAGGGAGAGCGACAATCCAGGTGTGTACTTTGTCAGCAATCACAGGCATCTGCCTGCTGGGTCCCACCTCTCCCCAGTGGGTCCTGCAAAGTGCACGCTGCAAGCTCAGGGGGTGGGGCCCTGGTCATCCCGATGCCCTGCTGTGCCTCTACTCCCTTCCCTGCTGCTAAAGAAAGGATTTTGGAGAGCAAGGGTGTGAGAGAAACACTGCAAAGGTGACTTTGGTCAGCTCCAGCTGATTTTGAATAGTCATTCCCAAACCTTTGTACTCTGATTCCGCACATGGCACCTTCCAGGGCGGTCTTGGCATGTCCGTGGTGAGAACCAGGATGCTCCACCCCCAGGGTCTGGGAGTTCCCCACCTCCTAATGCATCCCAGTCCTCCTTTGGACAGCTCTGACCAGAGCAAATGCTCTTCATTTCACCTCCTCCTGGCCCCAAAGCTCCCTGCCAGGATTCACAGAACATGCCTCTACGCAGGAGAGACCCCTTTCATCCCCCCAGAGACCTCCTTCATCCCCTCCAAGTTTTCAGCAGGGTAAACACACCAAACCCTCCTGCCATACCCCAGAGTCTGTGGATTCCAGTCCCTTTACCTTCTGGGAAATTGCTCCACTCTGCCTCCCTCTCGAGCCCAAAGCCCGAACACAATAAGAACAGCCCTCACAGGTACCTCCTTTCTTGGGTGTCTCTACTCATCATCACAGCCTTGGATCGCACCTGCTCAACCCACAGCACATCACATGCTGCCTCAGCAGCAAAACCTCAAGACCGGAGGCTACTCCTGCCACCTCCTCACAGTCAGCCTAGGCTGCTGGGTCTAGGGACCCAAGGGCAGGCCTTGTCAATCTCTCCCCATGGGACTCCTTGGATCTGTAGGACACCCACTCATGGTGGCTTCCAAGCCATCATTTAAGTCATAAAAATGGTGATCAGGACTTGCTGCATGGAACTAGGGACCTCAGGGGAGGAGCATTCACCCTTTATCAATGAATCCCTCCAGGCACTGCCTCTCTGTTTCACTGAGAGCTGTCTGGGCCTCACCAGCTGGGCTCTGAAGCTCTAAAGGCACTTTTCCAGGCTCCCTGGCTAGTCCTGAGCAGAAGTGAGCTTCGACTGACATGCCTGGGCCTTGAGACACCCATGCTGACTCATAGTGGTGCCACCTCCTCTGCTTCAGCTTGGGGACAGTCCCCCTTAGCAATCCATTCTAGAATCTTGCCAGCACGACTTCGCCAATGTTTTTTGGCTTCCAGTCTTCCCCAACCTCTCTCATTATCAAAATCATAAATATTTCTTGCATATTTATGACGTGCCTGGCTCTGTGTGCCATCTCATGCTTGCAGCACTCCTAGGAGTTGCTGTTATCCTGCCTGCTGCAGATGAGCAAAGTGACTCAGGAAAGGCTTGTCCCCAAGTCACCTAGCTGGGAAAGGGCAGAGCCAGACTAGGCCCTGCTCCGACTCCCCAGTCTCACTGTGCACTATCGCACTGACAGCGCCCTCTGGTGTTTGAGAGTTGCCCCGCTACCTGGGCGCCTGCCCTGCTCCGCCATCTTGTTTCTGGGATGGAGCTCCCAGTACTGCTTTCGAATCTCCAGGACCCCTACTCTCCAGCCTCAGTCTCCCCATTTTCAGTCTACACTACCATACTAGAGGAATCATGGAAACCAGACCTGAATTCATTCAGTCTGAGGCACCCCGGCCTGTCCCTCCCTGTCACTGTGTCTTCCAGCTTCACTTGCAAGCCTCCAGGGTCACCTCATATCAGTCCTGCTCTGCTTGAGCTGGGCACAGCTGGCCTTGCTTTCCCATCACATCTCAAAAGGTGTGTCTGAACCCCTTAATTTAGCCAAAATTTTCCGAAGAGACAAATTGGGCTCTTCTTGGTTCCCTCAGGGCCTGGCTGTGCCAAGGTTGCTTAGGACAAGGCTGGAAAGGGCCTAGCAGCCTTTCAACATGCCCCACCCAGACTCTCCCCTTCTGGGAGCACCTTCCCAGGTGTCCTCCCCTGAAGGCCAAGGAAACACTGTCCACACCATGGAGCTTTCTCTCCACCTCCCTCCCACAGGGATTCTCCAGAAAGGGAGGAGAAACATTTTATAGAACATTTACCACATATCAGACACTCAGCTAGTGCTATTTTTTTTAAGATTTTTCCCTCATTCAGTCCTTCCCATATCCCAAGAAGGTAGGTATTGCCACTTCAATTCAACAGAGAAGGACAAGGCTCAGAGAACAAAAGCAACCTGCTAGGGTGTTAGCTGGTACATGATGGAGCTGAAATTTGAACTCAGGTCTTTTTGAAGGCCTCTGCTTTCCTCCTCTCTGCTTCGCTGCTTGCCTCTCACCTCTCCCAAGCAGATCTTGCTTCCTTCTCTGAGCCCTACAGCCATTGGTTCATATCCCCCTATTTTAGTTAGCACTTTTGTTGCTGTGACCAAAAGACCTGACCAAGAACACAAAATAGAAGAAGAAAAATTTTCTTTGGCTCACGGTTTCAAAGGTTCAGTCCACAGTCAGTTGACTCCATATCTCTGGGCCCCAAGCGAGAGAGAACATCATGGCGGAAGAGCGTAGCGGATAAAGAGGCTCAGGACATGGCACCAAGAAGCAGAGTGAGCTCTGCTCAACAAAGACAAAATATATACCCCAAAGGCACCCCCCACTCACCCGCCTCCTCCAGCTACACCCTCCCTGTCCACAGTTACCACCCAGTTAATCCATATCAGTGGATTAATCCACCAATTATGTTAAAGCTCTCTAATCATCTCACCTCTGACACTTCTTGCATTGTCTCACACATGAGCTTTTGGGGAACACCTCATATCTAAACCATAACACCCCTGAAAGCACTTGGCCGGGGGTCTATAATCACAGATTCTTAGATTGTGTGTTCCTGGACACAGGCATCTCCTCCACTGCTGTGACCCCAGCACCCAGCTCTGGACCTGCAGCAGTCGGTGTTCGTTGAGTGAATATGTAAACAGCAGATAATGTTTCTCTTATCTCCCTTGCAGGCACAGGGCCATGGGTGACCACGGTGGCCGCCGGGAGCCAGCCTGCCCTGATCGCACACTCCTATGGAGTGGCCCAGCCTCCCACCTTCAGCCCAGCTGTGAACGTCCAGGCCCCCGTCATCGGGGTGACCCCTTCACTGCCTCCGCACGTGGGGCCCCAGCTCCCGCTGATGGCGGGCCACTACTCGCTCCCACAGCCACCCTCCCAGCCGCTGAGCAGCGTGGTGGTGAACATGCCTGCCCAGGCCCTCTATGCCAGCCCTCAGCCCCTGGCAGTGCCCACACTGCCTGGCGTGGGGCAGGTGGCCCGCCCAGGACCCTCCGCTGTGGGCAATGGCCACATGGCAGGGCCCCTGCTGCCTCCACCGCCGGCCCAGCCGTCCACCACTCTCCCCAACAGTGCCCCTGCCACCAATGGGCCCCCCACAACCGACTCGGCCCACGGGCTGCAGATGCTGCGGACCATTGGCGTGGGGAAATATGAGTTCACCGACCCGGGGCACCCCAAAGGTAAGTCCTGCTGCCCACACACCTCCCTGTATGCCTGTGTCTGTAGTGCCCTGCCTGGTCACCCCAATGTAGACAGGACACGGGTGTTGGTGGCAACTTCTTCTGGCCTCTCCCAAGCTGGAGGCTGCAGTGGGGCCTCCCCCTGCCCAGGAGGCCCTGGCCTCAGGCAGAGGAGGCCAGTCGAAGGGCAAGTGTGGAAGGTGGGAAAGGAAGTGGGGGCTGCATGGGCAAGATGAGGAAAACAGGAGGAGGAAGGAAGGGAGAGCCCGCAGAGTCCAGAGCCCTGGGCCATTCTCACCTCTGACCCCACGGCCAGGCCAAGGTACAGACTGAGCAGGCATCGCTGCTCCTCTTGGGGCACCATAGAACAGATGTGTAGAACACAAGCTCTCCGTGACCCTCCAGGGCATGCTCCCTCCACCCAGCCCTTGGAAGACGGCAGCACCCAAGGCACTTCCACAGGCCAAGAGCCACCCAGTCCACCGGAGGCCACTTAAATTCTTGGGTGGCTTAAATTCTTGGGAGGACCTGTGGGTGGCTCTGTAAGACCCTGGGAAGAGCAACTCTGTCAGCCTTCAGTAAACCCTCTTCCCACAAGCCCAGGGAAGTCTCCTCCTAGGGAGCTTGGAGGTAGATCCCTGGGAATGGAGCTTCAGAAGGGAGCAAACCAGCATCATGGTTCTCAGTGCAAACCCCGGCCTCAGGGTCAGAGCACCAACATCAGAGTAGGCCTCGCTCTTGCCGCCTCTCAAAGGGTACTGTCCAGCCTGCAGGCATGGGAGGACAGGAGGGCAGGGGCCAGAGTGAGGCTTTCAGGGTTCATCAGCCCTATCTGCATATTCCCTAGCACCCTAGACAGGCCAGGTCCCCACTCTTGCTCAAGGCAGAGGGGAAGCTGTCAGGCCTCCGCCAGGTGCACACAGCTCTGGGGGCAGGAGGAGGCAGGAGGGTCCACGGTGGGCAGCCTGCCCAACTGGGGTAACCATGCCACCTTCAGAAAGGCCAGTGGACAGTCCTAGACATGGTCCTGTCCCTGCCAGGACACAGCATCTCTGCCTCCATACTAGAGAGCACATCTCAGGGGCCCTGCCTCTCAGCAGAGCAGCTGATCCAGTTAACCGCTCTCTTGCCCACTCTCCCAGAGAGGCTCCACCTTTATCCTTCTGAGCCGTTTCCAGGTCTTGTCAGGCATCCCCACAACAAAGCCACCTCTCCATCTCTGCTGGGTTCCCTCCCCAGCTGGTTGAACCTTGACTGCCTTTGTTTCGGAAATCAGCACTAGTTTCAAATGACAAAATTATGGAAAATTATATATAAATTCTGGTAAATTTGCTTTAAGATGTTAAAAAAAATACACTAAATCAATTTTTTTATTTGAATTGGTTAAAATCCCTCTCCCTTTAAAAAGAATCCCCCCCCCCAAAAAAAAAAGAAACTCGCTCTCAGTTCATGAGCCACCAACTCTGACACACTGGGTTGTGGGAGTCCTGGCTGTCCCCAAGGCTGTGCTAAAGCCCAAGTCCCTAGGGGGCTCTCTCCTCACACTGTGTGGAAGGCCTCCTGAGGCTGGCCAAGGATCTTGCTGGCTCGCCATGTTCCAGGCATGCACTTAGGAATGGAATTGTGCTATGTCAGAGGTAACTGGCCCAGATGGCAGTGGAGTCCCTGGTGTGGTGCTCAGCACTGAGCTGGGATCTGCCTCACCAAAGCTGCTGGGTGAAGGCTTACCTGACCATTCTCAGTCCTGAGCTGGTGAGATGGAGAAGACACGGGTGGTAGGGACAGGGCTGGACTGGGCTGCTGGCACTGAGGCCCACGGGGTCAGCAAACCCTTTTGGAGCTGCTGCAATGGCACCTGTGCAGGGCCTGAGGGTATGACCAGTCCTCTGCAGTCCAAGCCTTACAAACAGGAGAGAAGAGGAAAGAGGAGCCCCGTGGGATGTGCTTTACCAGGCCCCACAGGGGAGATGGAGTCTGATTGAGGGCAGGAAAGAAGAGGGCCCAGAAGGTGGCCATGGTCACAATCTTCCAGCTCTGGCCAGTGACAATGAGTGACCCATCCATGGCACTGATTTTCATAGGATGCCATTAAGCCAGCTGTTTCCCCCCAAATTACATTGAACTCACCTCTATTTAGACCCTCTCTGGCTGACAGATCCCCTCACACAGGCAGGAAGGAGACCCTGAAGCAGGCGCACCAGGATGCCTCAAAACTCAAGCCTCGGTGGGCTTCTTTTTTTTTTTAAAGTAATTTCTTCTTTCATTTCTAATCTTAAAAGCCTTTATTGCTGAAGCTATAATTTGTCTGTCAGATCTAATGTCAAACAACTCCATATTTTTAAAAATAAGAAGCCCAAATTTTGAAACCAAATCTTTGAAACTTGCCATGGGAGAGTCATAATCCTGACAGGACCACGTGGGTTTGGATTTGGGTCACTTTTAATTTTGCCCCTGGGGATTTTACATCTCTGAAGCCCAATTGATTTCACACTCCTAAATGACAGACAGCTGGCTGCAGGCGGGAACAGGAGGCGCTGCGTGATGGCATCAACACAAGTTAGAACCCACTTTAAACAAAAAAAAGAGAATTTTCCTTTTCTCCTGTTCTTCGTTTGAAACCTTGCCCAGCATTATAATAAGATCCACCGTAGAACGCCTCTCGATCTAGCTCATTACAGCCCTGCGATTTCTGCCTACCATTGTTTGACGTGACAACCTGGCCTCTCACGGGGTTGAGTAATTATGGAGAGATCCCCCTCCATGAAGAACAGGTCTTGCCAGCCAGAGGGATGGGCCACTGGTATTTTTAGACTTCATTAGTGCCCTGATTTAAAATTTCACATTTTGTTTCTTGTAATTATCTTTCAATCGACTGAGCGAAAATTTCAGTCAGGGCTCTATTAGTCTGCTTTCCCAAAAAGGGCGTTGGGACTTTAATTTAAAACTTAACCAATTGAAAAATAAAGGTGGTGTGCAAAATGCTTTTTGATTTGCAATAGGTCAGGCGATTGTCTCTCATCTGTGACTAGAGAAGTTGGCTTGCGCGCAGCTCACTTTAATGAGTGTTATTTAAATGCATTGAGCACATATAGATTTTCTTAAGAAACTTACAAGATAAATCTTTCTCTAAGAACAATTTGGGGGTGGGAGCAAGCTGTGGGACTTTTTTTTTTAGATGATATATTGAAAGCTAATTAAAAATAGATTTCATGTGTGCAAAGTGATAAGGGAGGAAAACCGAATTAGTTTGGTTTGAATCTATTATGAAGTACCTGAGATGCTGGTCTTGTTGGATTCAGACCCCAGAGCTATCCCTGGGGAGAGATGTGGCCAAACTCAGGCCTCCCAGTGGAACCTGAGATCTGATGTCATTGCCCCTGGGAACTCACAGCAAAGGTGGAGGCCAGGGATGTGGTGGTTTCTGATCCTTGCCTTCTTCCTTGAAGGATTGTTGGTGGCTTAGGAGGTGGCTGGAGACCTCTGAAAGCCCAGACCCTGGGCCTAGAGGTGAGAGCACTATAGTGTGCTTCACCTGCACATCTCAGGAGAGAAGCCAGCCTGCACCTATTCCCACTTGCTTCTGCACCAAAAAACTAAGTCCAAGTTGACCCAAGTGGGAGACACTTCTCTTCTGACTTCAGATTTTGTAGGCCTGGGTGAAGGGCCATGAGGATTCATTTTCAGGACTTGACCTCCCTGCTCTGGGGCCAGGGAGCCACGTGGAGTGGGATATTCAGTACTTCCTGTGGTTGCAGTCTGTCCTTTCCCATTCCTGTCCCTGGATCTCTACCCCATGGAGCTCTGTCCACCCCCATGGCCTGCTTGGATGGTACCACCCCCTGATTCCACAAGTGGCAAAGACAGGATCTTGTTAAAAATACTTTGAGGCATAAGAAATAGCTGGATGACTGGGGAAGTCCTGAACTCGGTGAGCTTCCCTTTCCTCATCTTTAAACTGGGGGTGACAAACCACCCTCCTAGGGCCTCCAGAGGAGTGAATGAAATTGTGGACCTGGCCATGCAAAGCACTGAGCTTGCTCACACCAAAAATAGCTGCCACCACTGCTGCTGACACTGGCCCTGGGTCTGGAGAGCTCAGCAGAGAGGGCAGCTGGGGTGGGGTGGGAAGGCAGGCTCTCCCCAGTGCAGTGTGCCAGGCCTGGCAGCCCTGGCCAAGCCACTGAACGGGAGATGGGTATGTCACCTTTCTGGCAGGTGGATTCTGGACTGTTCTTCCCAGGCAGAGAGGCCAACCCAGATTTCATCTCTCCTTGCCTGTACTCTAACATGTCCAGAGCACACCGTTCCCTCTGCAACTTCAACAAATAGGAAGAAGCTGAATCAAGCTGTCTGCCCCTGAATGTTAGGCCAACCTGAAATCGCCCTCCCACAGACCCATTCTCTCTGTGCCTGTGTCCTGGAAGTACCATCATGAATCTATCCAGGATTCAGAATCAAAGTCACTGGTTTTCCTGAACAGCTCTTTAACTGGTCCACAGGGGGTCTCCAGTGCAGGCTCCAAGGTGCAGCCAGAGTGGTCCTTTTTAAATGCAGGCTTAGTCCTACCATGCCCCCATAAAATGTCTCCAACAGGCCCATCCCTCTGGTCCCCAGAGCCCTCCTTGATGGGGAGCTGCAGCACCCAGCTCCCACCCGCCTCCCACCTCATCCTCTGCTGTTCTGTGCACAGGCTGCCCAGTAGCCACACCAAGCCCTGGGTTCTCCTCCTCTTTACCCATGTTCAGTACCTTGAATAGTGGCACCCATTGAATAGCGGCTTGCCCATTACTCTTCCCTCCCCGATTAGACTGTGAAGCCTGCGTGGATAAGGGAAGGACTCCATCCAATTCCCACTTCACCCCAACCAGCCAACCCAGTGCCTGGCTAAGAGGTGCACAGGGAGCGTGTGATGGGTAAGGTGCAAAGACCGGTTGGGAATGAGCAGTGAGGCTCTGTCAGTCCACTCTTGCCTTTGTGTGGTGAGGGCAGTTGGTAGCCCAGGGCCCCAGGCACCCAGCTGTGTCAAGTGCAGCCCCATTCCTGTGCCATGCCTCTGGCAACAGAAGTCCCTCTATTTCAGACCTCCTCCTGCACCCAGGCACCTCCACTACAACACCTGCCCAGAGCATATTGGCTCTAATTCTGCCTCGGTCTCCTCATCTATAAAAGGGAGAGAAGGATTTATAATCTGAGTCTTACAGTCATGAGGATCGAGTTACTTTGCATAGACCCCTTAGAACAGTGCTTAGTGTGCGATGATCACTATTAAAGCGTGCGTTGTTATTTCTACCACCAATATGAGGGTCATCTCTCAGTGCCCATAGTCTTTTTGGGGCCCAGGTTAATGTGACAAATCTGAGAACAATTTGTCTTCTGGAGTCTTAGGAGAGTACATTAAGATCATGGTATTTAAAGCACCTAGTTCCCAGGGGTCCACTCTGAACAGAAGAAAATCTCCCTCTCCTATTACAATGTCCTCCACCATCACCATAACAAAACCAGAAGGAACCAGCCTGCTGCAGGAGCCTTCCCCATAATTCCACATCCACCCTGTGACCTTCAACTTGACATTAGAGCACAAGGACACAGTGGGTGGGTCTTCCTCCATGGCAGCATCAACGAATGGGGCAACTAGAATTCTACAGACCAACCTACCAAGGCAGGGTGAATTGGTTAGGAGCACGTAGCTGGCGACCTAGAAGGTGGTGAGGAGCCCAGATCCTGCAACCATCTACTTGGATAGAATTCAAGTTCCACCACCCACTGACCCAACAGACTCGTGCCGGAAATACTGGTGTCTCTGAGCCTCGGTTTCCCCATCTGTAACATAGTGGCATTCTCAGACCTGCTTTGAGCAATGGATAATTTATGTAGTCTTAACACAGTGCCTGGCACACAGTAGGTTCATCATAACGTTACCCGTCGTTATTGCTATGGCTACTATAAATCCTAAAGAATCCTAGGGAAGAGAGCGCACGTGGCTCCGGACCCGCCCGGCATTTGGATGTGGAGCCCAACCCACCACCGCCCCACTTCCCCCCCAGCCGCAGCCAGCCCGGGTGCCCTCGGGAGAGTAGGCGCGGCCGCGCCTGCGCAGCCGCAGACACCCGCGAAGTCTCCCCGGCTGCGCCATCCCTGCGCCCAAGCCCTCCCGCTCCTGGCGCTCGCTCCTCAGGGTTTTGTTCCTCACTAATTGGAGAGTTGTCAGGGGCTTTCTGGTTAGGTTAACAGACCATTTAACTGTGAGGAACCAAGAAAGCGGCAAGCTGCAGTCCAGGCGGCCAGACCACCCAGAGACAGGGCATCCTTGGAGCAGGAGGGGACCCGGCCACACCCCTACTCAGGGGGCCCAGACAGAGCGAGGGGCCCTGCGCCGCTCTCACAGTGCTGGAGGAGCGCAGAACGCTCAGCCTTGACTCGCTGCTGAGCATCCACGAGGTCACAAATCCTGCTCTGGGCCCTCCTGTCTGGCAGGCTTGGCCAGAGGAGTCACAGTGCTGCTGGGAATGAAAGGGCTCTGAGTTTTCTTTTCTTTTCTTTTCTTTTTTTTTTTTCTTTTTTTTCTTTATTTTATTTTTATCAATTTATTTATTTATTTTTGGTACCACAGATTGAAACCAGGGGTACTTAACCATTGAGCCACATCCCCAGCCCTTTTTACATTTCTATTTTGAGACAGGATCTCGCTAAGTTGCTGAGGCTGGCCTTGAACTTGTGATCCTCCTGCCTCAGCCGCCTGAGCTGCTGGGATTACAGGCATGCGCCACCGTGCTCGGCTATGAAAGGGCTCTTCCAACAGGAGCAAGTGGAGGGCACGTCCAGGCTTTCAGGATGGTATTGACCATGGCAGGAAGCCTGCTGCCCTGGTCCTAAGCCCTGTCACCCAGAACAGTGACAAGCTAGGTTGGAGGTCCGTGGCACTCAGAGGCCACAGGAGAGATTGAGCCCTGTTATCCCCCTCCCTGCTGCACCACCAAGTATTTATTGAGCAGCTAATGTATGTAATCTGAGGCACCTACTGTGTGCAGAACCCACACCTGGCTTTCTCCCATGAGTCAGACAAAAGGGACAGCCAGCACTCCAGTCGATGCCCCACACGGGCCTTGATTCCTACTGGGCAGGAGTCCCTGAGGCAATGCCCAGCGTTGAGACACTTGCCAGACCCTGGGAGAGAGGTAGGAGCAGGCCCCGGAGTACACAGGAAGGTGCCAGTGATAGAACTATGGGGACTGGGGAAAATCAAGAGCACATGAGCGGGATGTTGAGGACAACCAGGTGACAGCAGGGGGCAGGGGGAAGGCAGGCAGACCTACAAAGCCAGGTCTTAGGGAGGAAGTGAGCAAGGCGCCAGAGACCCTGGCCTATGAGTTTTCAATAGATTATCTATCACGGAGTCACACACACTCTACTCAGAGGCCCCAAAGGGCATGTCCTGATTTGAGACAGAGGCAGGGTCACCTAGTGATTTAAGCTTATGACTTCAAGTCCCTGTCTCTGAGAGCCTGGCACACCAAGCCCAGAAGCCAGCCTGGGCTATGAGGCTGCCTCCTTTTCCTCATGTCAGTGGGCAGGGTGAAGACCTGCTTAATCATCAGGGACTTTGACCTGGGTCAGAGACATCTGGTGGCCATTAACCCTTGACAGGGAAATCAGGGCACATCCAAGGTCCAGAAGTCCTTTGTCCACCTGTCTCCCTCCTTGTGCAACATAGTTTTAGTGATGAGTTTCCTGCTGCCTATGTCTGTCCTCGGTGAGAGAAAGGCAGCTCAGCAGACTGCCCTGGAGTCCCCGGCAGGGGTGTGGCACGATGGGGACAGGGAGGACGAATGGTGCCCCACACCACAGAGCAAAACTGGAGGAAACCAGGCACAAAATCAGCGTAATGAGAAACGACTTGGTTGAGATTTCATTTCATTCAGGAGGACACTCGCTATTCTAGAAATGTGAAAAGTAAAAATAATACAAGAGTGATATTTTAGGAACATACGACATTATATAAATTGCTTGAAGAACAAATGGCCAAAAGCTTGTCATCTATTGAAATAGCTGTCATTGACTGCTTCCTTAGTGTAACTCTCTTCTTTAAAAAAAAAATGTGTATTTTACACACACACACACACACACACACACACACACACCCCTACCTTAGAGGGGAGCCCACATGTTTCATGAGGCAAATGGTCTTTACTTTTTTTTTTTTTTTTTTTGGTACTGGGGATTGAACCCAGGGCACTCTACCACTGAGCCACAGCTAAGTTTTTATTTTTTATTTTGAGTGAGGGTCTCACTAAGTTGCCTAGGATCTCACTAAATTTCTGAGGCTAGCCTCAAATTTGCAATCCTCCTGTCTCAGCCTCCCAAGTCTCTGGGATTACAGGCATGCCCCATCACCCCTGGTTTACTTTCTAAACCTCCCAGCAGTCTGGTAATGGACCAAGTGCTGCCCTGTGAACTCTCTGGTTTCACCCACTGGCCTCTCCCTTCCTTGACCTCCCTCCCTTCTTCCATAAGACGTCTCAGTTGCCATTGCCCAGGCCCTCAGACCTGGGTCAAAACACAGGGCAAGCAGATGGTATTTCACCATTCCATAAAGTCGATGTCATCGATCAACCAATGTAGGTTGCTGGGACAGCTGCCACCAAGAGATGCAACAGACTGGGCAACTTAAACTACAGAAATGTATTTGCCTACAGTTCTGGAGATTGGGGAACCAAGATCAGGGCAAAACAAGGTTGGCTTCTCCTGAGCACCGTCTCCCTAATTTTTCCCAGTGTCTTCTCATGGCCTTTCCTCGGGGCAGATGCATCTCTGAGGTCTCTTCCTCCTCCTGTAAAGACCCCAGTCCTGTTGATCAGGGTCCATCCTACAACCTGCCATTTCCTTAATTACCTCCATAAAGGCTGCTTCCAAATACAATCTCGTTGGAGGTTAGGACTTCAGCCTAGGAATTTGAGGAGGCACAATTCAGTCCACGATAGTGTGTAAGCCCATCCTATTGTCAAACAGTGTCCCCTGACCCCAGTACAGTGACTGTACTTACAGTGTGACTTTTGGCTGTGGATATTGTCACCATGGTTTACCTACACACTTCTCCCTCTGCTCCCTATTCATCACGCATTGATTTATCTTTAATTATTAGAATCATCTATATGCGAAGTTCATTTCTACTTCACATTTTCTTTCATGGTGCTGGGGATGAATCCAGGGCCTCATGTCCTAGGCCAGGGCTCTACCACTGCACTGCACCCAACCCTGGACCTTCGTGCTGAGAGGGCTCTCAGAAGTCATCAAGCAGAAGCAGAAATCTTCACCTCATTGTTGGGGACATAGCAGGAGCCACCAATTGCTAGACAGTTTGTCCTGTTAAATGGTCAAGAACTATCTTCCTATAACGTCAATGGTCCTGCCTTCTGGGACCATCCAGAGCAAAACTGGCCCCTGTGTTTTACATGGCAGCTCTTGAGACTCTTGAAGATGGCGGCACTTCCTTTCCTACAGACCAGACATCTCCAGTGACCTCAGCTGCTCATTCTGGAAAGCCCCCTTCACCATGTGGGTATTCTCCCTGGTCATGTTCCTGCTTGTCAAGTACCTACTAAAGGGACACCAAGGTGACAGGATGGGTGGCCAAGGGAAAAGGGACTGTCACCTTCTTGGGCCTGAGCAGCAGCTGGTCTAACTCTCCTACAGTGGTTGTGGCTTATCTGCTAAGAAACACGCATCCGTCTTCACATGGGCACACGTAGACCCTCAGACTTCAAAGTGAAGAAAAGCAAAACTAAAATAGCCTCTCGGGACTCCTACTGACCACTAGGCTGGTTTCTCTGGGATCCCCTCCTCTTTCTCATCAGAATTGAGATCATTGCACACTCCTTTCTATGCAGCCCTATCTTGTATCATTCCAGTGCCTTTGGCCAAGTTAACTGTTCTACTGAGTCGGCTTATTTAGGTTGTTGAGGGTTTTTTGTTTGTTCCTTTTTGTTTCTTTGTTTGCAGTTCTGGGGGTTGAACCCAGGGGCACGCCACTGCTAAGCCACATCCTCAGACCTTTTTATTATTTTATTTTGAGACAGGATCTCCCTAAGTTGCCCAGGTTGGTCTTCAACTTGAAATACTCCTGCGTCAGCCTCCCAATACCTGGGATTGTAGGCCACAGTACCCAGCATCTCCACTGAGTTTTTTATGTTGTTAACTTTTGAAGTCTGAGAGTTGGGGGCATCTTGGCCCAGCCTACCCAGCCCCATGCCCCTGCCACGCTCTCTGAAGCAGCTCCCACCTGCCTCCCTAGGGATAAGACCGGACTCCCAGGCAGCAACCCATCCTTCCGGTCCCTCCTACCTTCCCCACCACACAGGGAATGTCAGAACAGGACGTTACCTGAAAGGTCATTCAGCAAAAGCTCAGAGGTTCAGGGGCATCACCAAAATATCACATTCCCCCAAAAAACTGTCACTAAAAAATTCCCTGTGAAACCACCCTCATTCCCTGGGTATCCTCAGTAATTACTTCATCTGCTGCTAGGAATCCTCCACCCTAGAAGCCTCTGTCCTTCCAGAGACCGAGGACGACATAGAGACAAGCCCATGTGCCTCTACATCCTACAAATGTGGTGTGCACCAGGCCCCTGGGGTCCGAGAAGCCCACCCACCCCAGGAGCCGTCTGTGCTCAGTGGCAGCTCCACAGGAAATTGTTGGATGGAAAGAAAGAGTGGGGACAAGACGCACACGTTCACAGAGGAGCCAAGTCCTACTTGACATCACATGGGCAGGACCAATGGCCCACAGCACAATTTGACTTGGAGACACTGTCCCCAAAGGAGAGAGAAAGCTGACAAGGGCGAGCTCTTACTGGAGGATACTGAGCCCCCTCCCCCATCACTTCCCACAGTCGGGGACTTCTCTGGAAAGGTCTGCTTGGTGAACTCCCCTGAGCAGCTTGCCCTCTGGGACCCCACAAATAATGTCTGAGTGGCCAACCACGCTTGTCCATTACAGTCCAGGGCACCTTCAAGAGCCAGGCCCTGTGGCCCAGTCAGCATGCCCAGCATGCCTTGCTCTCCATTCAAACCTGTTGGAACCTGTTGCCAAGGGTCTCAGAGGCACCTAAGTTTAGGGATTGCCTCGTGATAATTCAGAAAGTTCCCAATTCTTCTGACCATGTTTCAGGCAGGTTTCAGAAATTCTGATTCACGCAGAAATAATTCCTATATATTCCATCTTTCTTCTACATGATATTCATTACCTTCAGGATTCCTAATTTAATGTCACTGGTCCCAGAAAGCAAAGAAGGAGGCATGGGGCTTCCCCTTGGGTCTTTGTAGTAATGATACCACCCAGAATAGGAAGTCGACCCTGGTGAGAGGTACCCAGCTGTTGGTCAGGGGTGGCTGAATCAGGGAAGATGGTGGACAGGGCTGGAAGATGCAGCCTTGCCTTCCAGAAGGACGCAGAGGTGGGGAGTGACTGTTTTGTAGGGACTGCCACTCCTTATTCATTTATTCTGTATTTGTGTGTTCCTTGAAGCTACCCTGTGAGGCAGATCCATTCGATGGAAATGCACTTGCCCAGATACAAGTGGTAAAATGACAGTCAATCTCAAAACCACCTGCCTTTCTACCACACGGCACCTTGAAGCTTCCTGTTATGGTCTGTATTGTCACTAGGCATGTTTGGGCTAAGGATGGGCAAGTCCCAGAGTGGCTGTTTTATGTCGCCTAGATTCATGTGTCTGATATTTGTCAATATAAGTAGGTGATTCTTGGGTTCTTACCACACCTCCAAAAGTATTATGGGATGGATGGATAGATGGGAGGGAGGGAGGGAGGGAGGGAGGGAGGGAAGAAGAGAGGGATGGAGGGAGGGAGGGAAAGGAATCCCCAAAGTAAATCCACAAGGGGCACTGGGTTCTTTGAGAAGTTGCAGAGAGAGCACTGGCCACTACAGAAGCTGCCGGAGCTTGGGAGGCCGGCAGCCCTGGGGACTCTTTCCTGTTGCCACACCTCCCACGCCTTCTTCAAAGTATTGCCAATGCAATAAAGTTAATGGAGCCAGTCATCCTAGGAAGAAGCCAATTCCGAGCAAAGATGATACATCTTTGAAGTTAATGAGGTCTATTAATTGAGCTTATGCCCTTTTAAATGAATGAAATTCTTGAAATCTACCAAACAGCCGCACATCCATTTGGAAGTAGTTATTGACGCCTCATGTCTCTGTCACCAGTGGATGAGGAACCACCAGCTCGAAGCTACAGGCATTGGCTTCTTGCCGACATGTAGCACAGCCTTCAGCTCCTGGGAAGCTCACCAGATGTCACGTCTGGCCATCCATTCCTGTCCTCCGTGAGAATCAGCCTTAGTCCTCCAATCAGCCAGTAGAGCCATAGGAACTGGACAACCCATGATAAATAACTCAGGGAGGAAGTGATCTGACCCATCCAGGAATATCTGAGGAGCATGCACCCGAGCCCTCGGCCTTCAGACAGGGGACTCAGGATGAGCTGGAGAGTATAGCACTTCCGAAATGGCCGCTTCACACTAGGGTGGTGGTGCCTGGGCTCAGGAAATGAGCTGCCTTGCTTTCAAGGAAGTGTCCAGACACGAGGCCCGGCTGCAGTCTGGACAGGAGCCATCACACCATGGCCCACAGGCCCTCCGAACACGCACCCGGGCTCTGCCCAATTTCTGCCTCCTTCCCAGCTAACAGGGCTCATGGTTGCTTAAGAGCACAAAGTGGCACTTGTTGTGCCCACAGAACATCTGCTGAAGACACACTTGTGTTTATAGCTCTTCATTTCGAAAGACTGGCCGCGTTATAAAAAGAAAGGGACCATCTGTCCCTCTTCTGGACCCCAGCGCTTCTTGGAAGAGATTTCTGTGCAAGAAGGTAGTGAGAAGTCAGCGTCAACTTCAGGGAACTATTTTGGGGCCGGAAAAGAATAGTGCCTTCCTGCCAAGGGAACAAGGCCCGCAGATGAAGGACAGCTCTGAGGAGGATCTGCAGTGGCAGACAAAGCCAAGGAGGAGGCCAGCTGTGGCCCCATGGAGCTGCCCAGAGGTTCAGTACAGAGAGCCTGAGACACAGGACGTGGGATGTAAGGAAGACTCCGAAGAAGGGCCATGAGGTGGCACAGCCCCAGGAGGCGACGTGAGCAATGCTGTGGGCAGTCGGCTGCTGCACATAGCCAGGTGTCCTCAGTTTGTGTCCCTCTACTCCTCCTGGCCTTTCTTATCTGCAAAGGCCCTCGACACAGTTCCATGTCTTCTGAACAACCAAGGCTGAGTGATCTCCCGGTGACTGAGCTGATGACTTCTCCCAAAGTGCCAGGTGTCCCACATGTCTGTGAGGCCTTCTTGGGATTCGTCTGCAACAAGCCCTCAGCACAAGATACAAAAATGTCACCTGAAAGTCCAGGAGAAGTCTGTGGGTCCAGGTACCGCTGAGGTTAACATGCGTGGGACTCCAGAGGGCAGGAATTCCCCAGGCTTCCTGGCCAGAATCTTTAGGCAGAGCCATCCCTGGACTGAAACTCCCCCAGAAGGGCTGGTCTTTCCCTGCCTTCACACTGCCATCTCAGGTCATGGCTTCTGAGCAGCAGCTGTCCCCCTCAAACAGCAAAAACTTGGATTTGTACCAGAATCTGTGAAGATTGCAGAAAGCTCTGGTCTATGAAACTCTAGGTTTGGGGCTCAGTTTATTTCAGGTCAAATTGTTTCTGGCCAGGCACGTTGGTGCACTCCTGTAATCCCAGTAGCTCGGGAGGCTGAGGCAGAAGGATCACAAGTTCAAGGCCAGTCTCAGCAACTTAGCAAGACCCTATGCAACTTAGTGAGACCCTGTTTCAAAATATAAAAGGACTGGGATGTAGCTTGGTAGTAAAGTGCCCCTGGTTCAACAGGACACCCCTGCCAGCTCATCCTGGGCCCAGTGAATTGACAGCTTTGTCTCATCCTGGGGAACATTCCCAAGTTTGCCTCCACATCCTTCAATGTGCTGAATTCCCCCCATGGTGCACATGCATTTCAATTCTGAGAACAAAGACAGCTCCCAGAGTGGTGCATTCAGGACTCTCCGAATCCTAAAAGGTCACACTCCTTTTATTCTTGCCTCTTTTCAGTTCTTTTCTGTTCTTATTGATTTCTTTGGGCACATAAGAAAACACAGTAGGCAAAGCCCACCATATCCATAGAAATAAAATATTCTGCAGTCAAACCACATACCATAAAGAAATAATTGCAGTCTGTATATATTGCTAATGGACATCTCTCAGCAATTCCCTGTCTCATAAGCTTTAAACACAGACATTAGTATAAATATGCAGAAATCCCCATTCGGGCAAATTACTCCGCATTTCTGAATGAAAGGAAGATTAACCATGTGCTGATATCTTTGAAGGAGCTCAGCCGAGCAGGAAAATTCTTCTGGCCCTCTCTGGGAGGGAGGCTTGGGACTCCATGAGATCTGGGTAAGAGCTGGAGGCCCTCCTGGCATCTGCTCCCTAGGGAAGAGGGACACCTCCCAGTCAAATTACTGTCACTGTCACCTGAGAAGGTGAGCTGGTCACACCACATCCTGCTGCTGGAGCCTTCCAACTCCTGAGGCACTTACGGGAGCAGGAGCAGGAAGGTGAAGGTACATTCCCCCCAACTCCTCAGCTGCCTGACAAGCCCCAGGAGTGATCCAGGCCTCTGAGGCACAAGGTGGTGGAGAGCAGTGAATCAGCTGGTCCTGAGTCTGAAGTTTCTGGGCTCTAGGCCATCTGAACCTGGGTTCCTTTCTCTGGTCTCTCCCCGACTCACACCTCCTCCCCTTCACCTCTCTCTCACCGGCCCTTCCTCCCTCCTGCTCCCCAATGAGCCTCCTCTACCCTGCTCAAGCCCACTGAGGGCCCCATGTTCCCCCACCAAGGCCAGCAAGGGTTGGGGTCTTCATCTTCCTGGGCTCCACAGCCATAGCCAACTCCAGCCTGTTGGGGAAACACCTTTCCAAAAACACCCTTGGCCCTCAGACACCAGAAAGGGACGCCCAATTCGTAGTACAGGTTGCTGTGCGTGGGGCTTATGGGGCCTGACGGGTTGCGGATAGGAGCAGAGGCATCGGAGGCGGAGGGGCAGACTCCAGGCCCCTCGCAGCTCACAGACGCCTCCTTCCCTCCCGCATGCTCCGCTCAGGCTACAGGGTTGGCCTCTGCTCCTCTCCTCAGAGGCCAGGGCCTCGGAAGCAGCAGCCCCAGAGGAGGGGAAGGGGCTGGCATGAGGGCTGCCTCAGGAACTGGGGCCATCCTGTGGAGTCAGGACTGAGGCTGAGCGCAGGGAGGCGGCAGGGAGGTCTTCTGGTTATGTATTCTGAGTCCTTCGGCCTGCCCCATGGGCGGAAGCTAACGCAGAGGGAGAGGAACGCTGGGAGCAAGTTGGGCCTCTCAGAGCTGGAGCTGCAGCCTCGGGGCCTTGCCCATCTCCGACTGGGCCCCAGGTGGACTGGGCCCCAGGTGGAGGGCCTGGGAGCCAGGTCCCCCGGAGAGACCCAGGAGGCCCTGGCTTCTGTGACAGCGTTTTCTAGAGGGATTTCTGAGGCAGCAGCCCCTGCGCAGAGGAGGGAGGCCTCGCCTCAGCTCACCCGGCAGGCAGGCTCGGGAAGCCTTCACTCATCTCCCCACCAGCTAGCATCCTGGTGGGCTATTTTCAAGTCTGTCTCCCCCACCCGACTGTGAATGACTTGAGAACACCCCCGCCCTGGCCGATTTAGCAACTCCATGTGAAATGTAAAAAGGTACCCTTTTCTCAAGACCCTCGCCTGCCACCTACCAGAAAACTGTCAGAGTAACTCAAGAAACCTGTGATGCCTGTGGGGTGAATGGCGCCCCCTGGAGTTGTGCAGTGTGAAACTTGAGCGACCTGTGAACGGCAGCCCTGGGGGACAATTGTGGTTATTTCCCGCCAGACGTACTTCTAAGCATATCACATGCATTGACCCATTTAACCCTCAACACTCCAAAATGGAATGCCATCATAACCCCCACTTACAGATGAGAAAGTGTTGGCTCAGAAACATGAAGTTCCTTCCCCAAGTATACCCAACCAGTCAGGGCAGATTGGGGATGGACACCAGGCAGTCCTTACCCAAGTCTAATCCTTAGTCATACATTCACTTTGCATCCTCAACCGCTCACTTCCGACCTGGCCACATGAGTGCTCAGCAAGTGTACCTTCCATGCAAGGACACAGAGGGAACTGATTCAGCCAGGTCAACCTCCCACAGTGTCCCCACCACTGAATCTCTGCTCTCCTACATGGAGAATGAGCAGTTGGCCCCAGATCAGAGAAGATGCCCTCACATGCACTCCAGCTGCCCAGCATGAGAAGCCCTGAGGACATGTGGCCTGCGAGCTCTTCTTCACCATGACCCTCCAATTCATCCCACCCAAACCAGCCTCCTCCCAGGCCCCACATCCAACCTCTCTGTGGTCTAGGGGTCCCTGGGGTGACCTCCTCACCTCCTCTGGCCTCCTGGCCACTCTCCACTCTGCACACAGTCGTCTTTCCAAAGTGCCATTTGACCGGGATCTCCATACTCAAAATGCTACAGGGGTCCTCCTCGCTGTGCATAAGTCACTCAGTGCCACTGCCCCCCCCCTTCAGCCCCTGGGGCCTCTGCATGATAGCTCTGCCCCTGCTCATCACATCCCCACCACACCCCTACTCAGACCTTTTCCAGAAAACCTCTGCCACCTCCATGCAAGTGCCTGCCTAGCTAGCTACTCATTCTTCTCCCCAAACAGGGGCTCCTGGGAACAGGGTCTGCACCAGAGCCCAGCAGGTAAGGGCCCAGTCACGAACACACCTGACTGAGAGGGGTGCTGGACACCCACCCAGTCTACCCAAGGGACAGTTCTGCCCAGCCCCAGCTCCCCCTCCCTTCAGGACCCTGTCTGTTGACCCACAGAGGGACTCCTGTCCTCCAGAGAGGCCTTATCAGGGTTTCCCAACTACCTTCAGACCTTCTGAAGTTGCCAAAGGAAAAGAGTGACCTCCTGAGGAGCTGCAGCAAACAGATGCAGGTGTGCCCTGTTGCCGAGGCCTGAAGGAGGACCACTTCAGGAAAGTGGAAGATCCTGTTCAACAAGAACTGGTTCTCACAGCCAAAAGGGGAGAGGGGCAGAGGTAACCGCTCCCCAGCCACCAAGACAGGAGGCTCAGTACCCTGAGAATCCAGCTGCTCCCCTGCGGCAGTGGAGCTGAGGGTTGAGGTACCAGGCTGGCCTTCCCCGACCCACTCCCAGGCCGTGAGGAGTAGAGAGACCCAAACTGGGAAGGTCCCAGACACCCAGGAGAGTCTCCAGAGCAGAGCCAGTGCACCCCAGTCATGGATGGCATGGTCACTGTGTGGCCTACCGCCCCCCTCCACACACGGCCAACCCTACCCTGCTGAGCTCTAGTTAGGGGTTGGCTTGGAACCCCCACCAGGCACGGGGGCAGTGGGAAGGAACAGATTCCCTCTCCCAGATGAGGTCATTTATCTGGAAGGATATGGCCTTACCCACTGGGGAGTACAGGTGCCCTGACTGACCCTTGTCCTGGGAAGGACCTCCAGAACCATGAGCAATAATGGCCTCTAAGAGAAGGGAGGAGAGACGATGAGTCGCTGCGCTGAGGCTCTGGAACACTGTCTGCTGGAAGCTCAGAGAGCAGCCAGGGCACAAATGAGTGTCCAGTCCTTGTGCACCTGCTGAGATGCACCTGCCCGTGAGAAGGAGGAGATGTGGCAAGTCACTAGACACCCTCCAGGCTCCACCAGGGCAGGGTTTTCAATCTGTTCTGGTCATTACCTATTCCCAGTGCTCAGCACACAGTGGGTGCTCAGTAAGTACTTGTTGAATGCATCAGAGTGAATGAATGAGCGAATGAATGACCACAGCTGAATGTGATCCTGGGCAGAACTGAGGTGTAAACCCCACGGGGCTGTGGACACAACCAGGGAGAGGGGGATCTGGGGGATCAGACAATTGAGCAAAGACCAATACTAGAGATGGCTCCCAAGTGAGGGCGTCTTTAGGCAAAAGTCACCCCCGAAGAAATTGATCTTCTTTCAGTCACTGGCCTCTGCGGGTTTGTGTAATTTAATATTCTGCCCTCTCACATCCTCTCTTGTCCAGATAATTTCTGCAGGTCTTAACCTTATTACCTTATTATTGCCCACTGACCTTAGATACTTCACCTTTTGATGGATCCTTGCTCTGTGCAGGGTCACACCATGCTTCTGAGCAATGATCAAGTGCACCTCTTTCTCCCAAAGGGGTTTATAGAGATTGTAGGGTTTTGGCCAAGATAACCCCTGGGCCACAGGCCTTGGCAGTTTCTAGCACTGCCGCTTCTGGAGTCTGGAAATTGAGTTCCCCAGCTGGGCCTGGAGTTTCAGTCCCCAACCCCACAGTGCGTCCATCTTGCCTTGATCCCTTGGGAAGGCCTGAGTTTCCCTCAGCACCTCAAGCGTGGACCCCGGACACTCTGAGTGGCTCCCGACACCCCTGGATTGTGCCTTGGCCCTCCCTCTGGGTCTGTACCCAACCCCACCACTTGCAACCCCCTCCTCTGTATACATTACCACTATTTACCGTGCTGGTGGGGCTGGGCCACACATTCCCAAGGGTCCCCTAAATCTTCCCGGGGCTGCCCTAAAAAAAGGAGTCCAGGGAAAGCCGGAAGCAGCGAAACAAAATAGTGTTAACTCTGAAAGCAGAAATCTGAATTAAGAAGAGTTTGATTCAGATCGGTTCTGCAGTTCCCTAGCTGTGTGGCCTGGGACAAGTCACTTTCTCCGAACCTCAGTGTCCTCATCTGTACAATGGGAACCACTCCTCAGAGTCGCAGAGGAGTCAGGGGTTTGGTGGTGGGTAGCCACCCACCCTCCACCCCCGGCTGAGGACCAGCAGGGAGGAGCCTTGGGGCACCGATGAACGCTGAGGTCAAAAGGATGGCTGGGCACTGCGGATGTCATTTAAAGTGGCCTCTTTTGCTTCGGGGTTTTTGTGCAAGAACCCCCGTCCCTTGGGTGACACAAGCCCCAGGCCAACACTTCTCTGCTCACCGCCGCGCGGAGATGGCTGCGCAGGCGCAGAGGCAGTGTGCCCAGCCCGGAGCGCAGACGCCCCTGGCCGGTGACGCGCGACGCCGCCCCCGCCCCGCCCCGCCCCTCCCGCGGCGCCGCCGTCACGTGGCAGCCCGGCCCCGCCGGGAGGTTCCCGCGCGCGGAGGTGGCGCGTCTGCGAACGCCTATTTGCATATGCGCACGCCGGGTATTTATAACTTCTCTTCAGCCAGTTCCAAGTTATTGATGTCTTAAAGTGACTTTAATCTGAGCCTTCTTTTCTTCAAATGGGCTTTTGATTTCCGGAGTGATATTATACATGGCTGTGAGCTATTGACTGAGCGATTGCCGTTGTGTTCTCAATGTGCTGATGCTGAAAATCTGCGATATAAATAAACTTCCTCTGGTAGAATCATTATAAAGCACAAGCAGCAGAAATTTATGGAAAGAACAGATTAAATGCTTAGACTTAAATTCTTCAGCGTGCGGCTTGCCCTAAACTGCTGTGTCTGGAATTTGGGCTGCTGATTCAGGTGGAAAAAATCAAACGGACACATCGCTTGTCGGTGCATTTTTACTATGATCTATTGTGTTGCCAAAAGAGAAAGCTCAAAAGCTGCCATTGATAATCCTGGTTAAAACTTGGAGCATAAATTATTAAGACGTGTAGTTTCTTTTCGGAGTGGTTGGGGATTGGGGCCGTAGCATAGTAAAGAAATATAACATCAATATGTGCTTATGCATTGTAATGTGGGACATTTTTATGCCCATAATAAAACATTCCGCCTACAACTATGTTTATGAAAGCAACAGATAGGACGATCCATAATGCCACTTAATAGAGTTAATCACCTCCCATCGGAACGTTTTAAAAGGCTTTTTATTGCATGCTGAAAAGCCCTGACCATGATTAATACTCGGCACACTGTCAGGTGCCAGTCAGAGGGCTGGAGGCAGCGAAGGGAACTTTCTAGCACACTGGGGTTGAGAGGATTCCCAGGACTGTCCAGTTGTCAGAGCTCCAACCTTTAAAATCAGGACTCTAGCCTCTGGGCTGGACTGTCAAACGTTGGACTCTGAATTACAAGCTCTGGGCCCCAGATGTAAATTCTGAGCTTCACCTAGTGTCTAGGGTTTGGGCTTTGGGCTGGTCTGGGCTCTCAACTCTAGACTCCAGGTGACCCCCCTGGGTCCCCAGTAAGATGGCTCACTGCCCAAAGCCAGGAGAAGGGAGCAGGTTAGTTTTCTGTCAGCTTGGTGAATCCCATTGACGACAGAAGTGTCTCCCATGTGCCCTCTCAGCATCTCTTGCCATTCCAGCCCATTTTCCACCAGGGGGAGGGAAGCCCTGAGCATGCCTGCTGCTGGCCTGCCCTGTGGTCACTATGTGAGCTGATCCCTCAAACCAATGGCCTGCCATGGGACAGACCCCAGACCCCTTTTCAGGGCCTATAGCCAATCAGCCTAATTGACTCTAATTAATAGAGTTAATCACCTCCCATCCAAGGCTCTGGGGATAAGGACGTACCTTTTCCACCCAGAGAGGTGGCTTTATCTTCTTGACCCTCATCACACACAGCTGAAAGACTAGACAAGGAATCTCCCAGACAGCTCAGGAAAGCTGAGGAGGTGAAGGTCAGCCTGAAATCATTAAAGAATACATTGCCTTTAAAATTGTATTCAAGCCGGCAAGGGAGAAGCAGGAAGGAGGGAGATGGTGCTCCCAGGCCTTGGGCTTCACTGAACCTAGGCAGGATTCTGGAGCATCTGTTCTGGAGTTCTGCAGCCACTGGTCCTCTGGGGGAGCGGGGATTTCCTGGGTGTGAAATCTCTTCGTCTTCTTAGAAAGCAAGGTGAAGCAGAACAGTTCACTGCCCATGGGGGCAGTGAGGCAGAGCTGTCTCCCAGCACAACAAGGTAGACTTCCTTCTCTCTGTGAGCCTAGAATCCCAGTGCGTGTTAGGGCTTGGACAGGTGGGTTGTCACCAGAGATTTGTGTGCTTGAGAGGTTACTGTCATAGGTCTTTGCTGAGTCAGAATCATACCTGAACTGAATTCTGATACCCAACTGAGACATTAGACCTGAATTTCCATCATGACCTGAAAGGGTTGAGAGCCCTCTGCCCCCTTCCCACCACCAGCATGGCCAACAGTGAGAGCGAGGCTTAGGTGAATTTGCCTTTCCCAGTATGGGCTGCACTTGGGGTCCAGTAGGGACATTCCTACCCTTACCTTCCTGAAGGTGAGTGCTGTGGTGGAGGCAGGCCATGCCTCTCCTACCCTAAGTTGTATAAAATCACAGGATAACTGGGGGAAATAGTGAGGTGGAGGTAACATGGAAGTAACACGCATCCCTTCCATTAGTCAAAGAAATGCTTTGCCACCTACTGTGTGTAACAAACCAGAGCCCTGCCCTCCTACTGTGCGTAACAAATCAGACCCCTGCCCACCCAGAGCTCACATTCTAGCACAGTAGAATGCAGTCTCCCAAAGGGTTACGGGGTCTACCTTCCAGGCACAGCAACTAATAAGAAATTCTGATTCTCCCA
>JAJEJO010050860.1:665-45772 GCA_020662805.1 Glaucomys volans | reverse complement strand
AAAAAAAAGTTTGATAAATAATTAGCAATTATATCTGATACAATGTTGAATATATTAGAATATGAGGCTAAGGACTGTAGAAAAGGAGGTCTCAGAAATATCTGCAGCTTAATGTGACTGAAATCCAGTCATATTAAGTATTAAAACATTTCCAAATCATTTGTAAAGAAAATACTGATGTAGATCTCCTCCATTTCCCGCTTCATGTTTTTCCTGGATCTTGATCAGATGGTATCTCAATTCAAATGGATATATAATGCCAATAAAAATAGGATCCTCTTTTCTTTTTCTTCATTGAGTTACATCCTTGTGACATGTGATTTATGGTGTTGAGATGGACTGACATAGCTAATGAGATGTGACAGAAGGAAATAAGATTCCAAATTCTATGACTGCTAGATATGAAATCAAAATCTATTCCAGCTGAATTTACAGGAGGAAGCATTCATTTCAACTTTTGTTTATCAACTAGAAGAGACATATCCACCTATGCCAATGAATTTACTTAAAGGTTGTAAATTTAAAAATACATATGAATTGTCACAGTATTTCAAAACTACAAATTTTTGTGTTTTATTTATCAACTTTAAAATAAATTTTAAAAATTATCATCTGTCTGTTATTTTTTGAAAATCACTCAATAAATTCCCACAGCAGTATAAGTTTTCTCTAATATTCATAATTCAGAATTTACAAAAGTTATAGTTAAGATACTTTTCATCAGTGTACATGTTGAATCACTTTAAGAAAAAATTAGATTACTGGAAATTATTTGGAACAAAGTAAATCTCCTGAACCATTAAATCTACCTATTTCAATAACCTTCATTCACTAAACAAATACTGGTATATTAAATCTCATAACCTGGGGCATTTTGAAATAAGATATTATCAGCTATGCAAATCTGGTCTAAAGCATAACTACACTTATCAAAAGATTGAAAAATTATATAGTTGCACTTGGTTCAGTGAAATTATATAGTTGCACTTGGTTCAGCCTTTTGTTGAAACATTAAACTAGTATTTCCAAATATAAATAGTGAACCAGATATTGAATCAGCATTCTGTATAACAGTAAGAATTGGTGCAAAATGAAGGTTTCAGAAATTTTTTAAACTTTAAAGAGTGATTCCTTATTTTTTGACTTTTTAGAAGAGAGCAATGGAGAGTAACAGAACGTTGGATATATTTACCCCAGGAAATTCATTCAATCTAACTGATATAGCCATACAAAATTTATGAGACTCTTAAAATAGGACATCACTGAATATATATGCCTTCAGTAAAAATTGGTATGATTTTAGGAAATGAAGTTGAGTAGAACCATGTCAATTGCAATTGTGACACACAGGTGATTTTTGTATAATAAGACATAACAAGATTATTTTATAATAATATTATTTTGTTATAATATTATGAGGACATTAATAGCTTTGTGTATGTTTCCATATTATATCCTTAACTTTATTGATTCAATTTATAAAATGAGATTTTGTGAAATAGTCAATTTTCTTTGATTTTTCTGAAAGGTTTTCATAATAGGAATTTGTTTGGATTTATAGATGAATTTGAGGAAGAATTACTAACATACAAGAATTATATTATCTCATCAATTATTATGATAAAGTTCTTTATTTTGTTAATTTTACTAAAATTACATTAATATTCTAATTCTAAAGACAAGCTTTATTTCTTAAATTCAAGTTTTGGTGAACTTCCAAAAATTTTGGCATATTTCAATGACTTGGTTCATGTTTCCATGGCAGGAATATGTGTTAGTATGTCTAACTATTAATATTTTGTTATAATTATATGTACTGTGACATAACTATTTTACTATAATTAATTCTGTCTTAATATAACAATTACTTATTGCATAAATAACAATGATATGACTGCATAATATTTATTAGTTATATTATTGATTTTTTAAATTAGAGGATTATTTAGATGCAAAATATGTGAAGACACAAAAAATTAATTATTAAGCCCAAATTTTCACCAAGTCGGCTTAGGAACTGAGTAAAATCAAGAATCAATAAATGGGATGGATTCAAACTAAAAAGCTTCTTCTCAGCAAAGGAAACAATCAATAAAATGAAAAGAGAGCCTACAGAATGGAAGAAAATCCTTACCACACCCACCTCAGATAGAGCACTAATCTGCAGGATATATAAGGAACTCAAAAAAATTAACACCAAAAAACCAAATAACCCAAACAATAAATGGGCCAAGGAACTGAACAGATACTTCACAGAAGAAGAAATACAATCAATCAACAAACACATGAAAAATTGTTCAACATATCTATTAGAGAAATGCAAATCAAAACTACTCTGAGACTTCATCTCACTCTAGTCAGAATGGCGATTATCAAGAATACAAACAACAATAAATAATTGCTGGTGGGACTGTGAATTGGTGTAACCATTATGGAAAGCAGTACAGAGATTCCTCAGAACACTTGGAATGGAACCATCATTTGACACAGCTATCTCATTCCCTGGTTGATACCCAAAGCACTTGAAATCAGCATACTACATTGATACAGTCACATCAATGTTTATAGCAGCTCAATTCACAATATCTAAGCTATGGAACCAACCTAGGTGCCCTTCAACAGATGAATGGATAAAGAAAATGTGCTATATATACACAATGGGATATTACTCAGAATAAAATTATGGCTTTTGCTGGTAAATGGATAGAACTAGAGAGTATCATGCTATAGGGAATAAGCCAATTCCCCCAAACCAAAGGCCTAATGTTTTCTCTGACATGCAGATGCTAATTCACAATAAAGTGGGGATGGGGCTAGGGAAGAATTGAGGTATTTTGGATTAGGCAGAGGGGAGTGAAGGAAGGGCAGGAGGTATGACGATAGAAAGGATAGTAGAATGAATCAGACATTATTACCATATGTACATATATGATTATGTTACCTGTGTGATTCTACATTATGTACAGCTGGAAGAATGAGAAGTCATACTCCATATATGTATGATGTTAACATGCATTCTACTGTCATGTATACCTAATTAGAACAAATTTTTAAAAAGAAGGAAAAATTATTTGTGAAAAATCAATTAAAATATGCATTGATCCCATATTTCTAATTTTAGAAATTTATCTTAAAGATGACAGAATAAGGATAATCGTTTGAGTATTGCTCATAGTAATAAATGGCATTGGGTGACCACCTAATTATTCAAAGGAAGAGAGTGATTAATATATTATAGTATAATTACACAGGAGAACCTTATGCATTTGATAAATTAATGGAGTACATGTTAATGTATGGACCGTATCGTGGAAAAAACTCAAATTGCAAAATGGTCTGAAATCTATGCTTTCTTAAATGCATCTGGCATATGTCTATGTCTATCCACCAAATTGTTAATCTTTAAAATCTCCAAGGGCAGGACAGTGGAAGAGATGCTTTACTGCTAAGAGGTACTATGACAAACTGTTTTCATTTCTTTTTTTCCCATTGAACCAATAATATTTTGAAATAAAAATTTTGAGAAGTTAATGTTGAATAAATTATTCAGCTTCTACATAGTTTTTGTTTGTTTTTATATATATCATTAGGATACACAAGACTCCTGGATGAGAACAAAGGACTTTGCTTCTTAAATCACATCAGGCAATGTGTTCATCACATTTACAGTGGTTCCTCTCACCCTTCTTGCTCCCCATTCAATGGAGCATTCATATGATAAGTAATGTATTAGTCAGGGTTCTCTAGAGAAACAGAATTAACTGGAAGTATAATTATTAAAATGGGTTTTATTAGATTGGCTTATGTGACCATAAGCTGGGTAGTCTACAATGGCCATCTGCAGGCTGGAGAGCTATAGGAAACTAGCTGTGCAGTTCAAGAGAATGAAGCTTCAGAACAAGAGGGATTGAAGATGCTACCCTAGTCTGAGACCTAAAGCTTCTGGAAACTCCCTGGAGAATCACTGGCAGAGTCCACTTTTGAAAAATGAAGAAGCGAGAGTTCTGATATCCCAGAGTATCCCAGCATCACTCAAGAACCCATTCAAGAAGAATAGAGCTTGCATCTGTTGCTGCTTCCTTGTTCTTCCCACTTTTATTCTGTCAAAGCCACCATCCCATTGGATGGTGCTGTCCACATTTACGGAGGGTCTCCACTCCAGTTTGCTGTTCCACACACCAATCATTCCTAGACACACCTTAATTGACACACCCAAAAGCCTCTTAATCATCTGCATCTCTTAATCCAATCAAGTTGACAGTTCAAATTAACATTTACAAGTAGAATAGCAGTACTGAGCTTAGGATAGCCATGCATCTCAAAATGATGAGTAAGCATGCCTGTTGACACAAGATACTCTATGTCTCTCTTCCATAATTATTGGTTAGAATAAATGGCCACTTTTATAACTACCTGTAATATGTGTAGAAATGTGGGTTATCTATTGAGAATTGTCATCTAACAACTTCTACCTCATATTTCCACAATTTTCTGGGACTAAAAAATTTTTCAATGAGTCTGCTGCCTTGTGAGGCATTTTTATTCTAATTGATAGAAGCTGAGAATAGATCCATCCAGTTTGCTCATTCAGCACTTAATTAAGTCTATACCAACAGAACTTCGTGCCATAGAATGGGCCCAACCAACATGACTTACCTTAAGTATACTTAAAAATGTCCTAAATCCAAATATTTGGAGAGGGAAAAAGGAAGCAAAAGAAAAAAGGAAAAAAAAATCCAATTCCACATAAAACCTCAAAGTCTAACTTAAAATACTAGATGGCTTCCTCCATCTGATTGACATTTCTGTATTGACAGTTCTACCTGGCTAAAGCATTCATCAAAGTACAGCAGGTTGCATTAGTAATTGTAAAGACTTCACTTGGTTCTCAAAGAGGAAAGGTATGGCAATTCTATCATCCATAACCTTCCCTCATTAGTGAAAGTGAGCCTAGTGCAACGATGGTGTCTCTGATCCCTACAACTAAAATTATGTATGGATTTCATAGAATCTTCTAACTGAGCAACACGCAGTGTGCAGATACCTGCTTGCATGGCATACGTGCATAACAAGTCAGTCCCTTCCCACCACACTCAGAGGAACTTCAGTGAGAAACCACTAGTGACCTAATTTTTAAGATATCTCCTTAACTATCTGTGGGCTGTATGATCTATAGGTGGTGTTTACTTAAATAATTGCAGGTCTGTTACAACCACCATTAAGGTGTATGTCCTTGTTTGGGGTGGGAAGCAAGTTAACTCCTGGATTTCACATAAGAAATATCATTCTGGGACTGTACACTGTGCCTCCTGAAAGAAAATGATATTAAAGTGGTTGGGATTCCCTAAATGGTACTTATGCTGGTCAGAGATTACAGGTTGTATTAATCAGATTTCCATTTCTATATTAAAATACCTGAGATAATCAACAAAGTGTGGAGGTTTATTTTGGCTTAGTTTCAAAAGTTTTAGTATATGATTGGGCAGAAGAATGCTTGTGGGACTGTAGCAATGCAGTACATAGTGAGCGCGAATATGTAGTGGAGCAAAGCTGTTTACCTCATGGCCAGGATGAAAAAGAGGAAAAGGAAGAGCCAGGTCTCAATAGTACCATTAAGGACATTCCCCCATTGACTGGAAGTCTTCCCACTAGGCCCCTCCTATTTAAGCTTACACCTCCCAATAGTGCCACATTGGGGCCAGACCTTTAACACATTGGCCTTTGGGGGACATTTAAGATCCAAATTATAGTACAGGTCAATGGAACTTCCAGTGCTGGCTCCCTTCCTGCTGGCAGGTCCTTGAGTTCCCAGTTCCATGACTGAGAGTTCTCTTTATTCTTGAGAACTCTCTATGGGAGGACAATCCTACTTATTTTTTGTACATTTCAATATCCAGATGGTATTTGTTATGGGATAGCATGGATGTGATGACTAAGTCATGGTATATTAGCATTGTGCTGCAGTGTAACAAATCACCACAAACGTTGCATCTTAAAACAATACACATTTACTATCTTAATAGTTTCTGCATGTCAGGCATTTGGGAACAACTCATCTGGTTTTGCTGGTCTCAATAAGCTGCAACTGAGTTGCAGCTTAGGTCTGAGATAAGATTAGAAGCCTTA
The DNA here is from genome assembly GCA_020662805.1 of Glaucomys volans. NCBI lineage: Eukaryota > Metazoa > Chordata > Mammalia > Rodentia > Sciuridae > Glaucomys > Glaucomys volans. The sequence continues at coordinate 39,646 of JAJEJO010050860.1, read as the reverse complement.
GTGGGAAAAGATCCACTTTTGAGTTCATTTTTGGTATGGACAGAAGTTATTTCTTTGTGGCTAGGGCCAGATCTTTACCACATGGCCCTCTTCATGAGCCCTCTCACCCATTCTTAGCTAGAAAACATATTTTCTTTTGCTTATTCTATAAAAACAATGTCTTTCCATACCTGCATGTGGTAACATACTTGCATGAATGTGGACCTGTCTCCATTTCCACATGATGTAACCTAGTTGAGGGAGAGAGACATCCCATCCTTTACCATATTCTATTGTTCAGAAGCCAGTCACAGAAGCCATCCCATCAGGAGAGGGGGAGTCTATGATAACACCAGCTGGAGGGAATTGATGGAGGCCAGTTTAGACTTCTGACTCCTAAGGAGAGCTGCTGGGATGAAGGTTGGAGAGAATCCTGAAGGAATATGAGATGTTTTATGGTGGAGCTTTAAGAACTGATGACCTGTCCTATTTTTGATATAAACTTCTTGGTAAGGTTAAAAGACATAGTAATCAAGTTTTGGTTAGAACTGTCTGAAGGAACATAACAAAGCCAATGATGAGTTAAATTTAAGGTATTTGCATTGGTTAGGGGAGCTGCACTGATAAAGTTTCTTTGTTTGGAAGGCTCCAGGGATGGCTTTGAAAAGGAAGGGCAAATTATGTTATTATGACCTATACCTTTGAGAACCCTGTAAGGGTGATGGGGTGGTTATATTCTCCCTGCTTGCAGTTCAGAAGCTATAACCACAACACTTTTATAATCATAAACTTCTTGTGCATAGACCTCCAGAAGCGTCAGAAGCCAGAAAACCAGGGAACTTTTATAAATGACAAAGAACTATAATATGCCTTATCTGAGAAGCTGTGGATGACCCAGTAAACAATATACTCAACTCACTACCTCTTTTACTTCACTCTGATCATTACCAGGAAGGAGGTATGAGCTCTGTCTTGGTATATGTACATTTGAGAATCAAACTATTTGCTAGAGTTTTTAGATCAAGAAGAGATGGTGGATGTAGAGTCGCTGTTGACAATAGTCAACATTACCAAATGCCTGTGTGCTGTATGATACATAGAAAATTTGTTCAAAGCCGTGTCAGTCTACATTCAAGTGACTTTTACAATGAACTGCACACTAATAGTGGCATGTGATCTTTAAAGTAACAAAACATTATGTAGATTAATTTCGAAGGCTATAGTGGTGTGGATAGCATCAACTGATGAAATTGGAACAATAACACTGACACCTGGAACGTTGTAGATAGATAATACATAGAGAATACATCTTTACCCACAGATGATGAGTATCCATTATCTATGACAATGGATCTATTACCACATCTGTAATGGTGATGACACTAGGCAGCTGTGGTTAGTGCAATTTGTGTAAAGTCCAAATCAGCAGTGAGGTTTCAGTCAGTTTCCTCAGGGAATGAGTCCTTATTATGGGCAACAAATATTGAATTCTTAGGTTTTTAGGGTTAATATTATGGTTTAGATTAGGTGTCCCCAAAAGCTCCTGTATGAGACAACACAAGGAGTTTTAGAGGTGAACTGCTCAGGTTATGAGCACCTTAACGTAATCAACGTGTTAATCTCCTATCATGGGATTAACTGAGTGGTGACTGGCTGCAGGTAGGGAGTAACTGGAGGAGGTGGGTGGGTGGATCAGGGTGTGTCCTTGGGATTAATATTTTGTTTATGAAGGGAACTCCCTGTCTGTCTCTCTCTCTCTCTCTCTTTCTCTCTCTCTTTCTCTCTCTCTCTCTCTCTTTCTCTCTCTCTCTCTCTGCTTCCTGATGTGATGTCCTGAGCCAATTTTCTCTGCCACACGCTCCCACCATAATGTTCTGCCTGATCTTGAGCCCCAAGAAATGGGACGGCCTTCTAAGAACTGAGTCTTCTTGAAACTTTGAGACCCAAAATAAATCTTTCCACCTCTAATTGTTCTCATCAGATCTTTTTGGTCACAATGACAAAAAAGCTGACTAATGAGGTTGCCATAACAAATGACAACAAACTTTATGTCTTAAAGCAGCATAAAATTGAAGGATCCAAGTTCTAGAGGTTAGGAGCATTGGTACTCTCTGGAAGCTCTGAGGGAACACTGTTCCACGCCTCAGTTCCAGCTTCTGGTGACCGCAGGTGTTTCTTGGCTTGTGGAAACAGCACTTCAGTCCCTGCCTGGGTTTTCCCATGACATTCCTTTCTGAGTCTTTCATTGCTCAGACTCTAAATAGGAGCTATTTTATATTAATTAACAGGTAGGAGAGGGATGGAACTTATTTCATTATATTTTCCCACAACTAAGGTAAGAACATTCACTATCAGATCCCAAGAAATCATATTGTGTTTTCTATCCTAGTCCGAGAAGCTCTCATTCTTCCTTTTCTAGAGAGAAATCTCTGTTAAAATCACCTTCTCATTGCCACAATGTCCAGAACTGTGATAGACCTGAGCTCCTACTGTATCTGTAGGCTTTCAAGTTAGTCTGCCACAGTTCTAGGGATGCTAACAGAGTCTGCTGGGAGAGATAACAGACTTATATTAAGTGCATCACAGCAAGTCCATAGACATTAATGTATTTTATCCACAGGGTGATGTGGATGGGCTCAGACAGATGCCTGAATGGTTTGCATTACAAGAGAGAAACCAGGAGCTTAGAGAACTAGAATCTTTCAAAATGGGGGGTAGGCATGGGCCAAACCTTTTGCTCCAGAGGGACACTCTCTTTGTTTCTCAAGGCTGTTTCTTATAGAAATACCCTTAAAAAGATAGTTCAGAACAAAGGACAGTTATAACTTCTGTTTATAAGACCTTCAGAAGCAGACAGGCCCATGTAGAATTGTCTTTTATCAGATTCTTTTGTACTGAATTCAAGGTAATTTCTTAAGCAGTGTAATTTATGGAAATGTCATTCTTATTGTTGCATGATACCTTAAAATCAAACATGTTTTCAAGAATTTAAATGTTCAGTACTAACCTAAATCATAGGACTGTTCTAATAGTTCCACATGAATTGCATATATTTTGCAGTATAAAATAAACATACCTTTATTATACCATTCACACAATATTGATACTCAAGGGAAATATCTGGATTGTTTCTTAAAATTATGAGTCATATATGAAATACAAATATTAATGCATAAATATTGAAAGTTTTAGATTTATAGTGATTATGAAATTTACTGTAAAAATTAAAAGCTTATTAATAACCAAATGGTTCAATAGAAGTGAAAACAGAAAAAACCCACATAATTGATAAAAAAAAACTAATGTACTAATGCAGTTCCCCCTCTGTATCCATAATACTTTTGGCCGGAGTAAAATATAAAATTGAAACTAAAACACAAATGTAGTGTTATATCTTCAGTGGGTATTTATTTTGTGAGTAGAGCATTTATTTCTTTAAACAAATTTCTCAATGAAAAAAATTAACAAAGAAGTCATTATTCAATGACTAGTCACCATATATATGCACTAAGGTGTTGAACTTTTGAGACTATTAAGAGAGAACACATGAATTAGGTAAAGAAAAGGCAGTGTGAGCTCTTAGTTTATATCCATGCATAACATCAATATCTTTTTTATTTAATGATTTTAGCAGGCACTTTACTATTTTATTGGGCAAGTGGTAGTGAAAGATTCAATGTTATTCAGTTTTGAAAATCATCCCACAGAGTTGTTAACCTAGAAATTATGTGTCTCCAAGAATACGGAGATATTCTCCCTAAGGCCTTTCACTGAATCATAATTATAGGATCTTAAGGATTATTTTTAAAGAAAATTTAATACATATTATAGGAAACAGGTATTTCATATGCTAATAATTATTATTTCAGCATCTCAATAGAAACATGGAACTCAGATATTTTTAAAAAAATAAGTAAAATATTTCCTTAGACAATTTTTCCTATTTTCCCATTTATTCATCTTCTCAATGATGGATGTGTTATTTTCAGAAGTGTCAATACTTTTATTACCAATATGTAAACTTCTTTACTATTTCAATATTTCATAGCAATGATCTAAAGGTTGCAAACTCAGGAGAGCACTGGTGACATGGGTGGGGATGGGTGCATGTACACACTCTTCGTATTACAATTCATAGGGCTGTGAACACCTAAGATGTTTTAGAAATAATTTAGCCTAATAGAATCAAGCCTACTATACCAACACTGCCCATCCTTCAGTTTACAGTAAAATTATTTCCATCCCAGGGCACTAGTATTTGGTCATTTAATGGTTTTGTTTCTATTTTCATGAAACATATGCTTCTTTTAAGTACAATATCATTATGTAGGACAATAAATGTTCTGCGACCCTTCAGTTTTTTTTTTCCCTCCCTACTACAGGTTAAAGCATAATTTTGTAAGTTTTATGCAGATTTTATTTATTTATTTGGTGAAATAATGTATCTTCAAAAAAAATTGAACAAGCAATTTTCATGACCTTCAGTCATATAAACTACTTAGAAAAAAAATCAGCCTTCCCTAGAAGTGTTTATGCTTTTGTCCATTTCTATCTTAAGGACTTTTTCTTTCTTTTTCTATGTGAATATCATGATCACATGAAAGATAACTCCCACAAATTTCCCCTACCAATGACATGAAATAGGTAGTGAGTTAAAACATAGGCAGCTATATCCGTGCTATGAATATTTATGTATTTTGACATTTAGCAAGAATATTCTTCCCCATACCATAAGCCCTAGTAGTGCTTTAGTTGATATATTTCAAAAGTAGAGCGATTCATTTATACTATGTCACTTTGGGCTTAAGGGACACATAATCTACCTTTTCACAAGCATAAAATTCAGTTGTCTTGTTTCTACTGCATGAATTACGCTTAGGACCTTGTAGAGTCACAAAATGCTTTAATGCTTTCTGTTTCTACGTTTATTTATCCCTAGGTAGCCACATTCACAGAACTGGAAGGGATATCAAGAAATTGCAGAATTTATATGAAGAATATCTTAAATATATAAAGAACTATTTTTTGTTAGATATCCAGAAATTTAGAACCTCCAAATTATTTTGGAAATTAGCTTAGGTTTCACAAATATATTATCAATAAATTCTTTTCCTGGTCACATGTAAATCTTATTTAGATTTTTTTTCTTCACTTTCTGGAGCAAATGGTGTTCTTGTCATCTTTCTTATAATTCCCTGAAGAAAGAAAAACAATAGTACTTATAAGTCCTGTCTTCACTTTTGAAGATTTCCTTTTTCCTTTTTTCTGTTCTGTGAGTCGTAATATTGCAAATTCAATGAGAGTCACTGTCTTAGAAAAATTTCTGTGACTATAACAGAATACCAGAGACTGAATAATTTATAAAGAACATGAATTTATTTACACATAATTCTAAAAGATGGGAAGTCCAATTAAGGAGCCAAAATGTTACATCAGCCAGAGAGGGGAATATTGTCTGCACATGATAGAAGGCAAGAGGACAAGTTCCCAAAGCCCCTCATGTGAAGCCCTAATCCCTTCTTCCAGCAGAAAATCTCTCATGTCCTAATTAATTCTTAAGGGCCACACCTCTTAACCCCATCACATTGGCCACTAAGTTTAAACACAAGCAGTTTGGGGGAGACCCAGTTAAACTATAGTAATAAGTATATTCAAATATTCAAACAAATAGATCTTGAACTTTTTAAGGATTTACAGACATTACTGAAAATTTTGTGGACCTTGTATTCAACTAGTGTCCTCTCTCTAGCTCTAATAGTTAAGAGAGCAAGGCTCTTTTCTCAGGGTTTTTATTTATTTATTTTTAAAATTGAGGTAAGAGTTATAAAATATCAAAGATTCCCTCTTAATGCATATAAAATAAATTTTGACAAGTTAATTATCTGTGTAAACAACACTTCAAACATGATATAGAACATTCCTGTTAATACAAAAAGTTTCCACAAAACAATATCCTATCAACTTCTAGTCCACATCCCCAGCCCTATTTTTTATATTTTAGTTAGAGACAGGGTCTCACTGAGTTGCTTAGGGCCTCGCTAAGTTGCTGAGGCTGACTCACGATCCTTCTGACTCAGCCTCTCAAGTCGCTTGGATTACAGGCATGTGCCACCACGCCCGGCTGAATTTTCCTCTTAATAATGCTTTCAAAGTATCACAGAGATTTTGATTTGTTGTATCTGTGTTCTCATTTACTTCTAAGATTTTTTTTACCCGCCCCCAATGTCTTCTGTTTTCCATGCCTCATTCAATAGCATATTATTTAATCTCCAGTGGTTGGAGTAGTTTCTGTTTTTTTTTTTTATCATTGATTTCTAATTTTATTCCACTATGATCTGACAGAATACAAGGTAGTATCTCCACATTTTTGTATTTGCTAAGAGTAGCTTTGTGGCATAACATATAGTTTATTTTAGAGAAGGATCCATGAGCTGCTGAGAAGAAAGTATATTTGCTTATTGATGGATGGAATATTCTATATATGTCTGTTAAGTCTAAGTTAGCGATTATGTTATTGAGTTCTTTCATTTTTTTGTTCAGTTTTTGTTTGGAAGATCTGTCCAATGGTGAGAAAGGTATGTTAAAGTCACCCAGTATTATTGTGTTGTGGGTTTCTGGAATTGAGAAGAATTTGTTTGACATACATTGATGCAGCACTGTTTGGAGCATATAAGTATTTATGATTGTTGTGTCTTCCTGATTTATGCTTTCCTTAAGCAGTATGAAATATCCTTCCTTATCCTTTCTAACTAATTTTGGCTTGAAGTCCACTTTATCTGATATAAGGATGAGAATCCCTGCTTTTTTATTGAGTCCGTGTGTGTGGTATGTTTCTTCCCATCCTTTCACCTTTAGTCTGTGGTCACCTTTAGTCACCTTTTCTATGAGATGCATCTCATGAAGGCAGCATATTGTTGGGTCTTTCTTTTTAATCCAGTCTGCCAGTTTATGTCTTTTGATTGATGAGTTTAGGTCATTAACATTCAGGGTTATTATTGATATATGATTTGTATTCCCAGTCATTTGGACTTATTTTTGGTTTTTAATTTGACTTGGTTTCTCCTTTATTTGGCTATTCCTTTATAGTAGTTCTTCCCTATGCTGACTTACATTGTTGTTTTTCATTTCTTGCTCATGGAATATTTTGTTTAGAATGCTCTATAGTGCTGGTTTTCTATTTGTAAATTTTTTTAGCTTTTGTTTATTATGTAAGGATTTTATTTCATCCTTGAATCTGAAGGTTAGTTTTGCTGGGTACAAGATTCTTATTTGGCATCCATTTTCTTTCAGAGCTTGAAATATGTTGTTCCAGGCCCTTCTTGCTTTTAGGGTCTGGGTTTTGAAATCTGCTGATAACTGTACTGGTTTCCCCCTGAATATAATCTGGTGTTTTGCCCTCACAGTCTTTAAAATTCTATCTTTATTTTGTATGTTAGGTACTTGCATTATAATGTGCCTTGGTGTGGATCTGTTGTAATTTTGTACATTTGGTGTCCTGTAAGCCTCTTGTATTTGATTTTCCATTTCATTCTTCAGATTTTGGAAATTTTTTTATATTCTTTAATTGAATAGATTATTCATTCTTTTGGTTTGTATCTCTGTGTCTTCCTCAATCCCAGTAATTCTTAAATTTGGTCTTTTCATGATATCCAATAATTCTTGTAGGTTTTGTTCCTGAATTCTTACCATCTTCTCAGTTTGGTCAACTTTGTTTTCAAGATAAAATACTTTGTCTTCAATGTCTGAGGTTCTGGTGATCTATCATGCTGGTTATGCTGTCTATTGAGTTTTTAATTTGGTTTATTGTTTTCTTCATTTCAAGGATTTCTGTTTGGTTCTTATTCAGAATCTCTTCTCTTTATTGAAATGATCTTTTGCTTCCTGCATTTGTTCTTTAAACTGTTGATTGGTGTGACCATTCTTTGCCTGCATTTGCTCTCTCATCTCATTTGTTTGCATCTCTGATCATTTTCAGTATGTGCATTCTGGACTCCCTTTCTGATATTTCTTTTGCCCTGCTGTCATTGGATTCTGTTGATGTAGCATCTAGGTTTGTTTAGAACACTTTCTTCCCTTGTTTTTTCATGATGCTCATGTATCTTTCCCTCTATCAGTGAGAATCTGAGGTACCACAGTTTCTCCCCTATAGATCTATGGTGTTCCTGCAGGTTTCTAGTGCCTCATGTGGGTGCCCTAGGCTGGCCTCCCAGGTGCAGAAGTCTCACCTGTTCTGTGCGTTGTTCCGTTCTGTGGTGTGGAAGTCTCACAAGTCTGCATTGGGCTGAGATTGATGTCTGTCTCTATGCCCACCTCCCCAGTCTGGAAGTCTCCCAGGAGTCTGTTGGGCTGGGTGGGTCCCAGACCTGTGAGCTGGTCTCCCCAACTCAGGGAAGACTGAGGCAGGTGCCCTAGGCTGGCCTCCCAGGCATGGAGTCTCGCACCTGTGTGCTGAGTTGATCTCCCTGGTCTGGAAATCTCATGTGTCTGCACTGGGCTGAGCCTGATGTCTGTCTCTAGGCCCACCTCCCCTGTCTCTTTCTGTGGTTTTGATGCTCTTGTACATGAGATCATAAGGTACTTACTCTTTGGGACTTGGCCTTTCTTTCACCTATTTTGTTTCTTTGGTTTTCTTTATAAACTGTTGACTCATATTTGTTGTCGTATGTGTTACTAATGTCTTTCTTTTTGGCAGAATCGTAATCTGTTTTTGTATTGAATAACATATTGTGGTTATTTTAAGTGATTATTATAAATACAGTGATTGCAAATATTGTTATGTGTACCATTTTGATTGCATGTTTCATTTTATCATAGGAAAATGACCAGGAGTGGAATTAATGAGTCATAAATTAAAATTAAATATATGCTTAGTTTTATAAGAAAATCTTAACCAATTTTCTAAGGATGGTTGTGCTATTTAATATCCTTATCAAGAATTAATTAAAATTCCAGTTATTACATATTCCATCCATATTTGCTTTTGTCAATCTTCATGATTTTTGATATTCTAGAGGGAATACAGTGATATATCATTATAAATTAAATTTTTCTTAACCTGATGATTTTGAAAAAGATCATATGTGAGGTTCTTATTCAAATCTTTTACAAATTATTTTAATTAATTATTTATCATTTTCTCATTAAAATTTAAGAATAGAATGGAGGAACTTTAGATTATGTAAAGAGAAATAAGAGAGGGAGGGAGCATGTGTATGAATGAGACAGACATCATTACCCTATGTGCTTGTATGAATACAAGAATGGTGTGAATCTACATGGTGTATATATATGCAATGGAATATTATGCAGTCATAACGATGAAAAAAAAATATAGCATTTTCTGGTAAATGGATGGAGTTGGAGACTATCATGCTAAGTGAGATAAGCCAATTCAGAAAACCAAAGGCCAAATGATTTCTCTGATAAGTGTATGATGATACATAATGGGGGTGGGAGGGAGCCAAGAATGAAGTATGAATGGATTGTATAGAGGAAAATGAGAGGTAGGGAGGAAGTGGGGGAAGGAAAAAATAACAGAATGAGTCAAACATCATTATCCTATGTACATGTATGATTATACAAATGGTGCAACTCTACTTTGTATACAACCAGAAAAACAAATGCTTCCTATTTGTATACAATGAATCAAAATTTTAAAAATGAATTGAGCACACAGAAAAATAAATAAAAAATAAAAACCCAAAATAAAATAAAAATAATTATTTATATATTGTTTAAAAGGGTTTTTAAAATCAGATACATCATTGGTAAGATTTTCTTCCAGTATGTTGTGCATATTGATTCATTTAATGCAAATTCAGAGGAGCAGAAGTTGGTAATTTTGTTAAAATTTAACTTATAAATTTCATTTTTATAGCTAGTGCTTTTTGTATCCCATAGAGGACAAATAATTGCCTACCTCAAGATTTCAACTCTCTCTTCATTTTCTATGTTTATTCCTAAATTTTCATGTGAAGATTAGTGGCAACATAAAAATTTCTAACAAGACAAAACCTGTTAACATTTTGATTAAGTTTGAGGTAAATCTATATGAATGCTTATTCTATGACATTATAATATGAGTTTTTGTGTATAAAGTTTCTTGCTTTTGATTAAACTCCTTTAGTATCCCTGAGTTTTGTGGCCTTCCATGTAGACTTTTTCATACCTTCATTAAATTTATTCGGATAAGTGGATGATAAATTGTTCTTTCATTGCAATATAGTGAAATTTCAGAATATTTAATTTGTCAAATTTTTGCAGTTATTCATAAAGCAATTTTTTCCATGACCTATTCTTCTAGACCTTGCTGAGTTCACTTTTTTTGACAATTCATAGAAATTTCTATAATTTCTTTCTATAATGGCAGTGATATTCATTTTTTTCTGATTATCAATAATCCATCTATCTTGCTTTATTCTAAAATAATGAAACAGTGTTGAGTAAAATTATTGAGTGAGCATCCTTAATCTTGAGTGAGGTAATAGAGAATAAGTGTTCAAAATTTCACCACTAAGAATAATGTCAGCTTTATGATTTTTTTCTAATGAATTCTGACAGATTAAGAAAATTACATTCTATGTATTCTGCTTAGATATTTGAAGAATTTTGTCTGATTGCAAATGGATGTTAATTTTGGTAAAATGCTATTTAGACATTAGTTGTATTTAGATCGTTTTCCCTCTATTCTGCAGGTATAATTATTTAAATTAATATGTTAAAATGTTAGTCTACCTTTGCATTTTTTCAATTAGCTCCACCTGGTAATATTTTTATAATCAACTTTATATATTGTTAAACACCGTTTGAAAACATTTTGTTCATTTGTGTATTTGTGTTCATAAGGAATAATGGTCAGTGTACTTCCTGTCCTTCAATGCATTCTTTAGGTTTTTAGTATTAAGGTTTAGATAGTTTCCTAAAAGAATTTAGAGAATTTTTTTCTCTGCTACTTTTTGAAAAAAAAAAAAAATTAAGAGCCAGTATTACCCCACCTATTCAGATTTTGATGAATAACAATATCTGTGCCTGAAATTAATTTTGAGAATGTTTTATAGATTATTGTTTTAATTTAGTATATTTCTATGCATAGTCTTTCTGTTTGTTTAAAATTTAGTACCTGTGTTCTTCAAGTGTTTTTTCTTCTTAGACTTCTAATTTGTTTTATTGTTTTTATATTGTATGATTACATTCTTAATTTTAGTAAGAGTAGAAATAACATCTTATTTCTAGAATCTGTATTTTCTTTCTTTTTTGTGTTTTTATTCAGTCTTTATAGGGGTGTATTGATTTTTTAATGTCTTTACAGTCTCAATTTGGCTTTGTGAATTTTCTCTATTTCTTTGTACATTATTGATTTTTCTACATACTTTTATTATTTCCTTCTTTCTTCTTAGAATGTTTTAGTTTATTTTCCTCCACCTTCTTAAGGTAAACTATCCACTTAATGTTTTTCATATTTTTCTTCTAATATAAATATTTAAATTCCACATTTGTTTCAAATATTATTTTTGATTCATTTCACAAACTTACTTGAGAGAAACTGTTACTAATATGTTAAAATGTTTTCTAAGTTATCCTCTATTTTTTCTTTAATCAATAGGATTTTAGAAATTATCTAGTTCATTAATAATAAACATTATTTCTGATATTTTCTGATGTTTAATACCCAATTTAGATAAAGCATAGTCATAAGTAGGTTCTATAATAATTAATGTATTAAATTAATTAATGATAATTAATGAATTGACATTTATTATACAGTGTAGCACAGTGCCTACCATAATAAAAATCTCATCTGCTCTTGAAATTCTGAATATGTGTTCTGCAGCTGTTAGGTTCAAGTTGTTTTGTGAAGTTGATTGATGATATTCAAATTTCTATTGTCCTTGTACATTGTACCAGCTTTGTCACATGTAAATTATGAAATAAAATCCAAACTAATGTATTGTTTTTGCTTTGAAGAGTTTTATTTTAAAGAAATTAAGAAAATAGTGCTTAAAATATATTACCAATTTATTTTTTCTAGCATTCTATTTCTTCTTATAAATCTATTTTCTATGCTAGAGCATTCCTTCCATTTCTTATAGTTCAGATAAATTAGAGAAATTTTCTAACATTTTCCTATCTGAAAACCTTTTACTTTAACCTCACACAGATTTTCTAAAACTTAATGTGATTTATTTTTATTCTACTTTCATCTAGTTGAATTTTCAATTGCATAATTGTGCAACAAATCTCAGATATTGGGATTATTTGATTTAATGTCTATTACTAAAGAAAAAAAATACCAAAAATTCAATTAGGGCATTATTTTAAATATCATTCTAAATTTCAACTAATGGAAAGTTAACTTTGATAAGTTGACTATTCAAATATTCCATGTCAGCTAAGAATAACAATGTGATTCCCCTCAATTAGCACTTAAATCTATTAAATAAAAATTAAATATCTCAGGACATAGACTCATTTTCTGTATTCCAAGTAGATTTAATTTTTGCCTGTATAAGTATATGGTAAACATGACTATTTTCCTCTGGTCTCTGATCAAGTTCAGGTAGATCTTTTGGATCTTTCAATGCATATTTCCCACTTGCTTACAGCACTTAGTAATTGGACATAGATGAGATCTTTCTTAAGAGATATTTGCCGTCTTAAGAAATCCTAATGGGTACAACTTACAGGTCACTAACTTCAGAAGTGACACCCAACACGAATCATGCCAACTGAGTTAACCAACAATTATCTGCTAATCCCAAATGCAATAGTTGCTTTTAACATTTCCTATATTTTAACATAAAAGTTAAAGGACAATTTCTTTCATGTGCTTGTATACAGCATCCAGAAGTCCAACATGGTAGTGGAGGATTGATTTAAACTCAGTTGCCTTCTCCAAAGTTTTCTCTTCCAAATAGACTCAAATACATTTCAATTTCCTGCAGAGTGAAAGTATTTTATAATATTGGCTCAAATAATACAGATTTTCTTCTCCAAATTTAGACTAGGTAATGTACAAACCAATTTCTCTACTCTCTAATTTTGCTTTGAATGTTCAGAAAGAGCCACATTTCAACTAGGAATATTTGATCCCAAAAATTGTTTATCAAAAGAATATTCATTTTTGCCAGCCCCACATGGATCTCCAGCACTGCACCCGTACTGTGGCTCCCCCATCTACCAACATGTCAGTATGCCTTTGCCACCATCATGGATTATTCCCCACACCAACACTGCCATCTTTAGTTGGGGCAACTTCCATCTCAGGACACCTGTGGGAGACAAGAAGCTCATTATCAAGGTACCATCTTGTGATGTGGTTGCTTATATCCAGGAATATCAGCCAGGTCCTGAAAGATCATCATCATGGACCCTGCAGGCTTGGTTGCATCTGAGGTATCCCTGCTGTTGTGCTAATAGCCTCCATCTTGCTGTAGAGGGAGGAGAGAGCCTTGCAGGGGGTCAGTAGGTGGGAAAAGGGTGTGAGGGCAACTTGATCCCAGCTAGTCCAGCCAACCAGACCAACAGCCACCAGGATCCCAGAGACAACTTGGGAACACTTGTTGGGACCTGACATCAATGAGCCTTGTACACGACTCCCTGCACTGAGCCTCTAGTCCCACCTGTTTGGCAACAAGCAGGGCCGTCTGTCTCTTCTATGCCCAGTCTCCCAATCATTCCCTGGACACTAACCAGACCAGTTCCTGCAGTTACATGGGTGTCACACAACTTTCAATGCCTGGTCCTGATTTGCTCAATATAGAACTGCTTTCCGAGATAGGTGCACAGGTCCTGGCGCTCAGCCCTCAGGACCTCCAGGGAGAGAGTTTCCTAATTGGGAAGTTGAAAGGGCAGGGGCAGGAGAGACATTATTTAGAGACTAAATTATAGACCAGGAATAGTGGGGTCCATAAATGAGGGAAAGGGTTAAGACCAGGCTCCTGTGTCACACAAGTGGATCCCAAAGGACAGTCCCAGAGTGCACTCTTCCAGAGGGACTGAAAATTGCCGCCAGGAGTCCAGCCTTTAAGTCTAATCCTCCCACCTTAGCCACTGTCCTCATACTGAAGGTGTAGTTACCAGCAAACTCCAGGCAACCCTGCCTACCAGAAGAGAAGGGTGGTAGAGAAGATATTGAACTCCAACAGAAACAGTTGTTCAATTTTCCTTCAAGATTCTTTTTCTTTCCTTTTCCCCATTTTTTGTTTCTTTTTTCATTTCCTGCTCTCACATCCCCATCATATTTGAAATGAAATACCTTTCTTGCATCAGGCTAATGAAGACTGGAAGATTTTAATAGTATATTACAATTTTGGTGTAATTTTTTTATATTATTTAAAAAATATTTTTAATTTTATTTTTTTATTCTATTTTCCCCTTAGTTGTTTCCTCAGTCTCTTTCTCCCTTTTCACCTGCTAAAAACCAACTTCTTTGATTCTACTTTCACTCTTCCTATGATCTAGTACCTCTACATTCTCACTTCTTACCTCATTAATATTACATCCTCCACCCATCCCCTGTCCTCTGTCCACCATTAGATATTGTAGATCTTATTGCAAGCTTATTGTTTATGTTGTAGATAATAATTGAACACATCACATCTGTTTATTATGACAATACTTTTAACACCTTAATAGGGGCTATTTGGTTTAAGGCTGCATATTGATTGCATTTGCTACTGTTAATATTGATCTCCCCATTAAAGGTGAGGTATTGGAAACCTGCAGGGACACTATAAATTCATAGGGCAAAAATTGTAATACCTCTGATCCCCACTGCTAGAGGGGAAGGTACACAAACAACATAAAAAAGCAAGGGAAGAAAGTACCCCAAACAAACCAGGATGCTATATTAATAGAATCCATTGACAGCAAGGTAAAAGAGTAGTCAGAAAAGGAATTCAGAATGTACATAATTAAAATGATCTGCAAAATAAAGGATGATATAAGAAATAAAACTCAGGCAACAAATTATCACTTCAATAAATAGTTAAAAGAGTAAATGCAGGAAGCAAAAGATTATTTCAATAAAGAGATAGATATTCTGAAAAAGCAAACAAAAGAAATCCTTGTACACCATGAACAACCATAGAAAGGAAAAGTTGTACCCCATTTGTGTATAGTGAATCATAATGCAGCCTGTCAATATTAAAAAAAATTAAAAAGTGGCACAAGTTGAAATCTACTTAAAACTCCAAAATGTATACTTAAAATGGAGGTTATGGTATATGAATCATACCTTAATAAAGCTATTAGGAAAAAAGTCCTTGAAATGAAGGAAACAATAAACCAAATAAAAAACTCAATATAAAGCATAACCAACAGACTAGATCACTTGGAAGACAGAACCTCAGACAAGGAAGACAAGATATTTAATTTTGAAAATAAAGTTGACCACACAGAGAAGATAGTAAGAAATCATGAACAGAACCTCCAAGAATTATGGGGTAATATGGAACTAGTAATATCAATCTTTTAAAATTATACTCTAATCCACTATATACTGTGAATGACTAGTGAATATTCATAAAACCAGTATTTAAAATTTCCATAAAATTTGAGGAGTATTTTTAAGACCAAGTGTTTTATAATGTGTGTGCTTCTGATTAGTCAAATAGATTTTTTTAGATCAAATAGATTTTTAAATTTTTAATTACAATAGCGAATTACTTGTTAAAAATTTCATTCTTCAAATAATTTTGTCCTTTTGTCTATTGCACTTAAGTTCTATTGCATGAAGGGAAGGGAATGGAGAGAAATGGGAATGGGAAAGAGAGTGGAATGAATCTGACATAACTTTTCTATGTACATTTATGGTTACACCAGAGTAAATTCCACCATTGTGCACATCTGCAAAACTAGGATTGTAATTAGAATAAGATACATTCCAAAATTTATAAATAAATCAAAATGGATTCTACTGTCATTTCTAACTAAAAAGAACAAAAAAAACCCCAACAATTTGCAAATATTTGTATACTTTCAGATTATTTGTGAAAGAGAAATAATCTGAAATGTGATACTGAGGTGCTTATTGGCTCATCAAATCTTATATATCTGTTTGTCAATTTGAAATGTAGAATGCTTAAATAATAACCACTTTAGACATATATTGACTACCTGCTCTTGTGAATGCAATTTAGTATGATTTGTTAGAAACAAAATAGTTTCTTTTTGATATGAGGATTTCCAGTTAAATTTTTGTCATTCAGAGACTATCCTACTCCAAGCAACTGCAGAAATGGGTTCATAATAATTAGTAATTCCTTGCATATGTAAAATTTATTAAATACATTTTGATGGATTCATTGTGTATATGTGTGTGTGTATGTGTGAAAACACATGCTCCTCAAAAGACTTGGACATTTTTCAGATATAATGGATGTCTTTTTTGATTTTTTCCTGCTGATTGATCTTCCTCCATAAGTTCTCACTGGAGTTGATTATAAAAGTTATACATTAAAACTGAAATTTTCTATAAGGCATTATTTGTGATTGTTAACTGCTTAGAGTTCTAATGATAATAGTTGTTTCTGATGAGTTTTGTGTAAATATAATTTTGACATATAGTTAGAATGTGAAAAACGTTAAAAGCAACTTTAACATGAAATTTTACATTCTCAAATATTATAACAAATCAATCCAGTCTTTTGACTATAATCAGATTTTCTTTGGTCATCCATGTGATTTTTCTTTCCCACAAGAATATAACTATTTTTTACCATGAGAATACAAAAATTTATGCTTTCTCTGGTCTGCTCACTAACTGTCCTACTCTAAGATATTAAATGAAGAACTTTATATGTTAAAAGTTGGGTGTGTGAGCTCATTATGTATCTGCTTAATCATTGAGTTGAATTTTATGCTTTCTTGCAAGAACAAAGCATCTCCCTCTAACAAAAGCATTCAGTTACAAGTCTAAATAGTTCAGTCTAAACATTGAATGAAATAAAACTAAATTCTGAAGATATAATTTAGCATGGTGTTTATAGGTGAAAATCTTGTTGTTTAATTTCATTTTAATCACCATATTTTTATTTTATAGCTTGAAGTCAATATCACTTACATTCATCCCAGAAGTTTAGATAATCATGAATACTTGACAATTTGTAATTGAATGTTTACAGGCTAAAGGAGATTTGCTCTTTCATTTGATGGATTGTGTCATGTCAGAGTCTGGCAGTGCAT
This sequence comes from Glaucomys volans, assembly GCA_020662805.1. Classification (NCBI taxonomy): domain Eukaryota; kingdom Metazoa; phylum Chordata; class Mammalia; order Rodentia; family Sciuridae; genus Glaucomys; species Glaucomys volans. Next base: position 22,483 of record JAJEJO010050860.1, on the reverse strand, counting down.
TTTACTTGACCTTTCTCCTTAATTCCATTCATCTTAAATCCTTTGTCACATGAGTGACGGGCCATCATGGTGTGATGGAAGACAAAACTTCAAAAGGATGCATCACCTTGTCAGATAAATGCAGATTAAAATCCTTTTAAAAAAATATTTAGTGTGTAGAGCACAGCTAAGGTTAAATTTGGTTATTATATTGAAAGGTGAAAAAAGAGTAAATTTTATTTGTAAAAGATCATTATTGGAATAACCCTAATAATATATACGTATGAAGAGGAATAATTTTATATTTTTATCATAAAATTCATAAGAGTGACAAGGCAAAATTTCCTTATGAAAATGTCATAACAAAAGATAACAGTTTGTGTGAGTATGTACAACATATGCACACACACTGCTTATTAAACCTCTTTATCCTTTACTTAGTGCATTTAAGAGAAATATACTCTAGAAATATCCAGCAAAGTTTAATTCATCTTGGACTCCGGATACTGTTAGGAATTTTGGCGAAACTGAAGATGGGTTGTTTTATATTCCTTGAGCAGAAATCATCTATCTAGTCATAGAATAGACATCACTAAGGTGAAAAAAGGTAGATTTCCTCATATTTTGTGGGTCATTCATCTCACATCCATGACTTTTTATTACAAGGGCCTGAAAGATTCTCTGCTTTTTGTGTTTATACCAATAGACAGAGGCCATTCATATTGCAAATCAATGAACTAGTTCTTTTATTTTGGCAGGATCAACAGTGATTTAGCTGTAGAATATAAGCAGATAATAAGGACACTGACCTAACACATTTTTATCTCTCCCATGTGAATTTATTCTGTCCATGGAAGAACAGAAAAGTTTGAATGACAAAAAAATGGTAAGATAGAAGTAATATTACCCTGGGGCAGAAATGGAGAGAAGCAAAGATAAAGTCTGTTATTTCATATGATGGTGGAATCAATAGTGTGTTGCTATTATAAGAATGTCCAACTATGTAAACATACAGAGACACACACATAGGTATATGCATACTTATATTGCCAAATATATTGTTTGATTATTCACATATTTAGTTATTATAAAATACAAAAGGTTTAAAAAATAAAACATAAAAAAGAAATTTAAAAGATGCACTTTCATCCAACGATAACTTTGTTAATAATTGTTTAAATTTCTTTCTGTCAGTCTGATCTCTGTGTGTATAAAATACATGTGTTCGTGTGCCTGTGTGTGTGTGTGTATGTGTGTGTGTATGTGTAAATATAGCCAGGTGTGGTGACTCATGCCTATAGTCCTAGTGACTGAGGCAGGAGGATCACAAATCCACAACCAGCCTCGGCAACTTTGTGAGACCATGTATCAAAATAAAAAATTAAAAGGATAGTCTCCAGGAGTTAGGTTTGCCTTTCACAAACACAAGCAACACATACCTTTTTGCAGGAAGAAATATAAGTCCAGGCAACCCATAGAATGTTGTCAACAATAAAAAAAAAGATACAAACTGTATTGTTTTGAATAACAGCAATCACAAAAAACAACGAAAATGGACTCAACAACTCTGAAATTTAACATATCTTAATTAAACATACCAAAATAGGTACAAAGAATGTCTATTTTTTCTCTATAGTTATATCATCAAGCTTTTTATCATAAATGTCCAATTGTTTCTTCTTGATAAGGACATAAAATACCTGTTAAAACAAAGCAGTATAAAATTATGCTTTTGAGAGAGAAGATGGCGGATTAGAGGAAGAATACACTTCCCAACAGTTCCTCAACACTACCTAAGAAACAGGAAGACTGTTTTTCATTGAGGAGGGTAACAAAGGGAAACTCACTGAAACTTAATACTAGACAATTAAAAAAGAGAAAGTGAGCAACTTCAAACATAACAGACATGCCAGCTTCACTGCCAGAGGCTGTAGCCAAAACTGCTGCAGGGAGGGGAGAGCACAGGCAGAGGAGAGAGGAAACCACGGTGGATGAATTTTTTAAAAATAGAAAAATATCAGTGTTAAGGACCTGGGATCAAAGAGGGAAGCTGATCTTAAAGAAACCAGTCAATGGGGGAAGTTGTTGAGTGAAAACAACTAAAATTCCTTGAGCCATAGGTATATACTTAGGTGGATGGGTGCCATTTGTAAGTGCTGTGTGGTAGCAAGCAGAAACAATAGATAGGAAAATCACAAAGATGTTGCCAGTGAACACATCAACAGCCTGTTTTAACCTCCAGTTTCCCTGAACTAGAGTGAGTGTTATAGGCACAAAGCATATGTTGCTTCGAGCCTCTAGCCTCCAGGAAAGAGAGATCCTTTCATTGCTGGTGCACCAAAATAACTATTAGGGAGATGCCTAGAAACAAAACATCTTCTGCATTCCAGGGTTGATAGCTGGAAATTCAATTTCATAGCTGTGAATATGAAACCTGTGATAGTTTAGTCCCTATACCCTAAAAGTTAATTTTAGTAGAGACCCTTGAGATTCAGACATATAACAGAGACCAACATTTCCCTGGCAATGGGAGACCATTGGATTAAATCACAAATATCCAGAGAAAGAATTCCAAAGGTCAGCCAAGTCTAAACCCCAACTACTGGAATTTCTAATTTAGAAATTACACCACCCCCCAAATACAGGACAGCATCAAGAGAACACACCTGAGAGTTACTGGAATAGAAAAGAGCATGTAGATACAGGGTAATGGCACTAAGAATGTTTTTAATGAGATAGCAAAAAAGAAATTTCCTATATTGTAAATGTGCTGTTTATAAGAGACTCATCTTGTAGGCAAAGCCACATACAGGCTGAAGGTGAAAGGATGGAAAAAATATTCCATGTCAATAGTCAGAAAATAAGTAGGAATGGCTATTCTTTTATCTGACAAAGCAGATTTCAAGCAAAAACTAGAATAGACAAAGAGAGCACTACACCCTAGTAAAGGGAACAATCCAACCAGAAGATAAAACAATAGCAAATATATATGCCCCAATGCACATAATTATATAAAAATACTTACTGACATTAAATACCAAATAGATCACAATGCACAAATAATGGGTACTTTCAGCACACTTTTATCACGAATAGGCAGGCCATTCAATCATAAAACTAATAATGATATCTTTGACCTTAATAATACTATAAATCAAATGGACCTAATAGCTTCAAATACTACCAGTTGTATTTGCCAACTTCTGAGTAGCTTATGGAACATTTTCCAAAATAAACCACATGTAAGTCACAATGTAAGTCTTAGCAGATTCCCCCCAAATTATGTAATCTCCTATATCTTATAAAACCATAATGGAATGAAACTAGAAATCAACAGCATGAAAAATAATAGAAATCACATAATCAATGGAAATTGAACAATGCTGCTTTGAATAAAGATTGGAACATTAAAAAATCATGAATTTCTTGGAAATAAATGAGAATAGAAACACAACATATAAAAATCTTTGTGATAGTATGAAAGAAGTTCAAAGAGGAAGTTCAAAGAGGAAAATTAATAGCATTGAGTGCCTATATTTAAAAAAATACAGATCTCAAATAAATAAGCTATGCTTCTACTAATTGCAAAATCAGTAGAAGATAGGAAATAATTAAAATCAGAGCCAAAATTAAAATAGTTGAAAATAAAAAACAAAACACAGGATCAATGAAACAAAGAGTTGGTTCTTCAAAAAGACCAATAAGAAATGTAAACCCTTAGCCAAACTAATCAAAAGGAAGAGAGGAACCAAATTAATATAGAGAGGAAAAAGGAGATATCACCAAAGATTTGAAATCCAGAGAATCATTACAACCTATTTTGGAAATTTATACTCCAGTAAACTGCAAAACCTAGAAGACATTTACAAATTTCTAGATATATATGACTTGCCCCAAATTGAACTAGGAATATGTCTAAAATCTAAACAGATCAATATCAAGTAGTATGAAATTGAAATGACAATTAAAACTCTGCCAATGACGAAAAGCCCAGGGCCAGATGGATTTTCAGCTGAGTTCTACCAGACCTTTAAGAAGAATTAATATCAGTCTTTCTCATTGTTTTGTCATGAAATTGAAATGGGGGAATGAATCTCTCAAGTACAATCTATGAAGCTATCATAGACCTGATAGCAAAAGAAGACAAAGAGACATTCAGGATTGAAAACTGCAGGTCAACATCTCTGATAAACAGATGCAAAGATCCTTAATAAAAGATTAGCAAATTGGATTCAAAAAGACATCAAGAATATAATCAAGTCGGTTTAATCCCAAGGATGAAAGTTTGGTTCAACATATGAAAATCAATAAATGCAGTTGACCTCATAAATACGATCAAGGATAAGAATCATATGTTAATCTTAGCCTTTGAAGAAAAGGCTTTTGATAAAATCAAATATCCACTCATGTTGAAAATCCTGGAGAAACTAGGGATAGAGAGGACTTACCTCAACATTAGGAAGAATGTATATGACAAATGATTTCAACATCATACTGAATTGAGAAAACTGAAAGCATTTTCTCTAAGATCAGGACCAAGACAAGAATATTCACTTTCACCATTCCTATTCAATACAGTTCTCAAAATTCAAGTCAAAGCAATCAGAAAGAAAAATAAGTTGTCAAACTATCCCTATCTGCTGATGACATAATCTTGAATCTAGAAGCTTCAAAAATATTACACCTGGAGCTGGGGCTGGGGATGGAGCTGCCTAGCATGTATGAGGCACTGGGTTTGATCCTCCGCACCACATAAAAATAAAATAAAATAAAGGTCCAGGATATGGGATCTAACCAAGAAAGCCAAGACCTCTACAGTGAAAATTACAGAACAATAAAGAAAGAAAATTGAAGAATGCCTTACAAGATGGAAAGACCTTCCTTTCTCCTGGTTAGGCAGAATTAATATTCAAAAACAGCCTTACTATCAAAAGCAATATACAGATTAAGAACAATTCCAATCAAAACACCAATGATATTAATCACAGAGATAGAAAAAACAGTTCTAAAAATAATTTATAGGAATAAGAGACCCAGAATAGCCAAAGCAATCCAAAGCAAGGAAAATGATGCAAGAGTCATCACAATACCTGAACTTAAATTATATTACAGAGGTATAGTAACAAAAATATCATGGTATTGGCATCCAAATAGACATGAAGAATAATAGAATAGAATATAAAGCACACACACAAACTCACATACAGTTACTGATATTTGAGAAAGGTTCTAAAAATACATATCGAAACAAGATAACCATTTTGTTTGTTTCGTTACTAGGGAACCCAGGACTGCTTAACCACTGAACAACATCTCTATTCATCTTTATTTTTATTTTTTTTATTTTGGGACTGGGTCTTGCTGAGTTGCTTAGGGCCTTCCCAAGTTGCTGATACTGACCTGTAACTTGCAGTACTCCTGCCTCTGTCTCCTGAGTTACTGAGATTACAGGCATGTGCCACCACACCCAGTTAAAGATAGCCTTTAAAACAAATCATGCTGGGAAAAATGGATATCAACATGTGGAAGAATGAAACTAGAACTCTATATATCACCCTGCACAAAAGTCAAATAAAAATTAATGACCAATAAATTAGACTAGAAACTTTGTAAATGTTACAAAAAAGTAGAGAATCAACATTCCATTATATTGGTGCTGGCAATTGGTTACTTCCTTCCGACCCCTAAACATCTAAAAATAAAAACCAAGAATTAATAAGTGGGGTGTCATCAAATTAGAAAGCTTCTGCACAACAAAGCAAACAACACAAACAAAGCCTGCGGAATGGAAAAGAAAGATCTTTGCCAGATACTCTATCGACAGGGGATTAATATTCAGAATATATAAAAAACTCAAAAAAATTAGCACTCAAAAAACAAACAACACAATCAATAAATGTGCAGAAGAATTAAATGGACATTTCTCAAAAGAAGAAATGCAGATGCCCAAGAAATACATGAAAAAAAAAACATTTAGCATCTCTAATAATAAGGGAAATGTAAATCAAAACTGGATTAAAATTTTATAGCACTTCAGTTAGAACAGCAATTATCAGAAATACAAATAATAACAAATGCTGGTGATGCTGTGGGGAAAAGGTATACTCATATATTGTTGATTGGACTGCAAATTAGTACAATCATTCTGGAAAGCAGTATGAAGATTTCTCACAAACTAGGAATGGAACCACCATATGATCCAGCCATCCTACTCCTTCTTATTTATCCAAAATAACTAAAGCCAGCAACTATAGCGTTACAGCCACTTCAACAGCCACTTCAATGTTCATAGAAACACAATTCACAATAACCAAATCATGGTCTGTCAGATGCTTGTCTACAAATGAATGGATTTGGAAAAACGTGGTATATATACACAACAGATTATTAGTCAGTCAAAAAAATGTTGAAATCATGACATTTGTCTTGTAAAGGATGAAAGTGAAGAACATCATTCTAAATGAAGTCAGGCTGAGAAAATCAATGTTTGAATGTTATCTCTCATATGCTGAAGTTAAAGCAGAATAAGGAAAGGGGGGATTGAATATAAAGATATAGGGAAGATCAGTGGAGTAGAAGAAGGAAATTGAGTGAGAGTGAGGAAGGATGAAAAAGGAGAAGAAAGGTGGAGTAAATTGGACAAAATCATGTCATGTGCATATATAAAAATAGTGCAGAGAATTTCACCTAGAGTTGTGTGTGGAGAGCAACAGTCAAGGATAAATGGATAGATATATAGGAGGATCAGTGGAGTGGAGTTGAAGTAGGGAAGGGGTGGAGGAGGAATGGGAACTTCAATGGAATGGGTCACATTCCATGCATGTGTAATTTTTTGGCCTGAATCCAGCTACTACATGTAACTATAATGCTCTAATAAAATAAATATACAGTGAACTATGACTTCATACCTGTTAGTATGGCTGTCATGAAAAGAAGAGTTCTGGTGAACATGTGGAAAATAGGAAACTCTTGTTAACTACTGGTAGGAATTTATCTTGGTACAGTCGGAATGATAGTTCCTCAAAAAATTAAAATTAGGAGTGTTATATGATCCATCAGTTCCACTACTGGATACATACATAAAGGATATGAAATTAGTATTTTAAAGAGACATCTATACTCACATATTCTTTACAACATTATTCTCAGTAGCTAAGATACAGAAACAACCAAAGTATCCATGGACAGCTGAGTGCAAAATCGGGATTTGGATGAAATTATACTATGTATGGTGCATATGTATATCCATATGTATACAAAAACACAGGAATATTAGTCTTTAAAAACAGGAAAATTCTGTTTTTTGTAAAAATATGGACAAGCATGAAGGTGATTGTATGAAGTATACCGACCAGTTACAGTAAGAGAGAGAGAAAAAAGAATTTTTTAACAGCTGTTGGTGTTAGGACACTATATCACCTGAAAAATCTCTAATATGCTTACTGCTACTATTTATTGATTTTGAAAATTTAATGTAATTATACAAATATTATTTATGTTTAATTGATAATTATATTTCTTCTAATTTCTGAAAGCTAATCTTTTCTGCCACAACAAATACAAATATTGACAATATATTTAATACTATAATTCATTTTGAAGAGAGTTACTTTTAAAGTGAAAGTTTTTACTTCTAACATATACACAAAAGTTGAGATACTACTTAATAAATAAGAATGATGTAAACAAGCAAGTTTGTGGCAATTGAAAATACTATTTTTAACACTGGCATTTTGTATAAATAAGACATTTATGCACCAAGTTTGTAGAATACATTTCAACTCCACATCATCCTATTACTACCTCATGGCTGTGCTCCTTTTTATTTTCAAGCCTTTTCATGGAATCATAATGTAACAGCCAGTAATTCTGTTTTGTGCATGTTATTGTTATTTACCATTATCATACCATTATCATACAAAATATAGTGCATTAAAAAGCAGACAAATGCATAAAATTAAATGCAGCATTTAAAAAATAATTTTGAAATTTACACTAACCTGCTTAAGCAACATAACAAGTATCCCCAAGACCCTATGAAAAGACCATAAACGTATCCATTAACTTTTTAGAATGGTTTCTTCCAACTTTCATGGTATTCACTTCCTTTGTTTTTCCCTTCATTTTTAATTTATAAATTCCTCAAAAGTATTATATGCAGTTCTAATAAAATACATCAATAAAATTTAGCAATAAATGTCCATTTGTGTCCTCATAGGTATCTTTTAGCACACATTTTGTGTGTAACTCTAATTAATGTTGCTGTAATATGCATATCACAATTCATGTACTGATTTTAATATTGAGAAAAGCGAATTGTTTTCAGCATTTGTTTATGTAAAGATACCATGAACACTTTTGTCCATATCTCCTGGTTCACATTTGACACAAAACAGATGGCTGCGTATGAATATTAAGACTTTTAAGAGAATATGGTGCATCAGGGAAACCACGATGATGGCTATCAGTAGGTTAATAACAGGAGATAAAATTATACTCTGGAGTTGAAGTCCTCATGAATCAAATTGATCAAAATAAAATATTTTTTGTAATGAGCCCAAAGAGGCATCTACTTATTTTATCCAACTAGTTTATTGGTTTCTTGAAATTGAGTTTACAACACATCAGATGTATTTATCCAAGCATAGCAGGAAGTGTTCCCTATTGCACACAAGCACCCCATTCTGCCAACAGGTAATCCAAAGAAATTCTACTACATTAAACAATTTCATCAAGAAAATGTAAGGGCAACTATAACATTAAAATAGAGTCAACTACAGAATAAATCTGTTTGAGATTATAATCTCATTTATATTAATGCCAAGTCAGGGAAGGAGCATTCAAGCAAAGGATGCCCACTTAAGGAGATTTATATCTTCATTGAAATTCCTCTTTATTCCACAGTGCAAATTAACAGGTGTAGAGCAATCATGTTCAGTTTCTAGTTGTTTATGGAATGATAGTGGTACTATAAGAATCTTTAATCTACATTGCCCTATCATTTTCCAATTATTGAGACAAGAAGTTACCCACACATATGGTTAAATGGTAGTTATATCATTAAGTCCTCCACAGGTAAAAATATATCCTGGAGGAGTTCAACAGTCACTTCTCTGTAGGACACTTTGTACATTAGGAGTCATCGGTAGGGAAGCAATAGAAACATTTATTCAGGCCTCCATTACTGAATCAGTGCATGGTTGGAAGCTACCAACAATTAAGGTATTAGTGTTACAAATTTGTCTAAAAACTGTCAAATTACCTTTATTTTGATTTCCTTATGCAATTTCCAGCATAATTTAACTGTAATATCCTCACTAAAAGGTTTTGCCTGCTATTTGACTTAAAGAAGGCATCTATATATATGAATTCAAAAGCCTAACCCTATATTCAAAACTGAGTATTATAATTAGGATATCATTAAAATTCATTTCAGAGCTAACAAGAGAATCTCTAAGATCATATAAGAACTTAGGTTTCACATGATATATCCAACATCAATTTAATCTCCCTATAATAGCTAACAGTTATAACATCTTACTTATTGCATTGTCTTGACAATACACACAGACAGATAGATAGACAAGACATACACAGGAAAAGGAGAAAAGATGTTAAATTTTGACTGTGACAAAGAAGACACATAGAATTTTGGGAAAGTTGGAAAGCTGTTGACATCTAGAATGCCTTTCACTTATGAGGAAAAATGTTCTTGGATAATTTTACTTTGAGTATTCCAATGGGTGTACAATCCCAAGAAGCTACAGGCATCACCTTGAATTGATGTGGTCCAACATTCAAGATCCTGAAATTTCACTGCCAAAAGAATGGTAAAGAAAACTCAGTGTGATTCCTTCAAATGGGACTCAAAGGCTGTCTTTAGGGTTGTTTCCAAAAGGCCAAATCTACAGATTATAGATTCTGAAATATCTGGTTGACATCAGTTGATAAGCTATACAGTCTTGTTGACCAGAAGAAAATATAATTTGCAATATGCACGATAACCCTTAAATACTGAGTCATGTTAGAGTCCATAGAATTGTGATATACAGGAAAATCCATTATTTACAAATCTAAGCCTCTAAGCAACTACCTCATAAGGGGTGATTCTTTGTCTTACAATGGAACCAGATCTGATTGTTACCAATCAGTATGTCATCCTAGAAAAACAGGAAGATATTAATGCTCCCATCTGAAGTTCAACCTCCCTTACTGCCCACACAACCTGAAAAGGGACAACCCAATGGATGCTACAAGGTTGTATAGATATTTTCTTTCCACAAATGTTCCTTTCTGTCCCCAAGAACTTAGCCAAGTCAAGGGAACAGTAAGAGTGGGCCTGAACTTGAGTATCCAGATATGGATGGAGCACTGACACATTTTTTCTCTCTCTCTCATTCAGTGGAAACTAGGACAACTAGGGTTATCTGTAGAAAATGCTTAGCAACCGCTTTCCTGCATGTATTCAAGTTTCTTAGAATGCTGTTTATACAATGGGACAAAGCAAATTTGATTTACAATACCCAATCCCTGTGATAACTAGTGAGAAGCAAAGAATTGTGGAAAGGATAATGGTTGAACCAGGTGGCTGAGCTAGACAAAGCTACATGGAGGGCAAAGGTGATACTTTCTGAGAAGCAATATGAAAAATGGAGGTACTATCTCTTCAGCCTATCACCACTGGACATTCTCCATAAGTATTTTTAAATAAACCTTATGTTTCACATGCTATCTCTTCTTTCACCCTTGACAACCTATCTTATTATCCTAACACCATTGGACTGCAGACATTACAGTAATGAGCCATAAAGGAGACCAAGGAAACTCCTATGTGTATCAGGACTATAGCAGTGGAAAAGGGGAGATATGTTAAGGAAGGTACTTCTGGGATAGCTTTCTACTTCTATGTGTGTGGGGATTGATATTATGGATGTTTTGGAATCATTGTTTAGTATAAGGATGCCCTGCTCCATAGACTAGGGAATATTTTGCTGTTTGTTAGTGGGTAATATGATTTAAAGGAAAGAAAGGATCTATGTAAAATTGTAGCAGACATGGGGTGACCATTTTCCAAGGCAGTGTGGACAGCAAGGGAGGGAGCTTCAAATGGGGGGAACTGCCAGATTCCTATGCTACACTCTCTCACCCTTCCTTGTGCCCCTCTCTGTTACTCAAGGTGCATAGCAAGATATGGCAGGTCAAGTAGGGGTCTTCTGGAGGTTGTGTACCTAGAGTCACTTGCAGGATATCGGTAGAGTGTAGGGTTCATGGCTACCTTACATAGTCCCTTCCCCTCCTGCTGGGAGATGCCATAGATGACAGAGGTAATGGCTAGACCCATTCCCTGAGCATTTGTCCATGGCTTATGAATGTGAATTGTGATGGCAGCCAAAGAATCAATGAGCTGACATTAGACTACCAGGAGCACAGAAGTAGAGAATGTTCCTGGCTATTTCTGATATGGTACAGGCACTGTGCTATCTCTGCTATTGCTACTGTTCCAGGCCCAAGCAAGCAAATGTAAACACCCATATCAAGATGAAGCCACTCTGGAAAGCAGTATGGAGATTCCTCAGAAATACTAGAGTTGACCTACCTTTTGACCCAGTTATTCCACTCCTCAGTTTGTACCCAAAGGTCTTAAAATTAGCATACTATAGTAATGCAGCCACATCAATATTTATAGCAGCTCGATTCACAATAACTAGATTATGGAACCAACCTAGATGCCCTTCAACAGATGAATGGATAAAGAAACTGTGGTATAGATACATATAGATACACAATGGAATATTATTCAGCCATAACGAAGAATAAAATTATGGCATTAGCAGTAAATGGACGGAATTGGAGAATATAGTGCTAAGTGAAATAAGCCAATCCCCAAAAATCAAAGGCCAATGTTTTCCCTGATAAGTGGATGATGATACATAATGGGGTTCGGGGGTTGGGGGTAAGAGGAGAATGGAGGAACTTTAGATTATGTACAGGAAAATGAGAGGGGGGAGATGGTGGAGGTATGGAAGTTGGTGGAATAAGACAGACATCATTACTCTATGTACATGTATGATTATATGACTGGTGTGAATCTACATTGTGTACAATCACAGAAATGAAAAGTTGTACCCCATTTGTGTACAATGAATCAAAATGTAGTTTGTAAAAATTTTAAAAAATTTTTAAAAATGTAATTGTCTTATGGACAAATACTGTTGTGGCTACTATAATCACCAAGAAACATAAAAGTATTTTTTTATAATTACATTCCGTGTCAAGTTAAAAAAGGGAATTAATCATACCATGAGACTCTGGAAGAAACACTTCATTTGGTTAAACTGGAATTTAACAGTATGGAAATTAAATTAATTTTTATGTATGCTCCCCACCTAGATAAAGCATCTGAAATCATTGTGACACATCTCTGAGAGAGTGGATGGGTCATGAATATCAACAAGTTGCAAGCATTTGGGCAACCTATCTAGGCTTGGGCAGTTTAATCTACAATCAACACTGGAAATTTGATGCTCAGAGTATCCCAATGAGTTTTGGTGCTTCATATTGCAAGGACAAGGCAATCAAGAAGGGGATGAGGCAATTTCATTTAGGTGTTTTGAAAATGTATCAGCTAAACTTGTCTTTGATTGACTACATAGGATGTGAGGGCATATTGTGCATATAATACTCTTATTATGTATGTAAAACTCTTGCCTTGGCTACTCTATGAAACAACTATGGAAAATAGCATGTGCAATGGGACATGTAGCTTAAGGGAAGTGACCTGCACAGAGGTAGACTTCATTGAAACATTTTCCCCATTGGAGCGTTGAAAGTTTGCCCTAATGTGTCCAGACACACACACTGGACCATTGCAGGAACATGTTTACAAAAGGTTACAAATAAATGAACAATGCTTGACCTTGAAATGCTTGGTACAATGTATGGCATATCTATAGACATAGATGGTGACAAGGAAATAAATCTCACTGTCACATGATGCAAGAATGGCTAAGTATTTGGACATACAGTGGCATTTCTACTTACTTCATAACACAACTGCAGTAGAACAAATTGAAAGAATGCATGGCCAACTAAAATGGGAGATGAATTCTTGTAAATGAGAACCAAGTGATGATGGACTATCATTAGAACCATCAGTGGGCATGATTGCAGCACAAGCCTTAGTGTATACCTGATTTTGATGACCTGACAACACTATAGAGGTTCAAACAAGTGTATTTAAGAAGGACACTTGAATTTCACAAATAGGACCACAGAATAATTTGCTGTTTTTCCTACTGCATGACCTGCCACAGATGGCCCATAGAGTTGACTGGTCATGAAAATCGCAAGTATGGTCTTAGCGTATGGATTCATTGGTCCATAAAGGCAAGGACTAAAGTAAGACATAAATATGTATTCTAAATTTATATAATACCTGCTTCTTCTCGTAAAATTACTAACCCAGGAGGGACTTATAATCCCTAGAGGAGAAGATGTCATTTGCTCACTTTTCTGTACAAATTTTCTATGTTGGTCAGCTTTTCATTGATGTGGTAAATACCTGGGAAAAACACTTAGGGTAGGAAAGATTTATTCTGATTCATTGTTTTAAAGGTTTTAGTTCATGACTGGCTGGCTCCCAAGCAGAAACATCATGGCACAAGTGTGTGGTGGATGAAAGATGGTCATCTAGTGGCAGCCACAATGCAGCTGAGGGGAGAGTGGAGACAAGGTATACCCATCCAGGTCACACTCCCAGTGACATACTTTCTCTGACTAGGTCTCCCACTGCCTAGTTTCTATCACCTCCTAAAGTGGCCATCAAATATGAATTCCTCAGTGGATTAATCCATTGATAAACTAAAAGCCCTGAAGATCCAGTCACTTCACAAAATCCCCAACTCTAAACATTCCTACACAGAGGCCAAGACTTCAGCATATGAACATTTGGGGGGCATTCCAGATATAAACTATGACAAATCATGTCCCTGAAATGTCCCTTGCCATTCCCCAAAATCTACCTAAGTCAAGAGAACAATAAAATCAGGCTTTGAAAGGAACATCTGTGTACATATTATTTTGAACAACAGCAACTCTCTCTCATGTACTGGGAATTTGGACTGCTACCATTATCTATAGAAATTGCCTTTTAGAAACTTCTTTTTTGCATATATGCAAGTTCTTTGGATTGCTGGTCAACCAATGGGACAAGGGAAGCATAATCAATAACCACCCCTCTCTATGCTAATTGGTATGAAATAGCATAATGGAGAGGATTAGTGCTCATGTAGCTTTCAGAACTTGACAAAGCAATATGAAGAATGGAGGCTTTATTTTCTGGCAAAGAACTATGAGGGATGGAGGTACTATCTCTCCAGTGTGTCACCAGTGGTATTTTGGAGGAGACCTTGATTAATGGAGTGGAATGAAGCAGTCTCAAGACTTACTCTCTCCCAGGGAGTTCTAGCCCTAGCCCAATGATAAACACAGCTTCCCCAGGAGCTCAGGCAAAGACAGGCCACTTGACATCCAACCTCCATCATGGTGATAGATAAAACCCTGTGAGTCATATGTCATACCAGCCACTGTGGAGGTTTCTGTGTGTGAGATGCCTGGATAGTACTACCCTGAGGAGATCCTAGCAGAGGAGAGCTGTGCTGTGGACCATGAGGGCTTAGATGCAGGCAGGTTAACTGATTCTCATTCCCAGTAACAAGAATAGCACCTAGTAATCTATATTATCCTAGGCAGAGGCTTCTGTGCCTCTGATGACTCATGGAGAGCCAGCACCCAAGGTTCCCACAGTTGAGGGCAGCTTCCATGTGCTTAGATAACACCATTCCTGGGGAAACCGGGGAGAGGGGTTCTGGTGCCAGTGAACTGCAACAGTGAGGAGTGGGAGCGCACACAGAGGGTGGCCAATCAGACAAGAGAAGAAAATTAAAGGGATACAAATAGGAAAAGAAGTCAAATTATCTCTGCTGATGGCATGATCCTATATTTAGAAAACCCAAAAGATCACCAGATGGCTTCTGGAACTGATAAACAAATTTAGAAAAGTAGCATGATTCAAGATCAATAAACATAAATCATTTACTTTCCTATACTACAATAATGTATCTGCTGAGAAATAAATCCAGAAAACTATTCAATTCACCATAATCCAGCAAAAGAAAGTACCTAGATATTAATCTAACCAAGGTGTAAAAGACCTCTTCAGTGAAACCTATTGAACCCTGAAGAAAAAAATTGAAGAAGACCTTAGAAGAAGGAAAAATCCCCCATGTTCTTGGATAGGCAGAAATAATATTATCAAAATTGGCATAATTATTTTTTTATTTTATTTTTATATTTTAATTTGTTCTAATTAGTTATTAATGACAGTATAATGCATTTATTCATTTTGATAAATCATACATAAATGGAGTATAATTTCTCACTTTTCTGATTGTACATATTGTAGGATCACATCAATCATGCAGTAAAATTGGCATACCACTAAAATATTATATGGATCCAATACAATTCCCATCAAAATACCAATGACATTCTTCACAGAATCATAAAAATAGTTATAAATTAATTTGAAGAATAAGAAACCCAGAATAGCCAAAGAAATTCTGAATAAGAAGAAATGCTAGACACATCAAATTATTGGACCTCAAATTATTGTACAGAGGTATAGTAACAGAAACATTGTGGTATTAGCATCAAAACAGACATGAAAACAAATGAAACAGAACAGGAGACACAGAGGCACATCCACATAGATATAGGTATCTGACACTCAATAAAGGTAGCAAAAGCATGTTGGAGAAAAGTTAGAATTTTTAAATGAATGGTGCTGGGAAATGCAAAGCAATAAAATGTAGAAAAATAGAACAAGATCCCCATTTCCTACCCAGTACAAAAGTCAACTCAAATTGGATCAAGACTTAGGAATTAAACTAGAAACTCTGCAACTTGTTGAAGAATATGTAAGCTCAACACTCCAACATATCAGCACAGACACTGATTCCCTTAACAAGATTCTAAAGCTCAAGAAATAAAAACCAAGAATTGATGTGGGATGACATCAAACTAAAACATTTTTGCACAGCCGAGGAAACAAGTGAATGAATAGAGAACCTATAGACTCGAATATGTTTGTACCCGGATCTTTACACAGAGGATTAATATCCAGAATATATAAAGTACTCAAAAAACTTAACACCAAAAAACCAAGTAAGTCAATTAATAAATGAGAAAAAGAAATAAAACACAGGTTTCTCCAAAGAAGAAATACAAGTGGCCAACAAATATATGAAAAAATATTCAACATCTCCAGCAATCAAGGCAATGAAAATCAAAAAACTACAATGAGATTTTATCTCACTCCAGTCAAAAGGACAATTATCAAGAACATAAATAATAACAAACACTGGGAGAATGTGGAAGGGAAGGTACACTCATGCATTTTGGGGGTTCATAAAAATTAGTACAATCATTCTAAAATGCAGTTTGGAGATTCTTCAGAAAATAAGGATTAGAACCACCAAATTACTCAACTATCACAGGTCTTAATATATATCCAAATGTCTAAAATCAGCAGACCATATGGATGCAGCCACATCAATGTTTATACCAGTACAATTCACAATAGTCAAGTTATGAAACCAGCCTAGATGCCTGCAAATAGATGAACCAATAAAAAACTGTGGTATGAATACACATGGAATTTTTACTCAGTGATAAAGAAGAATGGAATTATGGCATTTGCTGATGAATGGATAGAACTGAGGAACATCATTCTATGTGAAATAAACTAGACCCAGAAAGTCAAGAGTTGAATATTTTCTCTCATATGTGGAAGATAGACCAAAACAAAATTAAAAAACAAAAAGGTGGGTGGTTCTCATGAAAATAGAAAAGTGATCAGTGGAGTGAAGTGAAGTGAGGG
This sequence comes from Glaucomys volans, assembly GCA_020662805.1. Taxonomy (NCBI): domain Eukaryota; kingdom Metazoa; phylum Chordata; class Mammalia; order Rodentia; family Sciuridae; genus Glaucomys; species Glaucomys volans. The sequence continues at coordinate 5,565 of JAJEJO010050860.1, read as the reverse complement.
AGAGTGAGGAGGCATGAGAAAAGGGAGAAATGGTGGAATGAAACTGACCAAAGTATCCTATGTGATTGTACCCCCAATTTCATCCTTATACACATCTTTAAGGTACTAATTAAAAAAAAAACTACAAATACTTAGAAGAAAGACTAGTAGAGTAGGGGGAGGAAGGAAAAGAAGGAAAGAAGTTCTGGGCATGGAAGTGGAGAAATTATAGCCCACACTTCTATAATTATGTCAAAATGAATCCCAGTATTATATATAATTATAATGAACTAAGAAAGAAAGGATTTATATCAAATAAACAGCCTAATGTTTCATCCAAAGAAACTAGAAAAAGAATAATATTGTAAGCCCAAACTTACCAGAATCAAAACAAAACAATGATCACAGTCAAAATGAATAAAACAAAGAGCAGAAAAGCAATAGAAAATCTCAACGAAATTAAGTTTGCCTTTTTGAAAAGATAAACAATTGACAAATTTAGCTAGACTAATAAAGAGAAAAGATAATATTTAAACAAAATCAGAAATGAAAAGGGAACATTACATTAAATACCAAAGATACATAAGGGATTTTAAGAGACATCTATGAAGAACTACACAACAGCAAATTAAATAATTGAAAAGAAATGGATGAATTCCTGGAAAAATGTAACTTGCCTATTTTAGGAATAAAAAATACAATTTGACAAAACCAATAAGAAGTAAAATGTTTAAATTGGTAATAAAACACGCATCAGTAAAGAAAAGCCCGGAACTGATGGTTTCAGTGCTAAATTATACAAGACACTTAAAGAATCAATATAAATCCTTTCCAAACTCTTCAAAAAAAATTAATAGTAGGAAATTCTTCCAAATTCATTTTATGAGGTCAATATTACCCAGATACAAAAACATTACAAGAAAAGAAGCAACAAACTTATATGCCTGATGAACACAGAGGCAAAAATCCTCAATAGAACACCAGTAAAACAAATTCAACAACACATTAAAATATCATTCACCATAATCAGGTGGGATGCACCCCAGGGATGCAAGAATGACTCAATAAGCACAAATCAATTAAAGTGACATTAACTGAATGAAAGACAAAAGTCATGTGATCATTTTAATACATGCAGAAATGAATGTGACAAAATTAAACATCCCTTCACACAATGAGTAAAGACTATTCTTTTCAATTAAATGATTAAGAAAATGAGATATCAACATGCAAAATATTAAATTAGACCATACCTTATTCCATATGAAAAATTCAATTAAGATGGATTAAGGTATATTTCTAAGAATGGATTCCATGATATTGCAAAAAAAGTATAAGAGAAAATCTCCATGACTTTGGTCTAGGCAATGATTCTCAAAAGTACAGGCAACAAAGGAAAAAATACACAAATGGTATCAAAATAAATGGCATCAAAATAAGAAGTTCTTGAATAGCAAAGTAAACAATCAAGAGAATGAAGAGACGACCTGAACAATGGAAGAGAATATTTACCAAATATACTTCTGAGAAGGGATTAGTATCCAAAAATATATAAGGGACTCAAACAACTCAAGCAAGAAAACAAATAATGTGATATAAAAATGAGTCAAGGACCCGAATAGACATTTCTCAGTGGAAAAGAGATAAATAATCAACATCACCAACCATAAATAAAACAATTTAAAAACAAAAAGAAATTATACCTCGCTCCTTTTTAATGGCATTTATTGAAAAAAAAACAGCAAGATAAATTTTGATGAGGATGTGAAGAAATCTTTTCATAGTGCTGGGAGAGTGTAAATCTGTATGTACATTATGGAAATGATATGGAGGATTCTCAAGAAATTAAAAACAGTACTACCATATGATCCTACATTTCAGCAAGACCATTACTAGATATACACCCAAAAACATGATTAGTATGTGAGTTGAAAATGATTGTACACACCTGTCATCCAGCTACTCAGTAGGTTGTGGCAGGAGGGTCCTCTGTTTGAGGCCAGCTTGGGAAACTTAGCAAGAACCTGTCTCAACATGTAAATAATAAACAAAAAGGATCAGGGATGTATCTCAATGGTACAGTGCTTGGGTAGCATGTGTAAGGCCTTGGGTTCAATACCTAGTGCTGCAAAAGAAAAAAAAAGAGAAGGAAGGAAGGAAGGAAGGGAGAGAGAAAGAAAGAGAAGAAAGAAAGAAAGAAAGAAAGAAAGAAAGAAAGAAAGAAAGAAAGAAAGAAAGAAAAGGAAGGAAGGAAAAGCAAAAAGGAAGAGCAGAAAAAGAAAGAAATTTGTATGTCTTCCATTCTCCATTCTCACATTATTTATAATAGCTGCTATAGAGAATCAACCTAAGTATTCACAAGTGGATGAAAGATTAAATGAAGGTGATATGTAAACATAATGAAATATTCCTCAGCCATAAACAGAAAGAAATCCTGTCATTTAAAACAACGTAAATCAATATGGAGAATATTATACTAAGAGAAATAAGGCAGTACAGAAAAAAATACCACATAATTGGAGAATAACATGCTAAATGAAATAAGCCGATTCCAAAAAAAACAAAGGCTGAATGTTTTCTCTGATAAGTGAATGATGATATTTAATGGGGTGGAGAGTGAGGGGTAAGAGAACAATGGAGAATTATGTAGAGGGAATATCAACCTTGCCAGATTTTAAGGATCTCTGAAGACTAGAAACCCATAGTACCTGGTGAAAATGTCATCACCAAATGAAGGAAAAAGAAAAAAAAAACACATTATAGAAAAACTGAGGCATTATTATCTGAGGCATCATCATTATCACATAAATCTTTGTCTGTTTTAATATATGAGAGGCAGATAATAGGTAGATAGATGACAGTGTGTGTGTTTGTGTGATTCCGTGTATATGTGTTGCTTCCATTTCTCATAGTACTTATATGTCATTCTGTACATTGTATTTTAAAACAGATGATGTTTTTCAAACTATGAGCTTTGAATACCACAACTGTCTTCAACATCTGATAATCACAGCTGCTAAGATTCTGATCTTGACAACTCAGAAAAATTTTGATTTTTTAATAGTAGTCACAGGATGTGTTCACAGGTTATCCCATATGTCCATGCCTAATTAGAATTATTTAAAATGTTAAAATGCACACATAGATAGCTAGCATAGAGGGAACGGAGGGGTGGGGGCGGGTGGGGGGTAAAATTAATAACAGAATGTGTGACAGATACCATTGCCCTGTGTACATGCATGAACGCACAGATGGTGTGACTCTACTTTGTGTACAACCAGTGAAACAATAGCTGTACTCCATTTGTGTTCAATGAATCAATAAGTAAATAAAAAAAATGCACACATAGAAAATAATAATTATATGCCAAATATCATAATATAGATAAATACTCTGGTGGTGTGAAAACAGAAAGCACATAGACATGTACATACACATACATACACATGCATTTTGTGAGGGGTGTGGTTAAGTATGACAAGCCACTAAAACAACATTGAACTTGAATTGCCGACACCGGGAAAGAAAATGGAGTCCAAAGACCAAAATAAATTATTTCTTTGCTTATGCACTTTTTACACTACACCACATTTTGATAAGTATTTGCATTTTTTTAATCCACCGTGGCACATTATGAAACATTTTTATCCTGGAAAATCCAGTCTTTGTTCCAATGTTTGGCTTGCATATTTAATAGATCTGAAATTGTTTTATACAATTTATCTTCTTAGAAAATCTATGATGAATGTTAATATATCACTTCTTAAATATATTTCATTAGCCATAAAACTTAACTTTCCTTCCTACAAATTTCTAAGTTGCCTTTTTCCTCTGAAATTCTGTGAGCATTGAAGTTTGTCTTGCATCAAATCATTTGAAGATCTGGGACTGGTGAGTTGCTAAATATAACCTTAAAGATTGAATGAAATTTTGAAAAATCTAAAATATTTTCATGACTAAAATGCATATGATAAATGCATTAATGATTGGTTATGAAAGATAAGTTCATGGAAATCATGAAAAATGATAAATGATATATGACTGATAAACAAAATTGCATCAAAAGCCCTGTAACACACTTTTTGTCCAAAGAGTTTGCCATACTACACATGAATTATTTCATGATTTAGAACAATATTTAATCCCTGGAAAGAAAGCATGCATTCCTGTTTAAAGAATACCAGAATATTCTTACTTTTTATGTATCAAGCTAAAATGTAACTTGCCAATTTTTTTGCTAGATAAATAAGACCTTGTTGTGTGGGTAGTGGCAAAGAGTAGGGCAAAGGGGAAAATAAAAATACAATGCCAATTTCTAATAAAATGGTGGGGTATTGCAGTTGTGGTAAGGCAACTACATGATTTTCTTCCTGTAAGTGTACCAAATAGTTCCCTTACCACTGTGAAAAATTCACCAGCTTGGTTAGAAAAAATTATTTTAACAATTTTCATGCTTAAGACCTCTCACCAAATAATAATTTTGTGGTGGTGAGTTTTGGGCATCTAATTGTCCATAAAACTCAGCTTAAAACTGAAATTTTACATAATTGGGAAACAAGTATTGAAAATAGAATAATAAATGATTTACAAGGCAGGTTTTAAAAAATACAGATTTCTCAATGTCAAAGGCATATGTATATATATACATACACATGTATATATATATATGCACACATCTATATAAATATGTTATATATGGCATATTAAAATACTGTGGAAAAAACAAAAAAGAAAATAAATTTTAGGAGACCCAAGATGACGGATTAGAGGAAGGCTGCATTCCTACTTGCTCCATGGATTCCTACTTGCTCGGGATTCAAACAGCAGGAATATGACTCTCAACGAGATTTTATATTCAAAGCACATATAAGGGGTCCCCAGGTGCCGCTCCAGAACCAACTCAGCCGGGCTGGGCTCGGCC
>JAJEJO010050858.1:17059-34073 GCA_020662805.1 Glaucomys volans | reverse complement strand
ACCAAAGCCTCATCCATATCTTTAGAGGTTTTCCTAGACCACCTCAGGCCCAGCACCAGTGTGTGCTGAGTCCAGTCAGTGCTGCTCTGAGCAGCTCCTGAGGCTGATGCTTTACATTGAGAGGGTTGGATTGCAGCAGGTTCTGGAGACCAGGGATGCTAATATCATGGTGCTGCTCCTGACCTGGCCCTCCTGAGGCTGCATCCCCACAAGACAGGAAGGGAAGAGGCAGGAAAGCAAGGTGGGACTGGAACTCCTGAGTGGTGCTGGGGTCACAAGGGATCAGCATGCCAGGAAGGCACTCTCCCAGGCCTTGGGGAACTTCACTGTTATGGTGGTATTGATTGCACCCATGGGGGGAAACTAGAATACATGTCAACTGCTATATACCTGGTCATTTTCATTGATCAATATGTAGCCAATTTCACAAGGGTTTTGTGGGCATTATGTTAAACCATGGCCCCAATGAAAGGCACCAAGTTTTAATGGGAACAAACAGCTCCAGTTAGGACATGCACTTCTTCTGGGTCTGGGAGTGCAGGGCAGTCACAGCTAAGTGACCTTATGGTCCACTAGTGCAGCTGCACCCCCACACTGACCTATGTACAGGCCAGTGCATCTCCACCATGAGCCATGCAGGATGCACAGGGCTGTCTCCACCAGGGCACCTTCCTTCTCCTATGATGGCCTCAGCTCACAGAGACCCACCTCACAGCAGGTGGTCAAATGGTGCCACCTGGAGCTCACCCACCAGAGACAGGGACTCACTTGATTAATCCTGCTCAAGCCCAGGACCATTGAGAGGTGACTTGTACTGACCTGGTTGAGCCTGTGTGCATCACTTGCTTCTCTTACACTAGTTCTGACCCAGAACCACATGACAAGGAGACCAGTGTCTGACCACACTTGACATCCTGCCCAGGTGATCAGGGACCAGGGCATCTGGCTGACCCTGAGGACCATTAGGAGAGATTCTGCAAACAGCAGCCTGGGGTCCACCTGCTCTGCCCCAGTCAGAATTCCCCCTATACAGAGAGACCGGGAGATCAGGGAAGGAGAGTGGGAGTGTCCACAGGTGGCCTGGGAGGGGTGCACAGTGTCCATCACTTTGTTCCAGGAAGGAGTAGACACTCAATCCAGTTGCACTGCAGGGAGGCCCCTGGCACCTGGGAAGCTGCAGATGTTGCAGACAGTGGGGTTCTGAGACCTCTGCATGGGGCCACAGCACTGGGGCCTACAAAGCAGTGGGGAGAGGGAGGACCAGCTGAGTCTCCAGATTTGTGGTACCAGCTGGAGGACCTTCCCCCTCTGTACCACCACAGACTGACACCTGAGAGGACGAGGGTGCAGTGACCCTGCCTCCCCTTGCACCATCCTGGTAGGGATGATGGCACAGTGTGCTCACCCTTCAATAGGCATCCATGTAAGTGTGGGAGGTGGGCAGTTGTCATGTATCAACACAGCCGCTTCAGGTCAGCCAAGGTGCAGAGGGAGAGGGAAGCTAGAGGTACACAGTGACCTGAGAGGAGGCACAGAATTCTGCAGTTGACCTGTCATCCACAAGGACCACAATGGACCTTAGATTAACACTGGGTGCAGCGAGGCAACACCCCAGTCTCCATACAAGAAGGAGCTCTAGACACCCCACAAGCCTGTCCTGCCCTTTCCTGAGCTGGTTCATGGAGCAGAGGATGCAGAGGAGAGAAGCTCATGCCTAGATACTGGGCTATTCTTCTCAATTACACCTTCCTGGACAGGTTGAACAACACATTTAATATTCTTACTTAATCTTTCATGAATAAAATGCCACCAAACATCTTCCACATACTCCAGTTTGCACTGGGCACAGACATCCCTGAGAGCTCCACCCAGAGCTGCTATATAGCAGGAGACATGCAAATAGGGCCTCCCTATGCTCATGAAAACCAGCCCACCCTGACCCTGCAGCTCTGCACAGGAGCCCAGCCCTGGACTCCCAGCTCATCCCACTCAGTGGTCAGGACTGAACACAGGCTGCTCACCATGCACTGTGTGCTCAGCTGGCTTTTCCTTGTGGCTGTTTTCAAAGGTGATTAATGGAGAACAAAGATCCTGAGTGTTTGAGTCGACAGGAGTGAGAGAAAGAGTGGGTGAGTGAGAGTGTCCTGACCAGGCTCCTCTGTGTTTGCAGGTGTGCAGTGTGGCGTGCAGCTGGTGGAGTCTGGGGGAGGCCTGGTGCAGCCTGGAGGGTCCCTGCAACTGTCCTGTGCAGCCTCTGGATTCACCTTCAGTAGCTATGGCATGAGCTGGGTTCGCCAGGCTCCTGGGAAGGGGCTGGAGTGGGTTGCAGGAATTAGCTATAACGGTGGTAGTACCTACTATCCAGACTCTGTGAAGGGCCAATTCACCATCTCCAGAGACAACTCCAAGAATACACTGTACCTGCAAATGAGCAGCCTGAGAGCTGAGGACACGGCCACCTATTACTGTGCCAAAGACACAATGAGAGGACCTCAGTGTGAGGCCAGACACAAACCTCTCTGCAGGGCACCCAGGGCCAGCAGGGGGCGCTCAGCACACAGGGAGCTCAGGGTCACCCAGGAGCAGGTGCAGAGGGAGGAGAGAGCAGTTTACCTCAGTCCCTGAGGTTCCTTCCCACCAGCACCTGCCCTGACACCATCTAGTTTGGAGATTCTTGGGATTTCTCCTGTGTCAGACCCTCAGAAGCTTCTCCTCCTCCAGGTCAGGCCTCTCTGAGGTTCCCTCCTCAGCACTCGGCACTCACATTATTTTCTGATTAAGGTTTTTTGTTTGTTCATGTGTTTTAACCACATTTCCCATACTCTGCCTTAATGTGAACTTGATAAACTTTTCTTTCCAGTACCAGGATTGAACACAGGGTGCTCTACCCCTGAGCCCCATCCCAGCCCTGACTGTGTCTTACTATGAGACAGTTTCTCCACAGATTCCAAGGCTGGGCTGAAACATTTTGTCCTCCTGCTTCAGCTTCCTGAGTACCTGATTTATAGGGGAGCTCCTCCATGCCCAGGTGATCATTATGGACTGTAATGCCATGTCTTACTCCCTCCATGTTCAGGTTTTTCTCCTCTCTCCTTCCCATGGCCCCTTACCAATCCCAGTCCACCCTGTGTCCTTCCTGAGGTGGATCAGGTCACAATACACACTGTAGCCCCCATAGTGCCACAACCTTCTAACCCTGGAACCTTTGTAGATGTTTGTAGGAAGTTAAGGAGGGTCTGTACTGGCATCCAGTTGTAGAGAACAGGTAGGCTGCTGAACCTCCAGCCATCACAGCACAGAACCTACAGCAAGGAATTATCAACCAAAGTGTCCATGAACTGAACTGAGAAAAGGTGAGAGGAAACCCTAAAGTTCATCAAAACTGACAGACATGTGTATATTCAGAGTGAGCTTTGGTGCATGTGAGTTGTCTGTCCCTCATGGTGAGTGTCTGTGACACACGCACCCCACACCTGGCTCCAAACCTGTGAGGACACCCACTCCTCATGCAGCGAGCATGGCCTGTGGACGGGGGGACCTGAGCAAGGTCTGCAGAGAACGGGGCTCCCTGGGCAACCACCCAGGAGGGAGAGTGGTCAGCTCTGCATGGACTGTGGGTTTTGCAGGTTGGCTCTGCCAGTGGCCTCAGACTTAATCCATGGACAATTCATCAAGTACTTACTGAAAGGTACTCCACCTCCAGCTCTAGACAGTCTCTGACATGGAAGCCTGAGTCCAGGGAGCTCATCATTTAAATCACAGCAGGTCAGGAAATGACTCTGAATCACTAAAAGCCTTGATTTCATCTTTCAAGATGTACAGACACTGATTTCCTCTGGAAGGTCAAGTAAAATCATTTATTATGTTATTTGAATTGTCATAAGGGGCACTTTGAAGTCTATAGGTTGACAAGGCCCCCTTTTCTAAATGCCTTCTGCTAGTATTGTGCTAGTATTGTGTTTTCCTTTGTTTTCTCCAACATACTCTCTCAGCTCTGTCCCACCAGCTGGCTCTTTCTGTGACATTTTGGGACAGTTTTGTTCCTCTTCACTGTGTACTTGTTGCTCTCCTCCTCACAAGAGCCTGGTCAACCAGGCTTTCCCATCTTCCCTTACTTGGGTTATTATCCATTTGGGTGAAATATACTAGCACTTCTTTAAGTCAGATCTTTAATAAGTATAATTCATTGAAATTATCAATTGCTATCTTTAAACTTTGTTGTAATCTTCATAGTTCCTTTCTAACAATACTCTCCTCCTAAAAGTTATTCAGACATATTATCCTCCAAAGGGCAATGGTTTCTAGAGGACTTCTCTCTCCACAGTTGTACTGAACAAGATTGATAAAGAAATGCATAAAACAGCAAAGGAAGCTGGTACTTCATTGTCCATTCCCACCGTTACACATACTGGAATTTGCAAGATGACTGTTAAAACTTATTTGCTGTGGGATGTGAATTTATATACATAAAGGTTAGACCAAAAATAACATTTTTGTTTCTCTGGTACTAAATTAAATCATATGACACATGAAGTTTGAAACATACAAAACCTACATGATAAAGTCAAGAGAGCTAACCATCACTGATAGGTCTATTATCATCATCACACACTAGACACTTAAGAATCAAACTATGAGTCTGTAAGTCAGATGCTGTCCAGGAAACTGCCATCTATGACTCAGATCCTTTTACATTTTACCACAAATACATATATGTAAGATTCGGTAAGCTTTTATATTCCAAATATTCTCAGAAAGAATTTTCAGTATCATCCTACAGGTAAAAAACACTGTTGGATAATCCATTTTTCAGAAATGAGCTCCCTACCTGTGCTGTGAGGTGGAGTCAGCAACCCCATGACCTTCTGTGGTGGTGGTCCCTCTACTCACAAGCACTCCCTCTGCACACGAGCATCATGAACAAAGAAGGGGCCAGAAGAGTCCACCTTTCATTGTTCCATTAACATCTGGTGTTTTCATAGTATATTAAATGCTGATTTCACATTTAAAACAACAATTACCAGTATCTATTCTGCAAAGTAATTGTGTGTTCCAGGTAGCAGATATGAACACCTTCAACATGATCTCCAGGAATAATGTGAAGCTCTGAACTGTGCTTTAGAGAAGCATCTCCAGCAGTCTGTGCAGGACTGATTCCTATTCCATCATTGGTAATAACTGCCCTTGTTGCTCCAGGAACTTTAAATTCTTCTGCTGCAAAGTTTAAGACTGCTGTGAAAGGTGTGCTCTCAGGAGCACTAAGTATTTATATGGCAGCCACGGGTCTGAGGTCAGTGTGATCTTAAAGGAAACCTTGGACATGGTGGAGGAGGTCTGGGCAGACCCCCCACGCCAACTTGGCAGAGTAGCTCAACACCCTCACCAGTGAGGACGCGTCTCCAGGATTTGCTGTTTTTGATTGCTGAAGGTTACAGTATTCGATTTGTTTCCAAAATATGTTTTAAAACATTTCTTCTCTTTATTTACATACTTTTCATTGGTGCATTCTGATGGTGCACAAAAGAGGGATTCAGGGATTCCTGGTCATATTTTTGTGCATGCTCAGAACATACTCAGGTTGACTCTGATCTTCAGGCCCTGCTCTTGCCTCCCTTCATTCCCATCACTCCTCTTTATCTTCTTTGCTCATAAAACCTTCTTTTTGTGAGAGAGAGTTTTTATTTCATTTTATTTTTCATTAATTTTAAAATTTGTTCTAATTAGTTTTTCATGACAATAGAATACATTTATACATTTTCTAAATTCCTCTTTTCTCTCAGGTTCCATACATGAGAGAAAGTACAAGACCCTTAGTTTCAGAGTCTGGCTCATCTCACTTATCATGATGGTCTCCAGTTCCATCCAGTCACCAGCCAAGGCAATAATTTCACCCCTTTTTATGGCTGAGTCAACATCATTGTGTACACCTACTCCATGCTCTTCATCCTTCATCTGCTGAAGGACACCTGGGCTGATTCCACAACTCGGCCACTGTGAACTGTGCTGCTATAAACGTTGGAACACATCTATCATGATGTTGTGCTGATTTTAGTTCATTTGAATAAATACCAAGGATTGAAATAACTGGAACACCAGGTGGTTCTGCCCTGGTGTTTTGAGGACTCTCCACATGGATGTCCACAATGTTTGCTCCAATCTGAAGTCCCAGCCATGTGCACACAGGTTCTCTTCACACACATCCTCATCAGCAATTATTATCAATCATTCTTGTTGATTTCTATTCTAACTGGGGCAAGATAAATATCATTGTAGTTTTAATTTGCATTTCCCTGATTGCTAAAGATGTTAAACATGTTTTCTTATACTTTGGGTCATTTCCATTTTCTTTTCTGAGAAATGTCTGTTTATTTCACTTGCCCATTGATTGATTGGGTCACGTGGCTTCAGTGTTGAATTTTTGAGATCTTCGTGTAACCCAAGGTCCTCTCCCGTTATGTAGATTCTCTCTCTCTCTCTCTCTCTCTCTCTCTCTCTCTCTCTCTCTCTCATTATCTGAAAAATGTCATTGAAATTTTTATGGGCATTTCACTGAATCTCTAGATTGCCTTTCATAATAGGGTCCTTTAACAGCATGAATTCTTCCTATCTACTATATGGGGGATCTTTCCATCTTCTAATATCTTCTCTGATTTCTTTCTTTAATATTAAATAATGTTCACTGTAGAGGTCTTTCACATGTTAGTTAGAATTTTTCCCCAGGTATTAAAATTTTTGAGACAATTGTGAATGGATTCTTTCTCAGAAGATTAATTTTTGATGTATGGAGAAGTAATTTTGGTATATGGAGAAGTGATTACTCTCCTTTTTAATATTAGAGCAATATAATTATTCATAATGGTGGAGTTTATCCTGACAAAGGCATACATGCATGGAATTCGATTTCAGAACATGATCCCCCTCCCCCAGCTCTCCTTTATATATTCCTTTACTCTTGATTGGTTATTTTTACTTATACATAAGGGGAAATTCCCTGTGATATTTTTATATGTGTGCACCATGTGAGTTTTAAAAATATCACATGCTTTTTCATTTTTTTTGAACTGGATAGAACCCAGGGGCACGAAACCACTGAGCCACATTCACAGCCCTTTTTATACTTTACTTAGAGACAGGGACTTGCTGATTTGCTTAGGGACTCTCTAAGTTGCTGAGGCTGGCTTTTAAGTCCTGATCCTCCTGCCTCAGCCTCCCAAAGGGTTGGGATTACAGGGTGCACCACAGTGCCTGACCAGAGATATTACTTTTTATATGTTGATATCAAATCTTGCTACTTTGCTGTTTTTTAACTCCAGAAATCTTCTTGCAGAGCAAGTAAGTATCATCTGCAAACAGAGATAATTTGAATTCTTCTCTCTCTATTTGCATCTCTTTAATTTCCTCATCATACATAACTGCTCTGGCTAAAAGTTCAAGACCAATATTGAGTAGAAGAGATGAGAGTGGGCATCTTTTCCTGCTCCTGAACATACAGGCAATGCTTTTGGGTTCTCCCATTCAGGATGAAGCTGTCATACCTAGCCATTCTGATGCTGTGGGAAATTCCTTCCATCACTGGTTTCTTCCCTCTTTTTATCATGAATGCTGTGTTGCCTGAGCCTTTTTCTGCAACTAGGTTATGATCATGTGATTTTTGTCTGTAATTCTATTTGTGTGATTAATTAATTATTGATTTGCATATGTGAGCCAACCGTGCATCACTATCAAAATGAAACAAATTTGATTATGATGTGTGATCTTCAAGTGCTTCTGAATATGAACACTCAAGTTTATTAAGAATTTTTCCATTCATCCCATCAGGAATATTGTGATGTAGTTTTCCTGTCCTTATCTACATTTCAGTATCAGGATATTACTAGTTCCATAGAACAAATCTTGGAATATTCCAATTTCCATTTTCAGAGAGTGATATGAGGAAGATTGGTATTGTGTGGGGTGTTTGTTTTGTGGAAGTGGGTGCACCAACATTTGGGGCATAAATCCAATCAATATACCTTCTTTTTTAAGAAAATTCATTATACCTCCGTGTTGGATACTTTGTCAGTAGGAAGTGATCCTCTTTGTCTCTTCTGATTACTTTTAGCTTGAAGTCTGCATTGTGGGGTGTGAGCTACCTACTGTGGCTTGCTCTTGGTCCACATTTTCATGGTACATTGTTTCCAGTGATTTCACTTGCAGCCTGGGGGTGTCTATGTTGGTAAGGTGAGTCTCTTCTAACCGACCATTAGCTGGGTTTTATTTTAATCCACTTTGCTGGCTTATGTCTTCTAATTGGAGAGTTGAGACCACTTACATAGAGTATTATTATGTAGAGATGAATATCATTTCTGTCATTTTGACTTATTTCAAATGTCTATTTTAATTTTGATTCTTGGCATTAGGAACTCTTCTAAGGAGATTCATTCATTCCCTGAATCTATGCTGTTTTAATATTTTTTGCTGAAATATTTATCTAAGTGTATTCTGTAGTGCTGACTTAGTAGTCATAAATTCTTTTAGTTTATGCTTATGGTGAAAGGTTTTATTTCTTCTTTGATCCTGAAGGATGGCGTTGCTGAATAGTGCTCTCTTGACTGGCAATTACTTTCTCTCAGCACTTTGAATTCATGGTCCAAGTCCTCCTGGCCTTTAGAGTCTGTCTTGAGAAATCAGGACCAACGTGGAATGCTTCCCGCTAAAGAAGACCTGCTGATTCTCTCTTTAGACTTTAAGACTCCACAATTATTCTGTATATTAGACCTTTTAAGTATGACTGTCACGGAGATGATCTATTTGATCTTGTCTATCTTGGGTTTAAATTCTTCTCTATCTGGATTTCTTATTTCCCACGTTTCGAAATCTTTCTGATATCATCTTTTTAAAAAGTTATGCATGCCCTAAGTTTGTATTTTGGTACCTTTATCAATGCCAATGATCCTCAATTTGTTTCTCCTAATGGTGTTTAGATTTCCTGAATATTCTATTCATGGCCTCTTATCTTTTCTCTATTGCTGTTTTTTTTTTCAAATTTGTATAATTTTCCTTCCAGTCCTGATATCTGTTTTCCATCTAATCTATTTGCGATGCTATTATCTGAATTATAACATGATCTGTCACTTCTTCAAGATCCTTGATTCTGGCTTGGTTCTTCTTCAGAATTTCTAAAATTTTATTGAAGTCTTCTTTCTCTCCTGTGTTTTCTTTCTTAGTTCCTATCTTAGATCCTTTTAGTTGATTGATTGCTTTAACCATTAACACTCTAAATCTTCATCTGGGGTTTCCTCAGCTGTGGTGTCCACAACACCAGGTGCTGAATTGTTATGAACTTTGGAAATGGTTTATTCCCTTGCTTTTTCAAATTGGTGGCATTCATGCCCGTCTGCTGGGGTGCTGATCTCTTCTCCTGTTAGACACAGGACTTATGAGTGAGATGCTGTCCCTTTACTCAGTGCCTTGGATGGATGAGTGTTTAAGGGTCAGTGCTCCCATTCAATGCCAACTCATGTCCGGGCTCGAGCACTACTCTGGGAGGGGATACTAAGCCTCAGTACTGCCACCACTTCAGAACATAATAAACCTTTAAAAGCTCACTGAACATGTTTTTGAGAAATTCCATTAATCTAGTGGGAAGAAGAAGTCCTGTTCCTGAATAGGTGGAGGAATCAGGTAGAAGAGGAAGCAAACCTGCTGTGAAACCACCCTTGGCTCTCCAGGCAGCCATCCTGGGGCTGCTGTGAGGTGGTCTGTGGAGGGGAGGGTTTCTGCCTGGTGGCTCCTCCATCTTCTGACCACCTGCATTTGTTTGCTGTTCTTCCTGGAGCTTTGGGGACACAGTCCTTTCTTTCTGGGGTTTCAGATTTCATGGTCAACTTATCAGGGTCTCTGTGTGAGTTCCCCTCCTTCCGTCCTGAGCAGCCTGGACCCTGGGATTTGGGGAGGTGTGTTGGATGTTTCAGCCTCTCCTCTGGCAGTTTCTGGATGTGGGAGTGGTGACACAGGGTCAGCAGATTACTTCACACTGTAGACAATCTCACCTCCCCATCCCAGTGACAGCTGGGCTCCCCTCCAGAACTCCAGCACCAGGCTTAGGGGAAGGATTTTCACTCTTCCCAGCTCTGCAGCTGCTGTGGAATTACTGGTTTGGATCATCCTTGGGGAGCTGCTCTGAGCCTGTGAATTACTCTGGTCCACTCTCACCCACTCCACAGAAGGATGAGCCAGAGGTATTTAAAAGATGCTAGAACTGCAGTCATTCAGAGGATGAGAGTGGGACAGGAAAGCAAAGGGAGGATTACAGAATAGCCACACTGTGAGATGAGAGAAAGCAGAAGAGAGGCAGTGGAAAGGGAGAACACAGAGAGGAAGGATGACCAGGAGGGCAAGGTGGAGGTGAGGCAAAGAGTGGGAAGAACAAGGGAGAGTGTGCTTCCAGGCCCAGCTGGGTGCGAGAGGTAGGAGAGAGGAGAGCAGAGGGACAGAGCAGCAGAGGAATGCACGGAGGAAGCCTGAAGCAAAACAAAGTGAAGCAGGACCATGAGGGCAGACCCATCTGATGCCCCTTTAAAGCAAATCCACATAGCAAAGGGAGATCCAATACAAGACAAGAAATTGGGGCACACCTGTGGGCATCAGTTTCTTTCTGAATTTCACAAAACCACAAAATGGAGACACAAAGACACGAAAGTTAGAAAGAAGGAAAGCTTCAAGAGCAACGTCCTTCAGGAAGGAAGAACTTTCTGCTGTGTGGAAGGACCAAGGGAGCATCACCTCACTGTGGGCATGAGCACCTGTGCCTCCCTGGAGGACACCAGGCTTGAGTCCAAGAGGGAGGGAGCAGTGCCTCTGTCAGCCTTTGCCACTGAGCAAGACACTGGAGCAGAGCCACACGGAGGAGGCAAGGTTATTTTAAGCTCACCATGGCAGAGGTTCAGCCAAGGGTCCACTGCTCTGGACCTGGGGTGGGGCAGAGAATCATGGTGGGCATGTGCTCACATGGTGGTTTCCAGGAAGAGGAGAGAGACAGACAGAGATGGGGCTCAAGGGGCAAGATGTGCAACTCCCAGATGTCTTAGCTTTCTCACTGCTGTGACTCAATGATCTGACCAGCACAGTGAGAGAGGAGCAAAGGTTTACCTGAGGGCTCATGGTTTCAGAGGTCCAAGTCCATAGAAGCCTGGCTCCATTCCTCAGCTCCACATGATGCTGAACATCTTGGCAGGAAAGAGTGGCAGAGGGAAGCAGTTCACAGGGTGATCAGGAAGCAGAGAAAGGCTCACTCTCCAGATACCAAATATATACCCACAACCACACCCCAATCCCACCTCCTCCAGCCACACCCCAGCACTTTAAATAGTCCCATCCGGGATTCACTCATTGACTGGGTCAAGACTCTCACAACCCAATCACTTCTCTTCTGAACCTTCCTGCATGATCTCATGTGTGAGCTTTGGGGGACACTCACATCCAGACCCTAACAACAGACATGCCCAGAGGGAACCCCTGTCCCAGCCAAGCCCCACCTGCCCACTGTCCCCATCCAGTCGAGTAGCCTTTTCAAATTATTTTTCCATCAATTGGATTAATCCACTGATTAGTTTACAGATCTCAGAATCAGATCCATGTCACCTCTGAACATTCCTACATTAAGAGAAGCTTTGGGGGATACATCATATCCAAACTCTAACAGTACTGGATAGATTTTCAAAGGGCTCCAGGAAAAAAAAAATGAACAGAGTGTGTTTAATGTTACACAGTCTCTACTGAGAGCTGGAGTGGGTTGGCCTAATTTACCCATATGGTGGTAGCACCTACTACCCAGACTCAGTGAAAGGCAGATTCACCATTTCCAGAGACAACTCCAAGAACATGCTGTACCTGCAAATGAGCAGCCTGAGAGCCGAGGACACGGCCACCTATTACTGTGCCAGACACACAGTGAGGGGACCTCAGTGTGAGCCCAGACACAAACCTCCCTGCAGGGAGCCCAGGGCCAGCAGGGGGTGCTCAGTGCACAGGGAGCTCAGGGTCACCCAGGAACATTTCCTCAGGGGTTGAGGGCTGGTCTTCTACTGGGTGTTGAGGCTTCCTCTCTATCTTGCTGGTTCTAGGACAGAAATCACTCTTGATTGGTGTTTTTTTGTTTTTTTTTTTCTCTCTGTCTCTCTCTGAAGTCTCTGAATAATGTTTATGTTTCTTTGTTTTTCAGGGTGACAGGACCACTTGAGTCATCTGACACCAGAACACAGGCTCCAGGTGACACACTGTGCAGAGGGAGGTTCAGGCTGGTTTCTCTATACTTCTAGGCTTCCCTCCATTCTTTCCCTCCCCATATATACTCTGTATATTTAGAATCCTGGGGCGTCTGCCTCCATTTCTAAATTGAAGAGTCACCACTGCACAAGCTGCAGAGATCCACCAGGCACAAGCACCGGGTGTGCCCATACCTGGTCCTGTGTGTGACCACAAAGTGGGCCACATGCCCTCCAGAGCCCTCTGCAGAGTTGGGGACAGCACTTGCTGGGATGCACACTCAGTCACAGTGCAGACCTGCTCCTCTGGGCTCAGAGTCAGACAGAATGGACAGTGGGACAGGACACAGCTCAGTCTTGGCAGGCATGTCAGCCAGGGCTGCTGAGGGAGGGCCTGACCCCTTATCATGTACCTGATGCTAAATGATGATGGGTGTTTCTGACTTCATCAGGTCACAGAGACTCAGGAGAGTGCCACAGTCCAGCACAGGCAGTGTGACCCATGTCACAAGTGTGCACAGCCAGAGCTCATGGAGCCTGCTTCCCTCCAGGGAGGAGAGCCCTTCTGCAGCCAGAGGAAGAGGAGAAGGTGTTCTGGGGTGTGGGGTCCTGGGCACTGTCCTGCTCTAACCACTGTGAGGTCCTTCCTGCAGAATCAGGATGGACTCCTCCATGACAGTCCACTGTGACTTCCAGGAACCTTCCACAGGCACAGAGAATTGAGGGACAATTCAAGATGCCCACAGCAAATCCCAGGGAGACCTGGGTGGGTGACAGTATTCTGCTGACCTGGGGGAGCAGGAGAGAGAAATGAGCCCCCACAATTCAGGGGTCAACAGGGAAATTTCCACCTGGGATGCTTAAGGTCAACCAGCACCAGAGGAAGAGGGGCCCATGGGCATTCTCAGCACTGCCCAGAAGAGGAGTCAGAGGGGACAAGGAGGGAGGGCTCAGCAGGAAGTCCCTGTCCCTTTTGGCCTGGGGGAGATGGACACATACAATGAATATGGAAGTCTACCATCTGTGGTTTAGATATGAGGTCCCTATAAGCTCACTTGTGAGACAAGGCAAGAACCTTCTGAGGTGAAATGGTTGGGTAGGACAGCCTACACCCAATTAGAGCCTTCACCAAATCCACCAATGAGGGATGACCTGGGTGGTCACTGTGGGCAGGTGGACTGTGGCTGGCGGAACTGGGTCACCACCTGCACCTGTGAGGTTGTGTTTCATGTATAGTGAGGGAGTCTCTCTCTCTGGGCTTCCATGTTGATGTCCACAGCCACTTCCCTCCCCACACTCCTCTGCCATGATGTTCTCCTCACCCTGAGCCTGGGGAGTGGCACAGACTGTCTATGGACTGAGACCTCTAAACCTCTGGATGGCAGGGATCACAGAGGGGACATCTGGTTCTCTAAGGCTCCTGCTGCTGACAGCCCTTCCTGGGAGTGCTCTGCTCAGCTGGCCTCAAGAAAGAGAGGCTCCTGTCCTCATCCAGAACATCCTCCATATTCCCCCACAGGGACCTGCAGAGGTCACCCTGGAGGAGTCAGACCCTGGGCTGGAGGAACCCACCATGACCCACAGCCTGACCTGCTTCTCCTCTGGGTCCTCACTCTGCTCTACTACCATGGGAGTGGCCTGGATCCATCAGCCCCAAGGATGGCTATGCAGTGACTGGTCAGTGTTTGGTTCACCCAGCCCTGAAGAGCTGGCTCTCAAATCCTTGGACAGGTGAGTCACCTCATGGTCCTCCCACTGACCAGCCTGGACCCTGCAGACACAGCCCCCATGACTGTGCTGGGGACACACAGGGCACAGCCTGGTGACTCCTGCATGAGGGCTCAGGCTGGCCTGGGCTCTGCCCCTCCCTGGTCTGCCCATGGGGACAGTGTGGAGAAAGCACCTTCCTTGCAGCCTCTGTGGCTCCCTCTCCACCCCAGAGCCTCAGAGCCCTGGAATCTGCTCCTCCTTTAATTCTCTTCCACGTGTCCCTGGGGAGCTGCACAGGCAGGTGAGCTGCTGTGCTCTGCTTCATGAAGGGCAGCATGCAGGCTGCTGGCCCCTGGCCACATGGATGCACAGGTAACATGTTACAGGGGCTCAAATCCCACCCAGGGATAGATCACAGTTCACCACCAGCTGCACATTCATTAACCTGGTGGGTAGGAGAAGGACAGGCACTAGGGGGTCAGAGCCCATGGAGGGCAGCAGGACAGCCACCACTTCGTTGCAGTGAAGAAGAGACACTGTGTCACTAAAGCACTGAGGACATAAACCATGAGATGGTGACACATCCAATTCTCCCACCATGGAGGCCTGGTGCTGGAGCTGTGCCCACCTGAGTCCAGGGATCCCCTCGGAGCTGCTTCTGATAAGGCTTGTGGCCAGGAGAGAAGTGGGTGCTCAGAGAAGGTCACATCCTGGCACCTGGAAATAGAAATATATGAACTCCATGTCAGATGGAGTTCACACCTAACCAACCAGATGAGAAATTTGTCAAGGTTAATAAAATGGAAATGTGGAAACAAAATTATGAGTATCTACAGCTTCCCATTTAGGCATGAAAACAGAATTGCCCACAAATTTGGAAACCCCTTTTCATGATTACTGAGTTATCCAGGTTCAAAGAGTGACCAGGACAACACAGGAGGCACCAGGGAAATCAAGGCATGTATGGGGATTTTAGCACCAGTAGATTCCTACCAGGAGGCAGAGGTCATTGAATGAGAACCTGTAATCAGGAGAAGACAGGATCCATGTCTTCTAAGTGGAAAAGCATCTTCAGCCCACATGGCTCTGGAGAAATCAGACTCAGAGGAAACAAACCACATACCAACAGCCTGTGCAGAGTAGAGTCAGAATCCTCACCTCTGAACAGTAGGAGATTCCACACCTGCAAGTGCTGGTGGAGTGTGCAGAAGATGGCACTTCAGCACAGGGGCAGGAGCTCTCCTCCATCCACCCCCAGGAGAGCTCAAATCATAACCCATGAGATTCCTCCCAGGTTGGAATTGCTCCCTTCCTGACCTTGTTTACTTGGCAACTTTCATCAGTCTCCTCCACATTCCCTGGACTGGAGGAAGAGGATGCTGGGCATGGGGAATGGGAACCACGGAGAGGGCTGAATCCTCACAGAGCTGCAGCCTCCTTCACTCAGCAGAAGCCCCATGACCAGGGCCTGTCCTGCTCCATCTCACCTTCAGGTACACATGTCATGGACATGGCCAATCACCATGGAACACAGGTGAAGCCTGGCACTGTCTAACCCTAGCAGCAGCTGTGTCTCTGTCACTGCATCCAACATGGGAAACACTATCAGGGTCACCACCCGTGACAATGGCCAAGTGACCAAGGACCAGGTCTCCAGTGCTGGGGCTGAGGGTCACCCCATAGATCACAAAAGCTTAAACTGTCTGGCCTTGGTGTGAGTGTCCAAAGGGCAGGAGGGACATGGTGACCACGGAGAGAGCAACGAAAACCAGGTAAAGTGAGGAGAAATAAACCTAGCCCTGAAGATGCCAGCAGGTCCATGGGGACACTGCCTAGTGCTTCTCACTTTCACCTCCGAGGAGGGGGCTAGACATGGCCCCCATGAACACTCAGCTCAAGATAACTGAGGACACAGGCTGGATGTCTCCTGTCCACACCTGTGCACTGTGCCCACATCAGTTGGCAGCAGCATGTGTACCTGATGGTTCTGTGCAACTGGATTCTCCTAAGCTGAAGGAGGCCCTCACAGGGAGGTTCAGCCTTCCCACTGGAGGTGTCTCTGAGGGCCACAGCAGGATGCATCCCTGGAGAGCAGGGAGCAGCAGAGTGGAGAAGATGCACAGCACATTTCCAATGCAGGATGGGTTCTAAGGACCTAATTATGAGTGTGCACCTGGGAGCTGGAGAAGGATCAGGGGAACTGACATGTGCAGGGTGAGAGAAAATACCACATACTTGCTCACTCTTTGGTATGACTTGTAGGAGTGAGGGAATAACCACTCGTGCTTCAGTAGGTGATCATCATTTGGATCACAAAGTTTACACTGATACCTACATCGTGTATTTTAGGGTACTTGCAAAAACAAATTCAGACACAATAATTGCAAAGAGAAAAGATCACAGAAGAAATTCTAATTTCCTGTATGCTCTTCTGCCCACCATGTTGCCCTATGACAATCCCATCTGCTCTCAATGCTGCTGTACCTGATCCTCCACCCAGAGCTGCTATATAGTGGGAAGACATGCAGACAAGGTCTCACTCTGCTCATGACAACCAGCCCACCCTGAACCTGCAGCTCTGCACAGGAGCCCAGACCTGGACTCCAAGCTCATCACACTCAGTGGTCAGGACTGATCATAGGCTGCTCACCATGGACTGTGTGCTCAGGTTGGTTTTACCTGTGGCTGTTTTCAAAGGTGATTAATGGAGAAGAGATATCTTGAGTGTGAGAGTGGACAGGAGTGAGAGAACAAGTGGAAGAGTGAGAGTGTCCTGACCAGGATCTTCTGTGTTTGCAGGTGTGCAGTGTGACATGCAGCTGGTGGAGAATGGGGGAGGCCTGATAGAGCCTGTGGTCGGGAGGGTCCCTGTGACTCTCTTAAACAGCCTCTGGATTTACTTTCTGTAGCTCCTGAAAAAGTTTGGTTTGCCAGGCTTTAGTAAAGGGGCTGGAGTGGGTCTAAAATAATGAATATGAGGCTAGTTTAAAACTGTGTCCACTCTGAATGGTTAATTCATCATCTCCAGGTATGATTCCATGAACACACTGAACCTGCAA
>JAJEJO010050858.1:0-16659 GCA_020662805.1 Glaucomys volans | reverse complement strand
GTTGAAAACACTGGCTCCCTATTCCTGTGCCAGAGCCATGGTGAGGGGACCTCGGTGTGAGCACAGACACAAACCTCCCTGCTGGGTACTCAGGATCAGTGGGCAACGCTCAGCATCCACAGAGCTCAGAGTCACCCAAGAGCAGGTGCAGAGGAAGGTTGTGGGCTAGTTTCTTACATCTGAGGTGCTGTCTATGTACAAGATTCTGGGAATCTCTGTGGGATTGTGGTCTCTACTTATATTTGACGTCTCTGAAGATAAGTATTCCATTTTTCCCTCTTCATACAAATGCTCACACAATGACTTACTTTACTGTATTTCTCTCATATCTTTATATATAACTAACTAACAATGACATATTGAACAATTCCTTGTGTTTCAGTGAACATAAATTATATTGAATCTAAATAATTTTACAAATGACTCAATTTCCATAATGGTTTTACAGACTGTCTTCTTTTCCTCATTGAAACCTCAGGGCTTGTTCTGGAGGACACTCTCAGCTACGTCCTGATCCCTGGTGAATGCTGTGATGATGTTCCCTAAACACAATGTCCCTCCCTCTCAGGGAGTCTGTAATTGATTGCTTAAGTATGCTTTTCTGAGAACAATGTTTGCACACAGTTAAGTATATTAGATTTAAGAATTGGAGAGTTGAATATGTGTTGAAGGAACCAAATAAGCAGTGATGTATTGTATGCTATTGTCTTTCATAGGTGATGGTGTTTGCACATCAATGTAACTAAGCATGTCACCATCTCTCTCCAGCACACACAGCTGGGTATTGCAACTGTACATTCATAGTAACACTGAAATCTAGACCTTGTGGGGCAGAGGACAGCACCCTGACATATGGGTCAAGGTGCCAAGATAGACCCAGGCTGTGCACACAAGCTGTACATCACCTGTCCCCCCTTGGTGTTGGAAGCCCCCCAGCTGCTCTGCTACACTCATTGTGGAGCACAGCCTGGCTGTGACCACTGGTGCACTGTGAGCTGCAGAGCACCAGGACAAGGCCCTCTCTGCACTTTATCCTCACCACCAACCCCAACCTCACCCTCCCTGCACCTTCCCATCTCCAGTGGCCACTCACTGGTCCCTTGTCTATTGAGGGGCCTGAAACAGTAGCTCCCCACATGAGTGCTGGTGTGGTGATGGTCTATCTCTGCCTGACTATGTCAGCTAGTTCCATGAGCTCCAGGTCCATGCCCATGGCCAGGAGGAACAGGATGTCATTCTTTTAGGTTAAATTACATTCTTTCTTTTTGAACAGCATATTTTCCACATTTCCATTAATGGACATCAAGGTGATCATGAAAAGAACTTCAAGATTCATGAGACCTGAGTTAAGGACAGGCCCCTTTGAGTCCACATCCCACCCGCTGTGCACACTGGGCTGAGTTCTATCCCCAGGCTCAGGCTGTCCTATCCCATGTGTCTACAACCCTCAGGCCATGCTGCAGAGGTTGGGCCCTCCTACCTCCTGCTCCAGAAGGTGTCTCAACGGCTGGTAGATCTATAGTCCTAGAGTGATGAGTGGATATTCACCCCAGGTAATCTACTAGCCATTGCCCTAGGGGACACTCTAGGTGCCACATCTGGGACAAAATTCTGGCTGAACCCCCAGCACTACCCAGGCAACCTCTCAAATCCAACTGGAGAAGGACCCACCTCCACACTCAGGCACCCTTTGTCCCTGAAGATTTAACCCCATGGGTGCTGCCAGCTTTCCTAATGGTGTGACTATTCCAGCACCCAGATCAAAGTTGGCACAGACCAGCCCTTTACCAGTCCTAGGGCTGCATCCACATCTTTACATGTTTACCAACTAAGACCACAGGACTAGTGATTGCTGAGTCCAGGCTGTGGTGCTCTGAGCAGCTCCTGAGCCTGATGGTTTACAGTGAGAGCTTGCAGCAGCTTCTGGAGACCAGGGATGCAAACATCAAGGTGCTGCTCCTGACCAGGGCCTTCCTGAGGCTGAAAGACCACCTGGCAGGAAGGTATCAGGCAAAGAGTGGCTAATGGGTCTGGAACCCCTGAATGGGGATTGGACCACAGTGTGGGCTCAGCATGCCAGGAAGACCCTCTATCAGCCCAGGGAGTCTCTGTTTTATAATGGCATGGGTCCTCACGTAGGGTACATCCAGAATATATCCAGGTACCTTCAAAATTTCCAGTCATCTAAATTGATGATTAACTGGTCAAGTTTCAAAACTGGTGGAGATGATGTTCAAGCATGGCCTTTATGAAAGGCATCAAGATATAAAGCGAACCAACAGCTGCAGGTAAAGTGACACTTCTCTGCTGGAATGGAGAATGCCAGAGAAACCAAACCTAAGAGACCTTAGTGTCCAGTAGTGGGGCTACACCTCCCACAGGGTTCTCTGTGGCAAGGCAGGATGTCTCCACCATGAGCCATGCAGGATGCACAGGGCTGCCTCCAACAGGGGACCTTCCTTCTCCTATGATGGCCTCAGCTCACAGAGATCCAGCACAGAGCAGGTGGTCAAATAGAGCCACCTGGATCTCACCCATCAGTGACAGGGACTCACTTGATTAATCCTGCTCAAGCCCAGGACCATTGAGAGGTGACATGTCCTGGCCTGGCTGACCCTGTGTGCAGCATGTTTTCTCCTTTGCTAGTTCTGCCCCAGAACCACAGGACAAGGAGCCCAATGTCTGACCACGCTTCACATCCTGCCCAGGTGTTCAGGGACCAGGGCATCTGGCTGAACCTGAGAAACACCAGGAGAGACTCTGCAAGCAGTGGCATGGTATCCACTTCCTCTTCCCCAGTCTGCCTAGAGACAGGGAGACACAGAGACAAGGAAAGGCAGGGCTGGAGTGTCCACCCTGCCTGGGAGGACTGCACAGTGTCCATCACTTTGTCCAGGAAGGGGTAGAAACTTAATACAGGTGCACTGCAGGGAGACCCCTGGCATCTGGGAGGCGGCAGCTGCTGCAGACAGTGGGGTGGTGAGAACTCTGCATGGGGCCACAGCACTGGGGTCTGCAAAGCAGTGGGGAGAGGGAGGACCAGCTGAGCTCCCACAGCTGTGGTCCCAACTGGAGACCCTCCTCCTCTGCACCACCACAGACTGACACCTGAGAGGATGAGAGGGACCCTTCCTACACCCTGCACCATCCTGGTGGGGATGATGGCACTGTGTGCTTATCCTCCAAATGGCATCCACGTAAGTGTGGGAGGTGGGCAGTTGTTATGTAGAAACACAGCTGCTTCAGGTCAGCCATGGTGCAGAGGGAGAGGGAAGCCAGAGGCACACAGGGACCTGAGTGAGGTACAGAATTCTGCTGGTGACCTGTCATCCACCAGGACCTTCATGGACACTGGATGCAGCAAACCCACACCCCATTCCCCATGCAAGAAGGGCTCTACAGACCCCACATGCCTGTCCTGCCCTGTCCTGAGCTGGTTCATGGAGCAAAGGAATGTGTGCAAGAGAAACTCATACCTAGACACTGGGCTAGTCCTGTCACTTACACCTTCCTGGTCAGTTTGAATGACATATTTAATATTCTGAGTGATCATCATGAATAAAATCTCCCAACAATCTGCTACATGCTCAAGTTTTCTCTGAGCACAGACAACTCTGAGGGCTCCACCCAGAGCTGCTATATAGCATGAGGACATGCAAATAGGTCCTCCCTCTGCTCATGAAAACCAGCCCACCCTGACCCTGCAGCTCTGCACAGGAGCCCAGCCTGGACTCCCAGCTCATCCCACTCAGTGGTCATGACAGGACACAGGCTGCTCTCCATGGACTCTGTGCTGAGTTGGATTTTCCTTGTGGCTGTTTTCAAAGGTGATTAATGGAGAACAGAGATCCTGAGTGTGTGAGTGGACAGGAGTGAGAGAAAGAGTGGATGAGTGAGAGTGTCCTGACCAGGCTGCCTCTGTGTTTGCAGGTGTGCAGTGTGACGTGCAGCTGGTGGAGTCTGGGGGAGGCGTGGTGCAGCCTGGGGGGTCTCTGCGACTCTCTTGTGCAGCCTCTGGATTCACCTTCAGAAATTACTACATGAGCTGGGTCCGCCAGGCTACTGGGAAGGGACTGGAGTGGGTTGGCCTAATTTACCCAAATGGTGGTAGCACCTACTACCCAGACTCCGTGAAGGGCCGATTCACCATCTCCAGAGACAACTCTAAGAACACACTGTACCTGCAAATGAGCAGCCTGATAGTCGAGGACACGGCCACCTATTACTGTGCTAGATACACTATGAAGGGACCTCAGTGTGAGCCCAGACACAAACCTCCCTGCAGGGCACCCATGGCCAGCAGGGGGCACTCAGCACACAGGGAGCCCAGTTTCACCCAGCAGCAGGCACACAGGGAGGAGAGAGCAGTGCAGCTCAGTCCCTGAGGTTCCTGACCACTGACATCTGCCCTGACGCCCGCTGTGTGTCGGTACTCGAGATCTCTCCTGTGTCAGACCCTCCGAAGCTTCTCCTTCCCTAGCTTAGATGTGTCTGAATTTCCCTCTTTCAGACCTGGCCACTCACAATATTTCTGATGGAATTAATTTTTTCTCAGTGACATTTCCTGCACAGTGACTATAGTGTGAACTTTATAAGCTTTTCTTTTCCATACTGGGGAGTGGACCAAGGATGTTCTACCTCTGAACTCCATCATGGACCTGTTTGCATCTTACTATGAGACAGGTATCCCCAGGAGGCTTAGGCTCACCTTGGACTTGTCATCCTCCTGCCCCAGCCTCCTGAGTACCTGGGTTAGAGGTGAGCTCCACCATGCCCAGCTGAACTTTAGGAACTTCAGATGCCATGTCACCTGCATGCTCAGGTGAGCACCCTGTTCCCTTCCCATGTCTCCCCCACATTTCTACCCAGCGTCCTTCCTGTGGTGGATCAGGTCACAGTACACACTTCATCCTGGAGCCCACACAGTACCAGAACCTTCCACCCCTGTGACCTTTGGCAATCTCTGGAGGCAGTCACTGTTCTCACATGTTATGGAGAGATTATCTTGGCATTTGGTTTTTAAAACCATTGAGGCTGCCAAACCTCCAGTCATTAAGCACAGGACATACAGCAAAGTGTCCATAGCCTGAGCTGAGAAATGGTAACAGAAAGCTCTAATTCTAGTAAAATCCCCAGGCATGTGTACATTTAGAGTGAACTGTGGTGTAGGTGAGCTATCTGTCCTTCATGGTAAGGTTATGTGACACCCACACCCCACATCCAGGGCTCTAAAAGGTGGAGATGTCCATTCCTCCTGAGCTGTGCATGGCCTGTGGACAGGGGTGACCTGAGCAAAGTCTTGGACAGAAAGGAGCTTCCTGGGCAAAGCCCCAGGATGGAGAGTGGTCAGTTCTGCATGGAGTGTGGTTGCTGCAGGTTGTCTCTGCCACTGACCTCAGGACCCTGAAGACACACTATACCCAAGACCACCCTGACCTCCATCTTGCTGTGAGGTGACCCAAAGCATAAGAAGTCCAGGATATCTGGCTTCTGGGGAGAGGTACCTTGGAGCCTGCCTGGGATACCAGCCCTGTGGCTGGACTGCAGGGCCACAGAGAGGGACACCCTGGGCTCTGTTCCTGCTCACATCAGTGCCCCCCTGTCCTTAGAGGCCATCTCCAATCTGAGAGAGGATGAGCTTTCACAATTTCGTGTCCCAGATTGTCCTGAGTCACTTCTGTTTCCTTCCAGAAAATGAAGTCATTTGTGTATTTTCCCCACATGTAGAGAGTTTGATTTGTATGAAGCATTTGTAATTTACTGTCTTAGCTTCTTCACTGCTGTGACGAAGTGACCTGAGCAGCACAATTATAGAGGAGGAAAGGTTTATTTAGGGGCTCACAGTTTCAGAGGTCTTAGTCCATGGACGGCTGCCTCCATTCCTTGGGGCTCCAGGTGAGTGTGACCATCATGGCAGGAGATAGTGGCAGAGGGAAGCAGCTCAGAGGGTGATCAGGATACAAAGTGCATACCCAAAACCATGTCCCATGATCCTCTCCTGGGGCTACACCCCATCTGCCTCCAGGTAGCACACAGTTAACCCCATCAGGGATTCACCCACTGATTGGTCAAGACTCTTACATCCCAATCACTCCTCCTTTACCTCCTGCATAGTCTCACGTGAGCTCTGGGGGGACAGCTCACATCCAAGCCCTGGCTCTCTCATTGCCACACTGGGGACTGAGCTGTCAGCACATGCACATGTGTGGTCAGAGCCCACCCAGACCCCAGCATCTTTGTTTGGGAAAGTTTTGGTGTTGGTGTTGCCTCCTCCTTCTGGTCAGGTTGGGAGGCCTGCTGCTGGCCATGGTCCTGCTCTCTTCCTGCCTCTGAGGCTTGACTGTGGCAGACATGAGAGTCTAGGATTTGTCCACCACTTCTAGGTTTGCAGTTGGCTGATGTCCAGCAGGTCCTCAGGTCCCTGTGTGCCTTCATATTTCTGTGGGATCATTCATCTTTCTCCTTTATCACATCCAAGTTTATTTACTGGGTCTTCCCTCTTTTTTCTTAGTCTAGCTAAAGGTTGGTTGATGATGTTTATCTTTCCAGAGAAACAGCTCTTGGCTGATGGTGGATGTCACCCTTTTTGGTCTCGATTTTGTTTATTTCAGCTCTGAACTTTATGATTCCTTGCTCCTGCTGATTTAGGGTTGGCTTGCTCTTGGGCTTCTACTTCTTGAGATGCACTCTTAGGCTGTTTGTCCAACAGGCTCTGTATACCTTGTTGCTAGGCACTTCCTACCTGGTGCCTTTGTGCTCTATCCTGGGTGGTTTGTGATGTCACATCACCGTTTTCATGTGTTTCAAGGTGTTTTTAAATTTTCTTCTTCATCCACTGGAGTTCAGAAGCTCACCATTTAGTTTTCGTGTATGTATGAAGTTTCCACAGTTCCCTGCTGACTTATGATGTTACCCCTCCAGGGTCAGAACAGAGTCCAGGAGATGACTTGGCTTTGAAATTCATTCAGGCCTGTCCTGGAGAAAGTCCCAGGTGCCCCTGGGAAGAAGGTGTCCTCCACTACTGCTGGATGATGGGCTTCCCAAGCACTGCAGGCCCCCTGGTCTGTGCAGGATTAGCTGTGAAGCCCCTGCTGCCCTTCTGTCTGGATGCTCTGTGCATTGATGCTCCTGGGCTGCCAAGGTGGCTGGCTGTGGCGTGGCTCTGCCCCCTTCAGCTCAGGGGCCTTCCTTATTCACACTTTCTGACCTAGTGCACCTGCATGGTGGGTGGGGCTCTCCTGGAAGAATCCTCCTCTCTCTACCCAGGAGGTCAAGTGCAGATTTTCACAAACAGGTTCTGACTTAAGTCCACCCTGCTGTCACCTGCAGTCCCTTTTGTGTACTTTTGAGTTCAGTTTGTAGGGACTTTCTTCCCTGTCCTCTTACTTCAGTCTGTGTGTCCTTCTGATTAGGTGTGTGTCCGTTAGGAGAATACAGTTGGATCTCCCGAAAGATCTTTCAGTTGGAAGGTTAACCCATTTGCATTTGAGTTTATTGCAGGTAGGCCAGGATCTGCTCCTAGAGTTTTGTTGGTAATTTTCTCTCAAGATTATTACCATCAAAAGTCTGGACAATCAACAAAAGAAGAGCTGATCTCAAACTATAAATGGGGTGTTGCTGGATGTGGAGTTGGAAATGCAGGGAAAGTAGCAACTATGTAGAGCAGTGCCGCATGGGGATGTGACAGACGTGGGCAGACTCAGAGACCTGGAAAATAAGGGAAATCTGAAGTGATGAATGTTGAGCATCATTCATGTTTTTAACAGAATCTATTTACTTGGTTTTTAATTTTAATTTAATTTCTTAAATTATGTCATTTACCAGTAAATGGATAGAACTGGAGACTCTCATGCTAAGAGAAAAGAGCCAGTCCCCCAAACCAAAGGACACGTGTTCTATGACCTGTGGAGACACAGCAAGGGGAGGGAAGGGAGGCTGGCTGGGTTAGACAAAGGGGAGCAGAGGGCACGGAGGGGGCATGGGAAGATCCCTGGAACAAAGGAGATGTCACTCTCCTGAGCTCCTGTGTAAGGACAGGGCCAGGTCACTCCAGGTCAGGTTCAGCACAGGAACAGGAAGTTCCCACCACGTTCTGCAGCGTGTCAGATTCCCACCATCAGGTGCACCTGCAATGAGACCAGGCACGTCGCTGGCTCTGCCCTTTGCTGGTCCTGTTGCTCTGCTCTCTCACCACTGACTCCTGGGCCCACTCTGCAGTGGGGGGTCTGACTCCTGCTCTTTCCCTCTGTGCACCTGCTCCTCTGGGCAGGTCCCCCTGCCCTGACTGTCCTGGCAGCAGCTGGGCCTCCTCACTCCTCCACCCTGGGCTCCTCCTGTGGGCCAGTCTAGTGTGGTGTGTCCTTTTGCTCTGGCTTCTCTGAAAAGGACTTTATATCTCCTTTACTTCTGGGCAGCTTGGTAGGTTAGAGCATGGTTGGTTGACATTTTTTTTTCCTTTTATCACTCTGAAAATATGATTTTATTCTCCCCTGGTCTGTAAAGTTTCTGCTTAAAATCCGCACTTACTGGGTGTGGAGGTGCATGCCTGTAATCCCAGGGGTTTGGGAGGCTGAGGCAGAAGGATCACAAGATTGAGGCCAGCCTCAGCAACTTACTGAGGTTCTAAGCAATTTAATGAGACTCTGTCCCTAAATAAAAAAATAATAAGGGCTGGAGATGTGGTTAAGTGCCAACCTGTCTTCAATCCCTGGGAGAAGAAAAACTGCAGTTAATCTTTTGGGAATTGCCTTGCAAAAAATCAAACATTTCTCTCCTGCTGCTCTTAGAATCCTCTTTGCCTCTGATTTCTACAGCTTGATCATGAAGTGCTTTTGAAAAGATCACTTTGGACTGAGTCTAACTGGGATCTTCAAGCTTCGTGGATCTTGAGGTTTACTTCTCTGCCAGACATGGGACACTGTGAGCTGTGACTTCATTCAGCAGCCTCTCTGTGCTCTCCTTCCTCATGGTTTCCTCTGGACTCTCCAGGCTGTGAGTGTTTGCTGCCTGGATCTTCTCCCAAGGTCTCGGGCTCCCTTGGTCCTTTTCATTTCCTCATTTCCTCTTTCCAACTGATTAGTTCATAAGTCTTGTCTCCAGACCCAGGCATCCTGCTCCTCCCTCACTGGGCTGTCTGGTCCCTCTGACTTCATGCCATGAACTCTCACGTGCAGCTCTGTTGGATCCTTCTTTCTGGTGTCAGGTTCTCTGCTGATTTTCCCCCTTAGGTAATGGATCACTTCCCATGTCCCAGACTCATTTGTCTGTGTCCCACTGTGTCTCCCTGACCTTCCTAGAGGGCATGACTCTGATTTCCTTTTTGGCATTTTGCAGAGGGCCATCAGGGAGCAGTGCTGTGTTCCCTGGATTGCCAGGTTGCTCTGTGTGGCGTGTCCGGGCCACACATGGTGTCTGTGTCTGCAGTGTGACAGTCGCCATCTGCTCACTGTGGTCCTCGTGGAAGACGTGTCCCTGGGAGGGAGCCAACCTGTGTGTTGAATATAGTGTGTCAGCTTGGATTCTGGATGGGGTGGGTGTGTGGGCTCTGCACCTGCCCCAAGAGCCTCGGCCCTGGGCACTGTGGCTCCATGGTGTGCCAGCTCTGGGCACAGGGCTGCAGTGTGACTGGGCACTGGCTGGGGACCAGCATCTGCAGCTTCTCTGGGCCACAGCTCTGATGGACATGGCTCTTGGCTGCTGGACTGTTGGGCTGTGCCCAGCTCTACGTGAGCACTGAAGGCCAGATGGCTCTGTGCGGCTCATGAGGGGTCATGAGCTCATCCCCTGGCTAGAATCAATCTGGGCCTGGGTGCATGTGGACACTACTGTAGGCTGGCTGGTGGGACATGTGACCCCAGGTACTGTAGGCAGTCAGTACTCTGGGGAAATGTGGCCAAAATCTGATTGACTGTCAGGCCTGGTCACATCCACAGCAGCTACCTACTGTGTGTGGGGTTTTCTCTGTGCAAGTGAGACAGGAAAGAGGGTCCGGTATTTAGCTGGCTGAGAAAGATGAGGCTCACACAACACTCAGCTGAATATGGATCAGAGACTTTGGCACTGGAACACAGACCTGTGTCTAATTAGAAGAAAAGTAGGCCCAACCTTCATCATGTCAGCTAAGGTCCTGACCTCCTCAACAACACTCCTCAAGTGCAAGAAGTAAAATCAGGAATCAATACATGGGATGGGCTCAAACTACAAAGCTTCATCTTAGCAAAGGAAACAATAACATGAAGAGAGAGCCTAGAGAGTGGGAGAAAATCTTCACCACATGCACCTCAGAGAGAGCACCAATCTCCAGGACATATAGAGAACTCAAAAAACATAACATTAAAAAACAAATACCCCAATCAATAAGTGGGCTAAGGAACTAAACAGACACTTCACAGAAGAAGAAACACAATCAATCCACAAATATACGGAAGAATGTTCATCATGTCTAGCAATTAGAGAAATGCAAATCAAAATGAAGATTCCATTTCAGTCCAGTCAGAATGGCAATTATCAAGATCACAAGCAACAATAAATATTGATTAGGATGTGGGGAGAAAGGTACACTCACACATTGCTCATGGGAATGGAATCTGGTGTAACCACTCTGGAAAGTAGTATGGGAATTCTTCAGAAAACTTGGAGTGGAATCATCATCTGACCCAGCTATCCAATTCCTAGGTTTATACCCAAAAGACTTAAAATCAGCACACTATAGTGATGCAGTCACATCAATATTTGCAGCTACTCAACTCACATGGGCAAGCTATGGAACCAACCTCAGTGTCCTCCATCAGATGAATGGATAAAGAAAATGTGGTACATATACACAATGGAATATTACTCAGTCTTAAAGAAGAAAGACATTTTGGCATTTGCAGGTAAATGGTGGAGGTGGAAAAGATCATGCTAAGTGAAATAAGGGAATCCCAAACAACAAAATGCTGAATGTTTTCTCTGCTAAATGGATGCTGATCCATAGTGGGGGATGGGTAGGGAAAAATGAAGGGACTTTGAATTAAGCAGAATTGAATGAATGGAGGTGTGGGCAGTGGGGATGAGAAGGACCATGGAATGAGATAGATAATATTACCGCATGTACATGTGTGACTTCACCACTGGTGTGACTCAGCACCCTGTCCAGATAGAGGAAGGAGCAGCTGTGCTCCATTTGTCTGCAATGTGTCAAAATGCATTCTCCTGTCATGAATAAACATGAGAACAAATTAAAAAGTTAAAATGAAGAATGATGAGGTCAGGTCCTGAGAACATAGAGAAGATTGGCTGATGACTGTCCTTCAACCCAGGCAGTGAACATGAGTAGGAATGAGGATCCAGAGGATGAGGATCATCTTTCAAGATAGATCAAAGAATTGCTGAAGTTGTTTTTTAAAAACCATGTGTTGGTTCTCCTAGGCACAGCTTCAGGAAAGAACAGAGAGACCATGAGTATGGAAGAGAGGAGCCCGTGGGCCATGAATAGGCAACTGCCCTCTGGTGCTGGGCTCCTGGCTCGGAGTCCCCTCCTCTCTGGGGGAGTCTGTCTCTGTCACTTTCTCACATAAACTCTGCTTGCTTGCTGGCCTTGGCTGCTCATTCTTCCACTCCCTGGACCTTGACTTGGTCCTGATCACCAGTAACACCAGTATCACAAGTCCTCCTGTCCCCAAGGAATGGGTATACACATTGGATTGGAACCTGGGCTCTCAACCCCTCTGCTGGGCCGAGCCTGGTAACATCCAGGGTCCTGCAGGAAGGGAGCTGCTGCTGGCCACCAGCCCAGGGCAGAGCCCTCTGCAGTGCTTCCAGTTTCCATCTGGTGCTGAGTCTGAGCAGCTCAGGTCTCTGGGGGTGGGTGATGGACATGGGCTGCCACTCTGTGGCAAGGCAAGCACATGGATCCTGGGCAGCTCTGCAGACCTCAGCCTGCACAGCCATGGGGGAGCGTCCGTGCAGCTTCATGATGTGGTAAGGGGCCCTCTGGGGTCTCCAGGTGCCATTACCCTATGAGGAGAAGCCCCTCTTGGCTTGTGCTGAGGCACAGGGAGGGGGCGTGAGAGGCAGGTGCCCATCTGCCTCTCTGTGTTGCTCTGTTGCCAGGTCTTCTCTGGGGAGGGCTCAGGTCTCCCAGCTCAGTCCAGTGTGTTTCTTCAATCACTCAGGT
This sequence comes from Glaucomys volans, assembly GCA_020662805.1. Classification (NCBI taxonomy): domain Eukaryota; kingdom Metazoa; phylum Chordata; class Mammalia; order Rodentia; family Sciuridae; genus Glaucomys; species Glaucomys volans. Next base: position 4,502 of record JAJEJO010050858.1, on the reverse strand, counting down.
TGAATGGCAGCTCAGTGATTGGCTGATGTGCTCAGGCTGCTCCTTTGTGTCAGCAACTCTGCTTGGCCATCTTGCTCTCCTGCTTCCTCAAGCACTTGTTTTCTGAACCCTCTTCTTCATACCTGATTCTTCTGTGTATTCATGTCTGCTGCTAATCCCTCCAGTAAAATGTTTGTTTCAGTTGTGACATTTCCACTGAAGAATTTCTCTTTGGTTCCCTGTAGTTTTCTCTTTTTATTTTTATTATTATTTTGTGCATTCATTGATTTTGTGATGTTCCTTAAATCATTGCTACGTTTTCCTTCAGTGCTTTGAGTCACAAAGAATACCATGCATACATAAAATGTATATGCACACACTCATGACACATACTCACACATACACGCATACATGCACACACTGATACACACACACATATACACATGTGCACACATTCATGCACACTATTTTGTGCAGACACTCATATACATGTATGCACACATACATGCACACATGCAGGCTCACACATCCATGCACACACATGTGTAAATACTTGCACACTCATATATACACTTATGCAAACACTCACACACATGCACATAAAGATACATACACACTGATACACACATGTGCATGAACATGCACATGCTCATACACACATTTATGCAAAACTCACACATGTGCAAACACATGTACATACACACATGCCCACACATGTGCAAACACATGCACACATTCATACACACATTTATGCAAGCACTCACACACACATACACATACACACTCATGCAATCACATGTGCACACACATGCACACAATCATGCACACACTTATACACACATGCACTCCACATACACATATGCACACACTCATGAACACACTCATAACACACTCACACACATGCACACACTCATGCGCACATGCACACACATACACATGCTCATGTGCACACACGAATACACGCACACACAGATGTACATATTTACACATGACAGTTCTTTTATTTTTAACTCTAATTGTTTATTCTTAGTTATATATCACATTAGGATTCATTTGACATAATTATAAATATGTGGAAAATAATTTGCTTTAAATCAGTCCCCAGAACCCCCCTTCAACTCCCTCTCTCCCCCTGTTTTTTAATTCTACTGATCTTTCTGCTGTTTCTTTTTGAGTATTTTTAGTGTCTTGTGGATACAAATGTTCCTTTTAAAGTTTCTCTATGTAATAAAGCTAGTGTCTGGGCTCCCTCAAGGATTGCTTCTGTAAGTACCTTTTTTCCTAAGGTCGGGTCACACTCTCCTTCTTCTTTCTGTGCCTTGTGATTTCCTGTTGTTGAACACTGGAGCACAGACCCTCAGCCTGACTTCCTGCAGCGAGCTCAGTTCCCCCCTTGTCCTCCGACTCCTTAGTTCCCACCGACTCCTGTTTGTTCTTCATGCTTCTCCAGAATTTGCTGTTTTTGATTGCTGAAGGTTACAGTGTTCTCTTTGTTTCTCAAAGGACGTCTTAAAGCATTTCTTCTTTTATTTACATACTTTTCCTTGGTGCATTCTGATGGTGCACAAAAGAGGGATTCAGGGATTCTTAGTCATATTTTTGTGCATGCACAGTACATACTCTGGTTGGCTCTGATCTTCAGGCCCTGCTCTTGCCTCCCCTCATTCCCATCACTTCTCTTTATCTACTTTGCTCATAAAACCTTCTGTTTTTGAGAGAGAATTTGTATTTCATTTTACTTTTTATTAATTTTAAAATTTGTTCTAATTAGTTTTACATGACAGTAGAATGCATTCATACATTTTGTAAATTCCTCTTTTCTTGCAGCTTCCATACATGAGAGAAAGTACAAGACCCTTATTTCTGAGTCTGACTCATCTCACTTAGCATGATGGTCTCCAGTTCCATCCAGTCACCAGCAAAGGCAATAATTTCATTCCTCTTTATGGCTGAGTCGACATCATTGTGTACACATACCCCATGCTCTGCATCCTTCATCTGCTGAAGGACACCTGGGCTGATTCCACAACTCGGCCACTGTGAACTGTGCTGCTATAAACATTGGAACACATCTATCACTGTGGCATGTTCATTTGAATAAATACCAAGGAGTGAAATACCTGGGCCACCAGGTGGTTCTGTCCTGGTGTTCTGAGGACTCTCCACATGGATCTCCACAATGGTTGCTCCAATCTGAAGTCCCAGCCAGGTGCACACAGGTTTCCTTCACACACATCCTGGTCAGCAGTTATTATCAATCATATTCTTGTTGATTTCTATTCTAACTGGGGCAAGATAAATCTCAGTGTAGTTTTAACTTGCATTTCCCTGATTGCTAAAGATGCTAATTTTTTTGGTTCATTTGCATTTTCTTTTTTGAAAATATCCGTTTAGTTCATTTGTCCATTGATTGATTGGGTCACTTGGTTTTTGTTGTTAAATTTTGAGTTATTTATGTATTCTGAGGTCTTTTCCCACTATGGAAGTTCTCAGTTTTCTCTCTCTCTCTCTCATCTCTCCTCAGGCTCTGAATTGCTTGCTGTGCATAAGTTTTTACATTTGATGTGATCCATCTCTTGAGTTTTGGGTTTATTTCCTGAAATTTTGGAATCTTATAATATGATAACTATCCACATTTTCATATTGAGTCTGTATTTTCCCATAGCAATTGTAAGATTTCTGGTCCAATTTGTGGTTATTTGATCCTTTTGGGTTGACTTTTGTGCAGGGTGAGAGGTAGGGACATAATTCCCTCTCTACATGTGGTATTCTGTTCACTTGGCCCCATTTCTTAGAAATGCTGTATTTTCTCCAGCAGTCTGTGCACAGCTGTGGAGGACCTGATGACGTGTCCCTGTGGCTTCCTCTGTGCCTTCCCTTCTCTTCCATTGCTCCTGTGCTGTGCCAGTACCTTCCCCTGTTGTTATCACAGCTCTGCAACATAGGTTGAGATCAGGCATTGAGATGTTTCCAGCCCTCTCCTTATTGCTCAGTAGTGTTTTTTGCCATTTCTGGGTCTTTTATTCTTCCTTATGTAATTTGAGGCTATTATTTTTGTTATGTGAAAAATGTCATTGAAATTTTTCAATCAGCCATTGAAATTGTCATTTCGCTGAATCTATAGATTGCCTTTCATAAGAGGGTCCTTTTAACAATATGAATTTTTCCTATCCACTCTATGGGGGATCTTTCAATCCTCTAATGTTTTCTCTGATTTCTCTCTTTAGTGTTCTATACTTTTCGCTGTAGAGGTCTTTCACAATTTTGGGTAGACTGGTTTTCCAGGTATTTAATATTTGTGATATTATTTAATATAATAAGTGGATTCTTTACAAGTATATTAATTTTTGGTGTAAGGAGAAGTGGTTACTCTTCTTTTTATTCTTAGAGCATTATAATTATTCATAAAGGTGGGGTTTATCCTGGCAAAGCATAAATGCATGGAATTTGATTTCAGATCATGATCCCTCTCCCCAGCTCTCCCTTCTCCACTGGTCTTCCTTTAGCTATTCCTTTAGTCTTGATTGGTTATTTTACTTATTTATAAAGGTGAAATACCCTGTGATATATGTATATATGTACATCACATGATTTTTAAAGATATAACTTGTTCTTTACATTTTTGGTACTGGGGACTGAATCCAGGGTCACTGAACCACTGAGCCCCATCCACAGCCCTTTTTATATTTTATTTAGAGACAGGGTTTTGCTGAGTTGGTTAGGGACTCTCTAAGTTTCTGAGGCTGACTTTGAAGTCCTGATCCTCATGTCTCAGCCTCCCAAGGTGCTGGGATTAGAGGATACATCAGGGTGCCTGGCCAAAGATATTACTTTTATATGTTGATTTCATATCCCACTACTTTTCTGGTTGTCAACTCCAGAAGCCTTCTGGCAGAATAAGTAAGTGTCAGCTTCAAACAGAGGTAATTTGATTTCTTCTTTCTCCATTTGTATCTCTTTAATTTCCTTATCACACATAATTGCACTGGCTAAAATTTCAAGATAAATATTGAGTAGAAGAGATGAGAGTGGACAGCTTTTCCTGCTCCTGAACTTACAGGCAATGCTTTTGGGTATTCCATTCAGGATGAAGCTGTCATACCTAGCCACTCCGATGCTGTGGGAAATTCCTTCCATCACTGGTTTCTTCCCTCTTTTTAACATGAATGCTGTGTTGTCTGAGCCTTTTTCTGCGTCTATTATAAGATCATGTGATTTTTCTCCTTAATTCTGTTCATGTGATTAATTAAGCTTAATGATTTATATATGTCAACCAACCTTGCATCAACATAATTAAAAAAATTTGATTATGATGTACAATCTTCTTCTTCATGTGTTTCTGAATGTGAACCACTCAAGTTTATTAAGAATTTTTCCATTTATCACATCAGGAATATTGGGATATAGTTTTCCTGCCCTTATCTACATGTGGTATCAGGATGTTACTGGCTCCATAGAACAAATTTTGTAAAGTTCCTATTTCCAGTTTCAGAGAATAATATGAGTAGGATTGGTATTGTGTG
>JAJEJO010050857.1:0-36419 GCA_020662805.1 Glaucomys volans | reverse complement strand
ATATATATATATATATATATCTCCCCCCTTCTGGTCTCATAGAGATTATAATAATATAGGGGAGAAGATTCAGGCAGTATGGAAATAAATATATATATCAGGAAATGATAAATGCTGTGGAGAAAAATAACAGAGAAGGATCTAGAAAGGGTGCTGAAATTTAAAATCGAGTTGTCAGGTAGGGTCTTATTTGGATGGTTGTTTGTGAATCAAAGCCTGAAGGGGATGAAAGACAGAGCTATGTACACACCTTGGGGAAAAGCTTTCCTGTCAGATGGAGCACAGGCAAAGTCCCTGAGCCCTGATATTTCCAAGGGATAGCAAAGAGACAAAGCTGAGCTAAAGTGGAAATGATGGGGAAAGCTGGGGGATAGGGTCCAGGTAAGATTTGGCTTTTACTCCCAGTGAGTAGAGGTGCCACTGGAAGGTTTGGGACAGCAAAGAAATGTGATCTGGGTTTTTGGAATCCTTCTGCCTACGGGTGGAGCACAGATTAGAGGCCAGTGGCAACAGGAAGTACAATGAGAATATCCCAGACCAGGGGGAGGGTGGTGATCAGTGGAGTATAGATTTTAGTAAATGTGGGTGCCCAGGTGTTTTAGCTCCTCTGGAGGCTGAGGTGAGAGGATCACTTGAGTGCAGGAGTTCAAGGCCAGCCTGGGCAACATTAGAGAGACCTGTTGCCGAACAAAAAAAAAAAAAAAAAAGAAAGAAAGAAAAGAAAAGAAAGGGAGCTGATTCTGGAATAACTGAAAATAGAACTTCTGGGAATTCCCTTCACATGATATTGATGAGAGAAAGTACACAATGATGATTCCAAGATATTCAACCTGAGCAACCAGCAAAATGGAGTTGCAGGGGGCTGGGTTGTGGCTTAGTGGCAGAGCACTTGCCTGGCATGTGTGAGGCACTGGTTTCAATCCTCACCACCACATAACAAATAAATAAAGGCCAATCAACAACTTAAAAATTATTTTTAAATAATAAAGGTCCATCAACATCTAAAAAATTTTTTTAAAAATGGAGTTGCAGGTTCCTGAGGGATGTGTAGGGTATGGAGCTCATAGGGAAGAGTCTCTAGCTAGAGATAAAAATGTGGCAGTAATCAGCTGAGAGATAGTGTATTTCCCACGAGACTGATGGAACTCATCAAGGAATGAGTGTAAATGGAAGAGTAGAGGGCCTGGGATGGAGGCCAGAAGCCTACCCACATCTGAGTGAGGGAGATGAGAATGGATAATACTATAGTGTAGTTACATTCTCCACTTAGTGACAGTTCACTGTTTGTGGTGTCTGCTTTGTGTATATGGGGTTGGTGGTCATAGTACTGCTAAGGGAAGTATAATACTCCAGTGATCTATCTCTCCCCGACACACACCCTCCCCAACACACACCCATGCTGGGGACTGAACCCAGGACCTTGTGCATGCTAGGCAAGTGCTCTACCACTAGGCTATCACCCTCAGTCTCTATTCTTAGGGTCTTAATGGTCCATTGTTGCTCATTTGGCTGAAGGATGGGTTGTCCACATAGTTTCCTTTAGAGAAGTGAGGTATCAAGTCTGAACTGTTAGAACTTACCAGGTGTAGTGGCACACACCTATAATCTCAGTGGCTCAGGAGGCTGAGGCTGGAGAATCACAAGTTCAAGGTCAGCCTCTGTGACTTAGTGAGGCCATCAACAACTTAGCAAGACCCTGTCTCAAAATAAAAAATAAAACAGACTGGAGATATGGCTTGGTGGTAGAGGGTCCCTGGGTTCAATCCCCAGTACCAAAAAAAAAAAAAAAAATGTTGAGACTTCTATAGGGATAGGTCCTGTCAATGCCTCTGCCTGACAACAGCAGGTTAAATATTATCTGTGCCAGGGTGGCAAAGTGGAACAAGGACTACCAGGGCCATGGGAGGGTGGTATCCTTACTGTCTGGACAGAGTTGTTTACACCTTTCATTTCAAGTGTGTACTGAGTCAGAAGAGGCTACACTTTTCACCGGGTAGGTGAAGGTGTTCCATAGTGGAATGGGGGTAGGGGTGACCTCTGATTCATTGGAGCTGAATCACCTGGTTCCATGGCCTCTCTTCAAGGACTAGCCAGTGGTGAGGAATATTTTGTTGTTGTTTTGGTTTTGGTACTGGCAGTTGAACCCAGGGGCACATTACCACTGAGATATATTTTTCCCAACCCTTTTTAGTTTTTTTTTTCAAACCAGGGTGTGTGTGTGTGGGGGGGGTGCGGGGCAAAGGGCTTAAACCACTGAGTCACATCCCCAGTCCTTTTCTTTTATTTTGGACAGTGTCTGGCTAAGTTGCTTAAGGCCTCACTAAGTTGCTGAGGCTGGCCTAGAACCTGTAATCTTCCTGCTTCAGCCTCCTGAGTTGCTGGGAGTACAGATGTGATCCACCATGCCCAGCCCTTTTTGGTTTTTATTTCGAGACAGGGCTCACTAAATTGCTGAGGCTGACCTTGAATTTATGTTCCTCCTGGCTTCAGCTTTCCAAGTCACTGAGATTATATAATGTCCAGACTGAGGAATAGTTTTGATCACAAATTCACACTATCCAAGTGTCTCAGTAATGATTGGGATCACCAGTGGTATCATCTTTGAGGATGGGTCTCAGCATCCCTGAGTCAACTGAACTACTCCACAGGCTCCACATTTCTGGAATAACATGGACCCCTGACAGATTACAATACCTGAGGAGAAGTTTGCATAAACCATCAAAGAAAGACACAATGCCCGTATGCCCATAGTGGTTAAGTGCCCCTGGGTTCAATTCCTGGTACCAAAAAAAAAAAAGAAAGAAAAAAGAAACAGTGCTATGATCTGGCCTACTGGGTCAAGGTTGGATTATGACATGAATAGGGCAATTTCACACTTTTTTAGTTTATAGTTGGAGTCTGTAGGATAAGAGGTGCTCACATTATCTATAGGGTATAACGTTGCTTCAGCTAATAATATCTAATGTTTTTTACTATTAATAATTATTACCAGTGTTGATTTTTACTTATTTATGTTTTGGTCCTAGGGATCAAACCACATGCCAAGCATAAGCTCTACCATTAGAGTTACATGCCCAGCTCAATATTTATTGTGTGTGCTTCACATTCCTGATTTCTCATAATAAAACTATGTGAAGGGTCTATTAATAGTCCCATTTTACAGATGAAGAATTTTTTTTTTTTGTACCAGGAATTCAACCTAGCTTAACCATTGAGCCACATCCCCGGTCCTTTTTATTTTTTTATTTATTTTTCATTTTTTTTGAACTGGGGATTGAACTCAGGGGCACTCAGCCATTGAGCCACATCCCCAGCCCTATTTTGAATTTTATTTAGAGACAGGGTCTCATTGAGTTGCTTAGGGCCTTGCTAAATTGCTGAGGCTAGCTTTGAACTCGGGATCCTCCTGCCTCTTTTTATGTATTTTTAAAATTTTGAAACAGGTTCTCACTAGGTTGCTTAGGGTCTCAATAAGTTGTCCAGACTGACCTGGAAATTGAGATCTTCTTGCCTCAGCCTCCTGAGTTGCTGGGATTACAGGCATACAACACCTCACCCGGTGAGGATGAAGAATCTGAGGTTCAAAGAGAGGAGGTCACTTGCCCTTTGTCACAGGCACAGGGAAGCAGAGCTGGGGTTGTTAACTCAGGTTTCTTCCTTCCTGGAGACTGCGTGTGGGGTCATTGGGGCTGTTACTGGTCTGTTATCTGTGAAACTCTCTATTGGGGAGGTAGTGAAGTATAATGGTTAAGGGTATGGATCTGGGTTTGAACACTGATCCGAACTTCCTGGCTGTAGGACTTTGTCAGACTAATTTCCTCTCTCAGAGCTTCATTTTCATAATCTGCAAACGGGGATAACAATTGTAACTCCCCTTACTGGGATTTTGTGAGGATTAAATGAGAAGATGCCTCTGACAATGCTTGGCCCAGTGCCTGGCACATTGTGAGCACTCAGAATCAGGAGCTGTTATTCTAACAATGATTATTATTATTATTGCTGGACCACACTGCTCCCAGAGGGTTACAATATCCGTGGGGGAGCTGTAGTGTCCGTAGGCAAGGTTACATAATTTCCCAAGGGGGTGAATGCTCCCCTGGAGACCTTGGTCTCCCCAAGGAGGAGGCCTGAGACTGAGGTACTGGTGAGGAGCTGGTCTAAGGCAGACTAGGAAGGAGGCTGCGTTTGAAGCCCTAAACATCCAGAGTCCCCTATAGGCCTTTTCTCCTTCTGTCTTGTCTCTCTTGGTCCATCTTTTGGGTTTCAGTCTTGCCCTTTGTCCGCATACTCTCCTCTTTTGGTAACTTGAGACACTTTGAGACTGTGTCTAGGATCCATCTGTGAATATTGCTTCTATTTGCCCTCTACCCTGCTTCTGGCTCCCTGCCTCCATCCATCCGATCTGCACTCTGATTTCCTGTTTCCCGAGCCTCAGGCTCCATCCATCCCTCCCAGCTGCTGCCGAGAACAAACTTAACACTTCCCCTACGCCCCAGCCTTAGGTCTTAAACCCTGTCTTCCTCTCTTCTGGAGACCCTCGGTTCCCTTTGGGAGCACATTTGTTCAGATTTGCGTCGCCTCCTCACATCCTGGCCCCACCTACGGAACCCCCTGCCCTAGAGGAGGAGGTGGTGGTATCTCCGGCGCCAGTGTCCCCAGGACAGCTGCAGGCTGAGGATGGTGGCGGTGGTTCCAGAATTCATTCTTTCTGATCACTTCCTCCCCAGCTGGACTGGGGGCTAACAGGAAGGCCAAGACCCCATCCTCACAGGAGAAGAGGGTACACCGCCTCTCTATTTCCGATGCTGGGAAATGCTTCCCACCCATTCTACCCCACCCCTGGACAGCTGCCCCATTCAGGCTCAGGGTTGGGCAGGGGAGCTGTGTAAGGCCAGGCTGCGAAAATGCGGTGGTCTGGGTGATCATTCACCAAGTCCTGACTCTGTCCCTCTGCGGAGAAGATTCTGCCTCCTCCCCAAAGGTCCATGCCCCTCCCCACAAAAGTTTCTGACCCCACTTATAGGGTATTTCCCTCTACCCTCAGGCTCCCAAAAGAAACTCTGCAGGCCCCACGGGCAGAGGAGGAGGAGGGGCGGCAGGTAGAAAGCGCTGAGGACTTTAGTTATCCGCAGACTGGGAGCCTCCGAGATGGGTCATGACCCACAGGACCCCATCCCCTCCCCGCCCTCTCCTTCCTCCCTCCCCCGCCGCGCGGCCCCTTTAAGCCCAGAGCCGGCCGGTCCTCAGTGGCTGCGCGCCGGCAAGCGTGTGTGTGAGTGCGCGGGGAGGGGGCGGGCGCAGTGTCTCCATGGCGACGCGGCGGTGACGTCGCCGGCCGGGGGGCGTGGGCGTCCCGGCCCCGGAGTGCGATATTAACCCGGGAGGCGGCGGCGGGGAGGGGAGAGGCTCAGAGAGGCGAGGCCGTGTGAGGCGGCGAGGGCGGCCCGACGGGCGCGGGACGGGACGGGGCAGCGCGGGCGCCGGGAGCCACGGCCCGGAGTCGGGGTGCCTTGCCCCGGGCCCCCCAGCATGAAGACCCCGGCGGACACAGGTGGGGGCGGGGGCAGCACGTGTGGGGGAGACTTGTTGCCCCGGGAAACCAGGCAGAAAACTTTGGGGGGGGCAGAAGGGGTCCGGGGGAGCCCGAGTGATTCCTAGTTATGGGGGACCCCCAAGCACTCAAGACCTGTTGCTTCTTGCGAAGCGAAAGGGGGTGCTGCCTGGGACCCCCAATTCGGGCTTCGGTCGGAGTGGTGTGGGTGTTATGGGTCTTGATCTTCTCTACCTGCCCGAACCTCACAAGCTGGGCTCTCCCCCACTCCCTAGATCACGGGGGTGGCGGGGTCCCTCCCTGCCGTTCTGTCACGTTGCACTCTGGGGGCCGGGACGTGTGCGGGGCGGGGGGGGGTTGGTCCACGGGGCCCGCTATCCCGGGTTCGCGCTGCGCGGTCCGGCCCGTGACCTTCACAGCTGCGTGTGCCTCGCATCGGGCTAGTGGGAGATACGGATGGCCTCTAAGAGGGGGTGAGTGGGAAGCCCGGGACTCGGGGTCCGGGCTGCGCTGCCCCTCCCCCGCCCGTCTCCGCCGGCTCCTAGCTCCCCCGCCCGCACGGAGTCGCAAAGTTCCAAAGCGCAGCCCGAACGTTCGAAAAAGGAACTTTTTGTTTCCGACCTTAGAACGCGCTGCTTTAAGGTGGCTCAGGGGAGACCTGGGTACCCTCCTCCCGCACCGTCGGAGGCCGGGGGTTGAGGAAGGTGGGGAAGGTTGCGGGGGGGACGCAGAATCTCCCCCCTTTCCCCCTCCCAGATCCAGCTCTTCTCTTTCAGCGGGCCGTCTTTCCCTCCGCCCCTCTTCCTCGCCAACTTGCTCCTCCTTAAGGGGCCTGAGTTCCCCTCCCCCCTCGGCCGGCGGGCGGGGGGCATTGGGATTAAACCCCCTCCCGGTCGGACTTTCCCCCCCCTCCCATCCCCCGCCGCCCCCGGGCTCGCGCGGGCTGGACTTTGCGCCCGGGTGCGCGGGGGGAGGGGTCCTAGCCGCCCCCTGCCCGAGTACCCTGTCGGAATCCGGCCCGGGGCGGGGACGGGGGAGGGGGAAGGGGGCCGGGCGCCGCTGTTCAAACTTGTTTCCTTTCCCCGGCGGCGGCCGCGGCTAGGGCTCCTGTGTGCGGGTGTGTGCCCCGACCGGCCCACCCACCCCACCCCCTGCTCGGCGGGTGGGGGCGGCTCTTAAAGGGCTCCGTGCAGGACTTCGGCGCCAGGGGATTGGGGCCAGGGAGGGGGGCTGAGGGTGGGGCAGGGGTGCGGAGTGCTGTAGGGTCAGTCACGTGCGTCCCACTTACTCCCCGGCTTCCACAGGCTCCGGGGCCGCTGAGCCCTGGGGGCTGCGAGAGCCTTCCCTCACTCCGGGAGGGGACCGAGGTGCCCAGACAACTCCGCCTGTCTTTCCTCTCTACTAGGGGCCTTGGTCCATTGGGACCGGCTGGGCAGCTCTACAATCCTGTCTGGGGTTCGAGTCGTGTGTGGGTTCTCTGGTTCGGGGAGTGGGAGCTGGTAAGGGAGGGCCCGGCATGGCCTCCGGGTCAGTCCATCTTTCTGTGTGCTGGCGGCTATGAGCCCCTCCATCTGATCCTCCATCCCAGCCCCTCTCTCTTCTGCCGCGGCTGTTTCCCACTTCCTGTTTTCTTCCCGGCCCTGGCGCCATCGAGGGCTGCCTGGAGTGGGGGAGGTGGTGGGGCCCCCCTGGAGGCCGGCGTGTTCTTCCTCTACCATCACTCCTCCCTTCCGACCCCCATAGTCACTTAAAAAAAGTTTGGGCAGTCACGTGAAGTTGAGGGGGTGCCCAGGAATTCTGCCCCCACCCAGTCTTGCAGTCTGGGAGAATCCCTACCCTACCTCTGTGAGATCCAGGTGTGCCTTCTGGGACCCAGCCTTCTCAGCCCTTCCTGTCTGCTGCCACCTTTACACCCGGTCTGTGTTTCTTGAACCCCTCTTTGAGTGCAACTGCTTTCTCCATCTCTCTGTCTCACTGGTCCCCCATGCACCAGAGGTCCAGCACCCCCAGGCTTTCTTGTTGCAGGGCTGGTGTTTCCCTGATTTAAGCACGTGGACCCATACACAGCATGCGCTCACACATGCTCCCCTTGCCCGTGCCTGGCTCCTGGCTCCAAGGCTTGGGGAACAGAGCCCCATTGAGACTCCCTGACGTCACCCCCCTTCATTCTGCCCCCCCAAAGCTGGGAACAGGCCCTTATGTATGCTGTGTCCGATGAGGAAAGCTGGTGTTGGGGTGGGCCTGGGTGTGGGGAAGGGTCCCTGCCAGGAGTGGCAGCCAGGGTCCAGGCCCTGGGGGGGTGTCACTCAGGAAAGGAGGTTAACAAGGGGGCCTGGGACAGCTCTCAGAATGCGGCTTGAGGCCTTTCCAGAGCCCCCCCACCTCCTTTCCGAGTTCCCTTTGTGTTGCATGTAGTCTCTCTCACTCCCTCTCTTCTGCAAAGTTTATTTTTAGCCTCCTGCTCCCCCGCTCCCAGGACTGTCGCTGCACACACGTTGCCTGGTTACCGGGACATGGAGGCTGGGGCGGGTGGGCTGGGAAGGGTGGCTTTAATTTGGGGGGGGTGGGAGTCAATACACCCCTCCACCCCCAGATGGGTGTCTCAGGGGCTTCAGCCCCCCTCCTAGGTCTGGGAGCCAAATTGCGGCTGAAGTAGGAGTAGCAGGGAGCTTGGTACCCTGAGGGGGCCAAGAGCTTTTTGGAGAGGGCTCTTGGGGTACTTCGTGGTCTGGTCATCTGGGTTCCCAAAGGCCTCTGGGCCCAGAGGGAGACCCTGGGACCTCTGCTGTGCAGCAGGATGAGGATAATGGGATGAGCAACGGATTTCCCAAGAAAGGCATGAGGCTGTGGATGCTGGGGTCCTTGGAAGAGGTTGTCAGGACTGTCCCTGCTAAATGGAGCAGGGCTGCTGGTCCAGGACTCTGGGCCTGAACAGCTGGAGGTCATATTCCTGGAGCCCTGAGGGGCTGGTTTGAGGCTGGGACTTCTGAATAGAGTAGGGACTAGGTGGGGAATGCATACTGGCCATGCCAGTCTACCAGGGGTTGGGTGCTTGGGCCCCTGTGGGGGCAAAGTGAGTTTTGGATTTGAAGGGGGTGGTCCCAGTGTGAGCAGGTACTGTTGATCCCTGGTGTTCCCAAGGGGAAGGATCCAGTGTTGGATTCCAGACTGGGGTGGAGTCTTTAGTCTTGCCCAGAGGCCTGTTTGGTACCTGCTTGAGCTGGGGCCAAGAGAGGGAGACTGACCCTGCAGACTTGCAGACCAGGATTTGGAACCCCGCCCTTTTTTTTTTTTTGAAGGGGGTCTTGCTGTGTTGCCTGGGCTGCTCACAAATTCCTGAGCTCAATCTTCCCACCTCAGCCTCCCCACTAATGGGACAAAAGGTGTGAACTACCACACCCGTCTGCCCCGTCCCTCTTTAGGCATCCACCATCCAACCTTGGCCTTCTCTTCACTAGTGGCACCAGGGCCCCTGCCCTGCCTCCCCTCTCCTTCCCTTCCTCCCCTTTCCCTCCTCCCACCCCTCCATTACCGGCTGCCTAGTGCTGAATTATTGATGGTCCCTGATTACCCGGGGGTTTGGGAAATGACAACAACCGCAGCCCCCCCACCCCAAGCTGCCCACCCCCCTCTAGGGACCAGCCAGCCCACCACCAACCTCTACCCAAGGTTAATGCTGGGGGTGGGCAGGCAGGTGGGCAGGGAAGAAGCTGAGGATGAGAAGGCAGAAGTGGGAAGAGGGTGACAGCGCCACTGTGCCTGCTTGGTCTCTGCCCTGGCCTGGGGGCCTTCGAGCCAGGTCTGACCTGGATGCCTGGGTCTGGGGAGGGCAGTGCAACTTAGAGGGTCCAGGACTTGGTTGGGGGGGGGGGGCTTTCAGACAGTCTGGGTTTCACTCTCCAGGGAAGACAGAAGCCTCTGTGTGTGCAAGTGCTGACCTCATCGTCAACCAGCCACCCCACCCCTCCTGGTCCTTTTAAGAAAAAAAAAATCCTCCTGTTCCTGGGGTGGGAGTAGGGCTCTTTCAGGTCTTGGGGGGAAGATCATGTATGTTCCTAAGGAGGGGGTCAGAGGAACTGGGGGGAGTGCACTTGGCTCTGAATGGGTGTGGGGTGGGCTGGGGGGCTGTGCCCCAAATGGGCTGGCCACGTGTGCCCTTTCTGCCCCTCCCCCACTGGCAGCTCTGCCCGCCGGCCTGGCTTGGTGCCTAGCCCCCTGGCACTGGCCCCGGGACCCGCCGCCGACGGTTTCCTGTTTCTCCCGGTGTCGCTGGAGCAGGCTCCAGCTTCCCCTCCCCCCAGCTCCTGTCTAGCCCCCTCAGACACACAGTCTCTTCCTAACTCAGATCTTCATTTGGCTGAGGGGAGAGGGATTTCCCTACCATGAAGTGGGGTAGGAGGTGGATCCTGGGAAATGACCCAGATCCCCGACTTGGCATCCTGACCCCAGGCCACTCCCTCCCTGCTTCCCATCCCCAGGGTTTGCCTTCCCGGATTGGGCTTACAAGCCGGAATCGTCCCCTGGCTCGAGGCAGATCCAGCTGTGGCACTTTATTCTGGAGCTGCTAAGGAAGGAAGAGTACCAGGGTGTCATTGCCTGGCAGGGCGACTATGGGGAGTTCGTCATCAAGGACCCCGACGAGGTAGCTCGCCTCTGGGGTGTCCGCAAGTGCAAACCTCAGATGAACTATGACAAGCTGAGCCGGGCCCTGCGGTAAGGAGGGGCTGTGGGCCCCAGAGCACATGGTCAGTCCCCACTGGTTAGGAAGCTCCTGACCCATGGGAACAGGCTTTAGGTTTGGCACCTGACTCCGCCAGATCCTAGCTGTGTGACCTTTGGCAAATCCTAACCCTTCTCTGAGTCCATTGGTAACACAGAGGTGTTGGGGGAATGTCATCATCCATGAGACCTCTAGTCTGGGCCCCATATTCTGGGTATTTAATTTCTTTAATGTGGCCCATGTTTCTTGGGGACCCTTTGTGAGCAGCACACAAGCATGCATCAAGGTGTGGAGTCTAGACATGAGTCCCAACAGGTGTAGACTGATCAATGACCATCCCAATGGTGTCTCTACACCCACAGCTATTATTATAATAAACGCATTCTGCACAAGACAAAGGGGAAACGGTTCACCTACAAGTTCAACTTCAACAAACTGGTGCTGGTTAATTATCCTTTCATCGATGTGGGGTTGGCTGGTAAGTATCAGGGATGCATGGTCTTGGAGGGAGGAGAGGGATCGTCTATCTGTCCAGGCTAGGACAGGGGCCTTGACACCAAGTATCCCCACTCTGTCAGGGGGTGCGGTGCCACAGAGTGCCCCTCCAGTGCCATCGGGCGGCAGCCATTTCCGCTTCCCTCCCTCAACGCCCTCCGAGGTGCTCTCCCCCACCGAGGATCCCCGCTCACCACCGGCCTGCTCTTCATCATCATCCTCACTCTTCTCAGCTGTGGTGGCCCGCCGTCTGGGCCGTGGCTCAGTCAGTGACTGTAGTGATGGCACCTCAGAGCTGGAAGAACCACTGGGAGAGGACCCCCGGGCACGACCACCTGGCCCTCCGGAGCTGGGTGCTTTCCGAGGGCCCCCTCTGGCCCGCCTACCCCATGACCCTGGTGTCTTCCGTGTCTACCCCCGGCCCCGGGGTGGCCCTGAACCCCTCAGTCCTTTTCCTGTATCACCTCTGGCTGGGCCTGGCTCCCTGCTACCCCCTCAGCTCTCACCGGCTTTGCCCATGACACCCACTCACCTGGCCTACACACCTTCTCCCACCCTGAGCCCTATGTACCCCAGTGGTGGCCCCAGTGGCTCAAGTGGAGGCTCCCACTTCTCCTTCAGCCCTGAGGACATGAAACGGTACCTGCAGGCCCACACCCAAAGCGTCTACAACTACCACCTCAGCCCCCGAGCCTTCCTGCACTACCCTGGGCTGGTGGTGCCCCAGCCACAGCGCCCTGACAAGTGCCCTCTGCCGCCCATGGCACCTGAGACCCCACCGGTCCCTTCCTCAGCCTCGTCATCCTCTTCCTCCTCCTCCTCCCCATTCAAGTTTAAGCTCCAGCCGCCCCCACTAGGACGCCGGCAGCGTGCAGCTGGGGAGAAGGCTCCAGGAGGCGCTGACCAGAGCAGTGGCAGCAGCACTGGCGGGCTGGCTGAGGGAACGGGGACACTGGCCCCACCACCACCGCCACCACCACAGATCAAGGTGGAACCTATCTCAGAAGGAGAATCAGAGGAGGTGGAGGTGACTGATATCAGCGATGAAGATGAGGAAGATGGGGAGGTGTTCAAGACACCCCGTGCCCCACCTGCACCCCCCAAGCCTGAGCCCGGCGAGGCACCTGGGGCAGCCCAGTGCATGCCCCTCAAGCTGCGCTTTAAGCGGCGCTGGAGTGAAGACTGTCGTCTCGAGGGGGGTGGGGGCCCTGCTGGAGGCCTTGAGGATGAGGGTGAGGACAAGAAGGTGCGTGGGGATGCGCCTGGGGAGGCTGGGGGTCCCCTCACTCCAAGGCGGGTGAGTTCTGACCTCCAGCATGCGACAGCCCAGCTGTCTCTTGAGCATCGAGATTCCTGAGGGTTGTGGGCAGGGGGCCCAGCTTCCCCCCACTCCCCAGCTTTTGCTGCCTTAACCCCCCAAAGCCCTGGAGGTGAGGGCAGCTCTCTAGTTTCCTCCCTGCCTCCTCCCTCTCCCCCTCCCCACATTTTGTATAAAACTTTAATTTTTTTTTTTTTTTTAATGGTGGGGTGGGTGGGTGCCCAGGGTTGGGGGCTGTCCCGTCTGTTTCTAAGCTCTGGGCAAAGTGGTGGTGGTGGGAGGGAGGGGGGCATTAAGGGGGCCACCTCCATTCTGGGGAATTTATATTTGAATTGAGGCTTTGGCCTTTACACCCAGGAACTTTTTTATTACAATCGCTTAGGAAGTAAAGCCTTGTCTCCCTCCCTGTTCTCTGCCTCTTGTACCTCCCCCTCTCCACCCCACAACCACCCTCAGCCCCAACCCTGCCTTCCTTGTCCCTCCAGGGGCCGTGAGTGCCTGGGTTTCTCATATCCCACAAGGTCGAAATGGGAGGGACAATTTTTTGATGAACCAAAAATTACACGGTGTGGGGGATGGGGGTGGAGGAGGGTGAGGGGTGCCGCCCATGGGCCACAAAACTACAAGTGCCTGCTCTCCCTCTCCCCACCCCAGCATAGGTCCAATCCCTTTACCCCCAGCTGCTCCTAGGACCGGTCCACGGGCAGGTGGGTGAGAGGATGGGAAGGGGTGCCCTGAAGCCAAACTGGAAGCCTCCTCTGTGTCCCAGCTGGGGCCCCTGGGGTTGGGTGGGGAACTGGTCAAGCCTTATTCTGTATTGGGAAGGAGGGCGGGGGAGGGAAGTAGGGGGCCGCTGGAGAATGTATTCAAAACAATAAAACTTTGGACCTTTGCATGCGGTGATCTGTCCTAGGTGCTAGGTGCAGCCGCTGCAGGGCGATGTTCTCTGCCTGATTGGGAAGGACAGGGCAAGGCTGGTCCCTGGTAGACCTGTGGCCAGAGGGCCTAACCCCTCTGGATGGATGAGACCCAGACTTGGGAAGTCATTGTCTCATCTTGGGTATCACAAACCCCAGAAATTGATGATTAAGGTCTCAGGCCCATACTTGGCCCTGTACTGACTGATTCTCTGTTACATGGGAATCTGCTTATCCTTGAAAACTCCTTACCTTCACCACCAACCACCGTATTGACCTGGTCCTCTTCCTGAAATGCTTTCCAGCTTTGATTTCCTAGCCACACCAGTGAAGGCTCGGAGCTCCTTTTGCAGTGTTAGCACCCTGCCCACATCACAGCCCTTAAGGTGCTTTAGGTTAAGCCGGGAGTCCTTTAGAGACAAGGCCTGCAGTGTCAACGTAAATCTTGCAAAGTTACATTGTTGAGTTCAACCAGCCTAAGGCCCCCCAGCCAAGTGGCTTGACAAGGGTCTGGCTCACTAGTCAGCATTGACTGGTTTACTATGGGCCATAGATCTAATCAGAACCTGCAGTGCTTTAGTTCCTTCAACATAAGGAAGAGCAACTGGCCCAGTTAAATACCTTGCACAGGGCCCTAACTCAGGGCCAGGACCTTCAATGAGGTCTGTCTCCAAAACCCATGTTCTTTGTACAACTCCTGAATTTTCCTCCCTAAAGCCATGATGGTTGGATTTAGATCAGGATCTCAGGATCACAGGATCTGAGAGATGAGCTCATGAAGCTAGAAGCCCAGACTAGGGAGTTGAGACTGGGATGAAAGAGGAATTCAGGCTGGAATTGCCTGTAGAGACAAGCCCTACCTGGGTAGTGCAGGTGAATAGCCAAAAGGGGAAGGGGTTTTCCTAAGGTTGCAGCTGCTGAGAGATGGAGTGGGAATTGAGAGCACAGGGTCTGAATTGGCTTCACTGTGAAACCCCACCCTGTGCAACCCCAAAGGAGAGGGAATATTGACTGGCAACTGCTACCCACTTGCGCTTAAACCTCGTGCCAGCCTAGGATGTGTGGTCCCAGATGACGTTGCTGGTTGGCAGGAGAGGATTCAGGGCTGGGGTACTGGCAAGAAACCCAGGCTTCTATTCCAGCCTACGGGCAACTGCTCCCTCTCCTGGGTGATGTAAGTCATTCCCCAGGGTGGGGGCTGCTGGGCTATTTCTGGAAGTTGGGATGAGGCATATCTCCTGGCAACGTAGGTGCAGCTGAATTAGTGGTGGAGTGATGGAGAAAGGTGGATGTCACTGGAGGGACAGTAGAAGGATCCTAGTTAGCCTTAACCTAACCAGAGTGACTTTAAAGCACCTCTAATCATGTGATTCCTAAAGGCTCAGGCTAGAACTGCTTTCCGGGTCAGAGTATGGTCTCACCAAACGTTGCCCCAGCTGCGTGGGATGGCACAGGTAGCATAAGGCCTTGAAATCTCTGTTGGCTCCCTCAATCTTTAAATGGTTCACCAAAATCCATTTGCAAGCCTGAAATGTTCCTACAAATGACTTATTTGGATGGGCCCATATTCTCTGAACCCTGGCTTCCAAGCAGAAAGCCCTTCACAGATCTCTCAGGACACTTCACAGATGAACCCTGACAGAGACCCCCTTTACACCTATAGCCCCCTAGCATTTACATAGATCCCCAAAGCCCCTAATGTTTCTCAGACATCTCTCGTCCCTGATGGTTGTTTAGAGATCTCAGTGTTCAGTGATTAATCAGTTTCCCACAGATCTTTCATAGAAATCCTAAATCCCCTCAGAATTCTCCACTGGTTCCCAATAATTGTTTTCCATAGCCCATCAAAGACCACTTCACCTCTTCACCACTCGCCTCAGTCCTTCTACACATCATGGCCCCTCTTAGACACTTAAACCCTTCCGAGCACCTCTCTGCGAACGTTCGCACCCCCTACAGACATCCTATTAGATTTCCATCGATCGTCCTCAAACTCCTACGGATCCCAATCCCTTTGTGGCGGTTGCCCACGCGCGGCCTACTGCGCATGTCCCACGAGTTCTGGCGGTTAAGTAACCGTCGCTATCTTGCCATGCACGGCCACCCTCTACGGAGAGCCTCTTAGGTCCCTTCTGGGACTCCCTAGGCCTTAGGCTTAACTCAGAATTTTACTTTTCAACTCGGAACTGCCGTCAGAGGGCAGCAGCCACCATTTGGCTGGGCAACTACAGGTCCCAGAAACACCCACTCCGATCTGTGCGTGATGCGCCTGCAGGCTTTGCAAAGGGAGCAGAAGCGTGTCCGTGCTTTGCCTTCTGGATAACGTAGTCTGAAAAGGCTTTAGCGTTACCATCTGTCGCCGTTCTTTGTCCTCTGGGAATTGCAGTTAGGAACAGACCTAGCGGACAGGACTTCTTTAAGGTTTTAGAAAGGCTAGGACAGTATGAACACAGGCTTGGATTAAAGTGAAATCCAGAGACTTCAGTTCCCACCATTCCCGAGGTGGGAGGGGTGGAGAGCGCTTTCATTCTAGTTCCAAGCATTTCCGGGAGAGGGAAGGGTGAGAGAACACACACAAGAACTCTATTTCCCAGCGTCCTTTAGGGGATGCTCTTCTTCCGGGTATTAATCAATACATGGAGCGATTCAACACGCGCACAAAGCCCGAAGCTACTTGTTACAGCCGTCTTCCTTGTTTTGGGTCATTCAGGATCCTGAAATTTTAGGACGCGCGAGAACGGAAAAAAAAAACAAGAATAGGGGTATAGGGGTTCAGGACAATACTCGGCTCGGCCTCCACATTGCTAGAAAAAACTAGACTGTATCCGAAGCAAGTGCTCTTGAGAAAGAACGTTGTTTCCCAAACCCTTCTCGGGGACAGGGAGGGCGTTTTTTCCTTCCTGATATGTGGTAACCTGGAACTTAGAAGTGCTTCAACTCTTTTTTTCCAGTAATCACAGACCGACTTGGCCTCATTCTTAGTACTATTAGGACGAGGAAAGAGGCATAAGGCACTTTCCAGTCTCCCCAAAGAGCTGTCATCCTTAACCTTTTATCCACTCTATCCGGATGGCACCTATTGGACTCCATCTCCCAGCAAGCCTGAGTCTACCCTCACAAAGTGTCAGGATCCGCTCTGGACAGTTCCCAGCATGCTTCGGGCTCCTGGTAGATCACGCCCCCACGGTTCATGGGGAGTCGACCTTGAACTCCATTTCCCAGAAGACACCAGGGCTTGCTGTAGCAACTGCACTGAAGCCCTCAACTACATTTCCCGAACGATTACATTTCTCAGTAGAGAATGCGGCTCAGCATACCTGGCATGGGGAGCGCGATGTTTACCCCATTTCTGGCCCATCTCTGGAACTGCGGTATCCACCTGGGACTTGAGGACCACCTGGTACTTGAGGACCACCTGGGACTACATTTCCCGTGGTGCTTTGGAATTCACTTCACACCTGCAATGCAGTGAGGGCGTGGTGACAACTCCATTTCCCAGCTTGCCTTACGGCCAGAGGTCTGCAGGTTCACCGACGCCGACTCGATTTCCCAGAGGACACCTAGCTCCGCGAGTCACAGTCAAAAGACTTAAGTGAGGTGACTGGACTCCGTTTCCCGGCGTGCTTCAGGACTGCACAACTCAAGTCATAGAGCGGCTGCGACTACATTTTTGAGGTACCCCTCGGGGCTTGCCGTTGCCTCAGTGAAGCAAGTGCGTGGTTCTATTTTCCAAAACCTAGAGGGTCTGCCTTGGGCACAGTCGACTTACGGATTTTCCAGGATTTTATTTCCCGACGTGCTGCGCGACCCGTCATCCCCTCCGTGTACTCCAAAGCTTTTGCGGACTCCATTTCCCGGCGTGCCACGCGGGCTTCTGTGCCTGCCGAGGGCGGCGACGGCAGCGCCGTCGGCAGGCGGACTTCATCTCCCGGCGTGCCCCGCGGCGGGCGCTGGGCCGGAGCCGGAGCCCGAGCGGCGCGGCCTGGAAGAGGCCGGAGCCCCGGGGAGGCGGCGGCAGCGGCGGCGGCGGGGGCAGCCCGGGCAGCCCGAGCCCCGCGACCTGGGCCTGCGCTCGGCGCCATGAGCGGCGGCGGGCCTTCGGGAGGCGGCCCTGGGGGCTCGGGCCGGGCGCGAACCAGCTCGTTCGCGGAGCCAGGCGGCGGCGGCGGAGGCGGTGGCGGTGGCCCTGGGGGCTCGGCCTCTGGCCCAGGCGGCACCGGCGGTGGGAAGGCGTCGGTCGGTGCCATGGGTGGGGGCGTGGGACCCTCGAGCTCCGGGGGTGGCCCCAGCGGCAGCGGCGGAACAGGCAGCGGCGGCCCCGGCGGCCCCGGCGCGGGCACTAGCTTCCCGCCGCCCGGAGTGAAGCTGGGCCGTGAGTACTAGGGGACCCCGTGTGGGATGGTGATCTGTGTTTCGCTAGCTATCTAAACGTCGTTCGGGTTCTTTCACATGCCCACATAGCAGTTCGAGGTCACTGTGCTTGTTCAACCTGGAATTTGAGTTCTCTCCCTCCCGGAGAAAGGAGTTTAGGGGTTACCATCACTTACAGTTTAGGATCAGAATTGCTAACATTCAGAGAAACAGGGGTCACAAGTTCTTATTCTTCCAGTAACAACGTCTTGGATCCTTGAGTCTTAGAAATAGATCTGAAGTTGCCATCCATTAGAGAACAGGATCAGAGGTCATAGTCGCTTGCAAATGGGAATCTAGAATTATTGTCCCCTAAGAATAAGATCACCCCCAACACCCCCATCACAAAAAGGTGGATCTGCATTTTCTATCTTTCAGAGGATGGGGATTTAGACTGAACATCTCTTAGAATTAGAAATTTGTGGTTACTCTGTCCTCAAAGAACAGGGCCAGGTTTAAAACAAGGCCTGACATCATTATCCCCTGAAAATATGTAGGTCTTTACCTCAATGGTGGCAATTAATAGTTGTTACTTTTGTTTAGAAGTAAGGACAGCTTGAGAATTAGCATACCTTTTAGACCAAATCCATTGTCACTATTCTTTAAAAAAAAAAAAAAAGTGAAATTGGAGGTGGGTCACAATTCCTCATAAAATATGGATCTAAGATGATACGTCTTTAAATCATTCTGGAGTACGGTATCATTAGTTCTGAAAAAAACAGCAAGGTAGGGTTATCTCCTAAGAAAAGGTGTCTCTGGCCCTCACAATGGACTTGGTTCATCAGTTTTCCAAAGGAAAGGGGTAACTCCCCTAGGAATGGTACCAAGTTGTGTTGCCATTAAGAAAATAGGAATTGGGAAGCAGCTTTCCTTCAGAGACCTGAGGCCAGACTAGCCCCCCTGAAGAGAGAGATCAGGTTCACCATTCTCACATTTGGTTCTACTCTGGATCACACAGATGAAGAGATCAGGAAAGTGCCTGTTCTACTGCAATGTATTTGGCAGGGATATCTATCCCCAAAAGTGCCAGGAGAGTACATTCATTTCTGTCACCAAGAACCAGCTCCTCCAGGAGGATTTAAGCTCACTGTCCTCCAGGCTGTGAAAATGGTCAGTGATTTCCCTAAGTAAGAGAACTTCAGGGTTTCTGCACCCTTTAGTGGAAGATGTAAGGTCATGACTACAGGAGGGGCTGGAGGACAGTGGGCCCACAGTAGTTGAATTCAATATCTGGG
Source organism: Glaucomys volans (assembly GCA_020662805.1). NCBI lineage: Eukaryota > Metazoa > Chordata > Mammalia > Rodentia > Sciuridae > Glaucomys > Glaucomys volans. The sequence goes on along the minus strand of JAJEJO010050857.1, from coordinate 17,773 downwards.
GGTGTTAGTGTCTCCCAATACTTGTGATTTACTGCTTCCTAGAAGTAGAAATTAGAGGATGCCAACCCTTGAACAGCAAAGAGGTTTAGATGTCATCGTCCTCTCACATGAGAGGAGACAGGATTTAGGGATACTTGAAGGGAAGAGGGGTAAGGTCAGTGGGTGGGGAGTGTGGGGGGTGCAGAGGGGTGTGTCCCAGCAGCCACCTTTCCTCAGAGAGTGGGAAGAGTCAAAGAAGCACCAGTGAGCTTTCTGCAGATTTCCCTCACTGGAATAGAGTGGCGCGAGAGGGGAAACATCAGTGGATTGTGTGTCCCCTTTGTTCCTCAGGTGACAGCGGGAAGGTGACCACAGTGGTAGCCACTGTAGGACAAGGCCCAGAGCGCTCCCAAGAGGTGGCTTATACAGACATCAAAGTGATTGGCAATGGCTCATTTGGGGTTGTGTACCAGGCACGGCTGGCAGATACAAGGGAACTGGTGGCCATAAAGAAGGTTCTACAGGACAAGAGGTTCAAGGTAGCTTGGGGGGAATGTAGATGTGGTTGGGGTCTGGGCATGACTGATGAGAGTACCCAGCAACAGTGCTGGAGCCTGGGTTTTCAAGGGGGACTTGAGCATGGGCCAGAGGAGAAGGGTAAGGAAGGGATCAAGTTGTGTGGAAAATGGGAAACATGGATTCCAGAAGAACAGACAGCTGACATTTATTGGGCATTTGTTTAATATAAGTGCTTGATAGAGAAGTTCTTGTTTACCTCTTTTAAGGGTAGGGGTAGGGTAGGTGCTATTGTTATTTCCTTTTTTTCTTTTCTTTTTTTTTTTGCAGTATTGGGGATTGAACCCATTCATTTATTCATTTATTTTTGACACCAGGGATTGAACCCAGGGGCACTTATCCACTGAGCCACATCCCCAGCCCTTTTTATTTTATTTTTTAAAATTTTAGGACAGAAGCCAGGCGTGGTGGCGCACGCCTGTAATCCAAGCGACTTGGGAGGCTGAGTCAGGAGGATCGCGAGTTCAAAGCTAGCCTCAGCAACTTAGCGAGGCCCTTAGCAATTCAGTGGGACCCTGTCTCTAAATAAAATACAAAATAGGGCTGGGGATGTGGCTCAGTGGTGGAGTGCTCCTGAGTTCAATCCCTGGTTCCAAAAAAAAAAAATTTTTAGGACAGGATCTAACTAAGTTGTTTAGGGCCTTTCTAAGTTGCTGAGGCTGGCTTTGAACTTGCAATCCTCCTGCCTCAGCCTCCTGGGTCATTGACATTACAGATGTGCATCACCATGCCCAACTAGACTTTTATTTTGAGACAGGGTCTTGTTAAGTTGCTGAGGCTGGCCTTGAACTTGCTATACTCCTGCCTTAGTTTCCTGAGTAGTTGGGATTACAGACATGCATCACCGCACCTGGGTATTGTTATTCCCGTTGTAAGTAAGCAGAAATGAAATTTATAAGTGTCTAAGTCAAGAGTAGTATCTGATCTGATACCCAAGCCCTCCGCCCTAAACAGATGATGACACTTCTTCCCAGAGGTGAAAGGAAATAGCAAAGCTGATGCTGGTGGCTCTGAAGGTTGCCCTCTGCCCAGGTGTTTGACCAATGCAAGATAGAATCCTGCCTGTGCGGTGCTCATTAAACTACTTGTCTTGGTGTGGAACTTTGTGCCTTCTGAGAATAGTGCCCTTTTTCACAAATGCAGGAGCTAGCAGAGGCCCAGGACACTAAGAAGAGATGGAAGTGGAGGGTAATTGGTGTTTGGATGACTGGCATTTGGAGCCTAAGCTAAGTCTGGATGTGAGAGAACTGAGCCTCAACCAGGGCCTGGGTCTCAGCAGTGAGAACTTTCTGGCAGGAGCTCAAGGGTGTCAGACACAACTTAATTAGAATTGAGTTCCATAAGTGGGAGGGATCTAGGGGTAGGGGGCTCAGAAGCCCCAGAGAGGAATAAAGAATTGGGGAAAATGCTGTGACTGGGCCTCCTGGGAAGAGGCTGAGATGTGGATCAGAAGATGAGGATTAGATGTTTGGGTTCTGGGACTCAGGATCCAAGCTAGAGTTCAAGGTCCCCAGTGCTTCCAGGGGAAGCAGTTGGGAGTGTGGGTACCAGGGTGACTGGATGACCACCACTTATCTATTGCTTGTGCCATGTAGGGTGGTACCATGTGGCAACCTTACAACCTTACATTTTTTTTTTTTTGGTACTGGGGATTGAACCCAGGGGCACTCCACCACTGAGCCACATCCCCAGCCCTATTTTGTATTTAATTTAGAGACAGGGTCTCACTGAGTTGCTTAGGGCCTCGCTAAGTTGCTGAGGCTGGCTTTGAACTCATGATCCTCCTGCCTCAGTCTCCCAAGTGCTGGGATTACAGGTGTGCGCCACCACGCCCGGCCTTACATACTTTTTCAGGGAAGACTGAGAACTGGTTTTTTATAAGTGAAGTAATTTGACTTTTATTTATTTACAGTGCTAAGGATGGAACTCAGGGCCTTGTACTTACTAAGCAAGCACTCCATCACTGAGCCAGGTCTTTTTTTTTTTTTTTTTTTTTTTTTTTTTTTTGGTGGTACTGAGAATTGAACCCAGGGGTGCTTTACCACTGAGCTACACCCCAGCCCTCTTTTATTTTAGACAGGGTCTCACTAAGTTGCCTAGGACTTGCTAAATTGCTGAGACTGGCCTAGATTTGTCTTCCTGCCTCAGCCTCCCAGGTTGCTAGGATTACAGGCATGTTTCACCCCACCCTGTAACCCTTGACTTTTAAATGTCAGCAATAAGTTGAAAATGTTTTTTTAAAAAAAGTGGGCCAAAGAAAGCATATCAGTAGTCTGAGATTAACCCATAGGCTTTCAGTTTTTGTGTGAGGGGAAGGGGCTGGGGAGAAGGAATTATAGGCTGCCCCCTCCTAGGGGCCTTAAAACTTGGTGGGACTCAGGGAGCAGCTTCCTGCTGTGCTGACAGGAGTGGGAGTGGAGCTGAGGTGATGGTGTGAAGGAAGGGAGACAGAGGTTGGTTGTATTGAGATTCTCTCCCTTTGCCCCCAAGAACCGAGAGCTGCAGATTATGCGTAAGCTGGACCACTGCAATATTGTGAGGCTGCGGTACTTTTTCTACTCCAGTGGGGAGAAGGTGAGACCTTGGGATGCTAGGGGTGAGTGTGTGACCTCACCTTGACTCCATTGTCCTGCCTGCCTTTTCCATGAGGTCCAGTCCTTCCCTTGCTGTTCCCTATTCACTTTGCCTTCTCCTTTCCTCACTCTTACCTCACAATGCCTCACATGTCTCCTTTGCTCTCTACAGAAAGATGAGCTTTACCTAAATTTGGTGCTGGAATACGTGCCCGAGACAGTGTACCGGGTGGCTCGCCATTTCACCAAGGCCAAGTTGACCATCCCTATCATCTATGTCAAGGTAGGAAGATAGCAGGTTGCTAAGGTCCACTCTGGAGCTTCCTGTCTTCTGTGTATTTTCTCATCCTCTAAGTTTATGTTGGTCTCTTGAGGCCCCATGTTCCTTGCCTCTGTCCCCATACCCTCCAGCTGGAGTTCACCAAACACAGGGGTGACCAAGGCAAGGGCTGACTTAATCAGGAAAGCAACCTGACCAGGGAGCTAACGAGGCTCCAAGGTACCTACTTAGATCCACACTGGGAGCCCAGTAGCACCAATAGTACTGGGGTTAGTGGGGGCCAAGAATGCAGATGGGGAGCTGCTGAGGTCAGAGTCAATACCTTTGGAGTTTGATCTAGGCAGCTGGGAAAGAATTAGGATAGTCTAGTGTCCACCATACAGGCAGGCATGCATCTGCCTGTATCTTGTGCAGGGTTATTTCCATGTCTGGCACTGTTCCCTGGGCTCTTTGGATACTCTGAATGAATTAATTTATGAATGAATGAATGAGGGATGATATGGAGAATAGGCTGCTACATTGGGAGGTGGGTGGGTTCCTTTGCTGCTGGTCACTCAGGCCCAGCTGCTTCTCCTGCTGACTTTAAGCACACTATACCTGGTTGAGCCAGTGCCAACATGGGCAGTACCCATGGTTGCTGCTGCTGGATTTTACCTGGGAGGGGAGTTCTCTGGTTGGGTGAAATTGCACTGATGTGCTCTGAATACTGGGCCCAGTGCTGAGCTATTCCAGAAGCACAGGTGACTGAGACCCTGAAGAGCTCTCTGTTTGGTGGGGATGATGGATACTGTCCAGGAAACTGGAAACAAACTGCTGCCATACTAGAGGGATCACGGGGAATTCTGGAAATAGGCAACATGGCTTGGGGCTGAGATGGATCAAGGAGGACTTCTGGGAAGAAATCTGGTGCAGGGAGAAGCAGCAGCATCTGTGGTATCTCTGGGACAAAAGAGGAGGGGACTCAGAATGGGTGTGTGTGTGTTGTGAGGAAATTGAGTACACACCAGGCAGTGGCCTAGGTCTGGGGAAAACGGAGTGATTGGAACTCAAAGGTCCCTGTTCTCTTGGCACTTAGGTTCTAGTCAGTGTATAGAGAGGCAGGAAGATTGAGCTGGAGAGGGGGCTGGCTTGTGGGTGGTTTTGACTGTCGAATGGAGGAGGATGAGCCCTTACAGAGCCAATGGTTTTTGGTGAGGGGGAAGCTGAGTGTGTAGCTCCCCAGCCTACTTTATGACAAGGCCTTCTGATGTGTCTGTCTTACTCATCAGGCTTCTGCCAAGGGGTGTGCTTACCTCAGTAGTTCTCAAAATGTGGTCCAGCTACCAGTGTCAGCACTAGAGGACTTGTTGCAGATGCCCCATCCTGAGGTCACAGAATCTCAAACTCTAGGAGCATGGCCTAGCAGTCTGTTTTCACAAGTCCTTCAAGTGATTATGCTGCATACTAAAGTTTGAGAACCGAAAGTCTCAAACATGGGTTTCCTGCGGTTGTGGATCAGCCAGCAGGAGGAGTGGCTTGGAGGAGCTCTTTATGTTGAGACAGTGGGCCAGTGGTGTGCTGTGTGGGGAAGAGCTGGGCTGGAGTTCAGCTTTCCTCTGCCTGCCGCAGGTATACATGTACCAGCTTTTCCGGAGCTTGGCCTACATCCACTCCCAGGGTGTGTGTCACCGTGACATCAAGCCCCAGAACTTGCTGGTGGACCCTGACACTGCTGTCCTCAAACTCTGCGATTTTGGCAGGTGGGCCTGACCTTGGTGTGTTGGGGTGGCTCAAAGGGCAAGAGGGGGCCTCATTCTTCAGTTTGTGTTTACTCTTGCCCATCTCTTCCCACAGTGCAAAGCAGTTGGTCCGGGGGGAGCCCAATGTCTCCTACATTTGTTCTCGCTATTACCGGGCCCCGGAGCTCATCTTTGGAGCCACTGATTATACCTCGTCCATCGGTCAGTTATGGGAGGGTGGGATTGCGGAATGACATTCTCGCAAGTTTTGAGTTCTGTGTGCTGTGTGCCAGACTTAGTGCTAAAACTTAATCTCTGTTCTTTCACCCAGTCCTCAATCTTAGGCTGATGATGCCTCATGCTCATACTAGACAAGCAATCTAAGGCTGAGAGGTGTGAGGTCCCCTGCTTGCAGTTGCATTGCTGGGACTGGGCAGGGCTGGGATTTGAAAGCTGACCTGACCCCAGAGTCCATCCCAGCTCTGGAACCTCCCAATTAACCCTCTGTTCTCATCTGGAGGGGAGGGGTCGTCAGTTACCTTGGAGGAAATGAGCAGGCAAGGCTTTGCCACCCATAGGATGTAGCCTGCTCCCAGGGCGTCTGTGTCCCTCTCTGTTGGTGGGGATGGCAATGCTACCTCCCAGGTATGAGAGGAAGGCTGAGATGAGGGAATGAGCATGAAAAGGTTTGAAAGAGAACATCAAAATGTAGGAGGGACTATGTGGTCCTCAGGTGTGAATTGGTGTGGTGGGATCAAGGAGGGGTGAGAGGACCAGACTATAGCCTTTCCCATGAGCAACAGAGAGGTTGGGCAGTGAAAAGGCAGTTCAGGATTTAAAGCTTTTAAATTTAAGACATTTTGATAGACTTAGGCCTAGTTTGGTCTGCTTTCCTAGGCTAGAGGCAGAGAAAGGGCTCCTTGGGGTTACTGAGCTGAGACAATGAGGACTAGAAGCACACCTAGACTGGAAAGTGCAGCTAAATTGGGTAGACCTGGAGATTCAAGGTTAGGATTAAATGTTCCTAAGTTGTGTATGACCTTGGGCCAAGTACTTCCTCTCTGACCTGAGAAAATGGGGCTCTTTGACACCTCACAGAATGGCCATGCTTGCAAGGGGGATGGCCTTGGCGGCCCTGCCTGCATATCCCTGAACCTCCTCCATTTCCCTTCAGATGTGTGGTCAGCTGGCTGTGTACTGGCTGAGCTCCTCCTTGGCCAGCCCATCTTCCCTGGGGACAGTGGGGTGGACCAGCTGGTGGAAATCATCAAGGTGAGGGCAGGGTCAGGGAGGGTAGGGGGTGGGGATAACGGGTAAGGGTCCTTGTCTCAGATCTTTCCCTTTCCCTGCAGGTACTGGGAACACCAACCCGGGAACAAATCCGAGAGATGAACCCCAACTACACAGAGTTCAAGTTCCCCCAGATTAAAGCTCACCCCTGGACAAAGGTAGGGACTTAAGCAGCATGGCTGAAGGGTGGGTCCCCTTGGAGGCCAACTGGTCTGAGGACCTTGCTTCAGAATCATTGGGAGGATTTGAAGTTATCCAGGGACTAAGTCAACAACTTTCATCAGATTTCAAAGTTTATGGTATTGTAAAAGTTGAGGACCCACAGGTAAATTTGAGTCCCATTTTTATGGCAAGGAAACTGAGGCTCACAGCAGATCTCATGGAGTAGCAGGACCTGGGCTGGCTGCCCATTCAAAACAAACTGACTTCCTCTTGGTGGTTGTGGTGCAGTTTTCGTATTTGGAAGTTCAGGTCTATTGGAGGCAGGTGGTTGTATCTGTGAGGGGTGTGGTACTCTGGTGCATGGGGCACCTCTCACCCTCATGACCCCAAGACCCTACCCTCAGGTGTTCAAATCTCGGACACCACCCGAGGCCATCGCGCTCTGCTCAAGCCTGCTGGAGTACACGCCGTCCTCGAGGCTCTCCCCACTAGAGGCCTGCGCCCACAGCTTCTTTGATGAACTGCGATGTCTCGGAACCCAGCTCCCCAACAATCGCCCGCTTCCCCCCCTCTTCAACTTCAGTCCTGGTGGTGAGGGCACAGCTTGGGAACCTGTGGAGCTGGAGGGGCAGCCAGAGATGTGGAGAAGAACTTTGTGTTGCAGACTGGAGTGGGGCTCTATTGGGGGTACAAGGCAGGCCTTGGGCTCAGGAAGATGTCCCCTAGATTGAGTGAGAGCCATAGCTGCCCCAGCAGCTCTCCACCATTTGTCTTTTGGTAGACGTTTTCCAGTTTTATATTTAAAGAGTTTCGTGGCTGAAAGTATCCACAAACTGATTGTTTGGTGCCCAATCATAAAACCTAACTGGGTTTCCAGATGTCCTGCCCTGCCTCTTCCCTGACCAAGTCTGTCAATTCCTGTCTTTAGAACTCTCCATCCAACCGTCTCTCAATGCCATTCTCATCCCTCCTCACTTGAGGTCCCCGGCGGGCACTACTTCCCTCACCCCATCCTCACAAGGTAAGTTGGGGGGCCATCTGCTGAGGGCTAAAGTAGCAGTTGTGAGCCTGGTGGTGGGGTAGGACTATTCTCACAGTCCTTGAGTGTCCTGCAGGTATTTTTAAGTTGGTGACATTTTGATGGCTTAGAAAGAACATTTCACAACATGTCAACAACATTATAGTACTGTTACCTGCATTTGTGTTCAGATCCTCACTGGAGGACCAAAGAAATGTTTTGGGCCTGAACAAACAAAGTTGTCGCTCACATTTGAAAATGGGACATTTTGGGTTAAAATTCAGGTTTCCTCTTTCTCTTGGGTAGAAAATCAGAAGGAGCAGTGGTGGGCTGTGAGCCAAAGCTGCATGTGGTTGCCCCTTCTTGTGGAGAGCCTAGCTCTCTGGTGTGAGGCAGTCATTTGTCAAGCTGGCCTTTTGGTATTTTGAGTCTGCAACCGTGGACCTGAAGTGGCAGCTTTTAGCTTTTAATGTAGCATCTTACATGGAGTTCCTACTCTTGGGAGGGTGGTCCTCAAAAGCAAAGCCTAACTCCTTCCCTCCCCTTCCTTCAGCTTTAACTGAGACTCAGACCGGCCCAGACTGGCAGGCGCCTGATGCCACACCTTCCCTCACTAACTCTTCCTGAGGGCCCCACCAACTACCCTTCCACGTCCATCTGGGAGCTCCAAGTGGGGCTGGGAAGGGGGGCCATAGCCCATCAAGCTCCTGCCCTGGCTGGGGATCTAGATTAGAGGGCAGAGGTAAATGAGTCCCTATCCCCACCTCTAGTCCCTCCCTCACCAGCCTCACCCCTGTGGTGGGCTTTTTAAGAGGATTTTAACTGGTAGTGGGGAGGGAAGAGAAGGAAGGAAGGACAGGGGGTTGGGGGCATGAGGACCTCCTACCCCCTTGGCCCCCTCCCCTATCCCTAAGCCTCCACCTCTTCCAACCCCCTCTCCCCTCCTGTGTCCCTTGTAAATAGAACCAGCCCACCCCATCTCCTTTTCCCTTCTCTGGCCCCCGGGTGTAAATAGATTGTTATAATTTTTTTCTTAAAGAAAAACGTCGATTCGCACCATCCAACTTGGCCCCGCCCCCTCCTACAGCTGTATCTCCCCTCCTGTCCTCTGCTCCCAAGGCCTCCTCCCTCTTCTCCCCACCCTGGAGGGCCGGGGGAGTGGAGAGAGCTCCTGATGTCTTAGTTTCCACAGTAAGGTTTGCCTGTGTACAGACCTCCGTTCAATAAATTATTGGCATGAAAACCTGCTTCCTGACTGGCTACCTGTTTCTGCCAAGGAGAGGGGGGTGTTTGGACAGCCATTTGGGATCAGGAGTACGCTGTGTCTAAGGTAGGGGATCATTGGGAGGCCTGAGTCCTTAGCTCAAGTACCCAGCCTTCCTGTACCTTAGTGCTTCCCTCTGTACATGCTCCTGGGAGGAGACTTAGCCCCTACCCAGTACAAATCATCTGCTTTTGCTGAGGGAGGGAGGGATTAGCATCCCCAGTGAACAGTTAGAGAACTGGAATCCTCAGAGGTCAAGGCCACAGACTCAAGTGGCAAAATCAAGAAGTAAGTCTCAGCCCGGGCTGCCTGTTATTTCAGGGAGTGGAGGGACATTGTATGATGAGTCACTCAGGCCCAAACAGCCTGCCTGTAGACTCTTGGTGGCACAATTATGGACAGGGCCAGAACCCTAGCAGATTCCCAAGGTTTTGTTTCCATGTTTTCAAGCAGGGCACCTAACTGCTCCACCTCTCGGGATATTGGAGAATGACAACCCTGGGAAGGTTGGATGGAGAGCTTGGCTTTTCCTCTTAACTTTTAAAATATGCTGGGGCCAGATGGTGGGGGCCAAGAGCAGAAGGAAATGGTATCTCCTCTACATGGTGCCAAGCAATGAGTGTGAGCAGGAGGCTGCAGAAGAAGGGGTGTGGGGAGAAGCAACTTCATGTTCTCCGCTGGATTCCACTTGAGAATATAAGGAAGAGTTTTGGACATATCCCAGGAGTGCCAGGATGGTTCCTGTGGGCTCTGGGCACTCCAAGCTGTGTACACCAGCTCTAGTGGCATCTTTATACTACCCAGGACAGACCTTGTCTTCACCTGTGCTCAGCACCATCCTGGATTTCACCTTGTTTATAAATTGGATACACAGACCATTACATGATCAAAGGGGAGGCCTTGGCTTCCTGAGAACCCTTTCCTCCCCAGTGGCTGGCCATGAGGTCAGAGAGCATCCCTCACTCTCCTCCTACCCCAATGGCCTCTGTTCAGCTCTGCCCCCATCCTCTCCCTGCTAGACCACTGTCATCCTCCCACTGATCTCACTCTGATCCCAGGGAGACCTGACACCCTGTTAAAACGCCTTTCCTGCAACTATACACGCTACCTTGAACTACTAAGCCCAATTTCTAAGGCCTACCTAGGCCTACCTGTGGCACAACTTGGCCCCAATAGCATTTTTCCATCTTCCCAAACACCCTGGTCTTCAGAAGCCTGGGGGAGCCTGCCCTATTGACTTGTCATACATCACCTGCATCTGCTCAGGGAGTAAAGGACTGTTATTCCAGCTTTTGAAAACACTTTTGAGATTCCTTTCTGCTCCCAAGACCTTAGATATTTCAAGGTCTCCTCAAATCCCAACTGCTCTATGACACTAGATTATTTTTTCCTCTAATTAGAAAAAATCCACCAACCCCAGGCCTTGCGTGGGTTTCATGTCTCAATCACTCAAAATAGTACTGATTACAAACTGCTTAAAGGAACTGCCTGGGTTCAAGTCTCACAATACCTACACCAGATGTAAGACCATGGGCAAGTCTCTGTTCTCAGTTTTATCTTTGTAACAGGGATGGGATTAGACCTTTCTCAGACCCACAGGGGTCATGCTACATAGTGCCAAGTGTGGCATCTACCATGGCCAGGCAGTCAAGTGTTCAGTTACTGTAGTTGTGAATAATTGGACAGTCTCCAAATATACCAAGAACTCACTCTTGCAGCGCCATCTGCCTGGAATGTTTGTTTCCTCTTCTATTCAAAGATTCCTACTTTTTCTTCAGGGACTATTTCCTCTAAGAAGTCTCTCACTTTTGATCTACTCTCATGGAGGTTCTCTACTCTGGGATACTACTGTCCCTGCACATCCCAATGTTCCATCACAGCCCAGGGAATTCTTGGGCCTATTTGTCTCTGGCCCTCAGCACTGCCCAGCATATGGAAGGGAGGTCTTAGGAGACAGGCTGAATGAACCAATGAGACACACAGAGCGAGCTATCTGTACTCATGTTCCTCCTACCAGACCAAGCATGCCTTCTGAGGGGAGAGCCCATGTCCGACTCATTACTGGGTCCCCTGCAGCACTCAGTCTTAGCTGAGTAACCAGGTACCTATAGATTCCCTTCCACACTGTTAAAATTGAGATGAAGGGAAGCCCAGAGAAGTCAAGCATCTTCCACCAGGCAGAACCAAGACCTGGGTGCCTAAAGTCCAGGGAAGGCTAGTGGGGGGAACAAGCAGAGGATTGGAAGAGGTATATGAGTGCCCAGAACAGACTTGGCACACAGTTGGTGCTCAGTAAAGGTTACCTGATGTTGCTGGGCACCAGGATGATGCAGTGCAAAGAACCTTGGCAAACCCCATTTTGCAACGTAGCAGGGTGACCTGGAACAAATCATAACACATCTTAGAGCTTCAGCTTCCCCTCAGGTAGAGAAAGGTGACAAAAGAAACCTGGCAGGACTGTTCTGAGGAGTCAGTGGATAGAAGAGGTCAGGGTGGATCCTGGAACATGTTTAAGTGCCAGACTGGCTTTTCAGAGGGGTGGTCCTCTTCTCCCCAGAGATACCCATGCTCGTTGTTGCAAGCAAACCCCTTTATTGCTGCATTCTGGCTGTTACACAAAGGCTGTGTCCAACTGTAACAGCCCACTTGCTTCACTGGCCCCTAGCGCAGCTTGACACAGCTGCAGTGTGTCCTCAAGTGCCAGTGGTTGGGACGTCTCAATGATGGCGATGGTCTCCCCAAGCTCTGTGCACATAATAGTCTGCTGAGGTTCAGGGGCTGGGGGGAGGGTGGGAGATGGTGATCTGGGAGGCTGCAGTGACATAGACCGGGCTCGGGCATGCACCCGCTGATGCAGCCGTAGGCCTGCCATGGCACGGAACCAGCGGCCGCAGGTTCCACAGTAATAGGGGCTCTTATTGTAGAGACCAGTGATGGGGAGACGGGGAGCACGAGCGAAGGCAACTGGCCGAAGGTGCAGCCGCCGGTGCTGCTGTAGGTTGGAGCTCTGTGTAAAGCGCTTGCCACAGTCCAGGCACTGGTAGGGACGCACACCAGTATGGGTCAGCTGATGGCGGCTGAGGTTGGCCAAAGAAGCAAATGTTTTGCCACATGAGTGGCACTGGAAGGGCCTCTCACCTGTGTGCGTCCGCAAGTGGTTGCGCACATGGACCAGCTTCTTAAAGCCCTTGCCACAAACCCCACAGCGGTGCCGCCTTTCAGGAGGCCCGTGTACTGCGCGCCGGTGCCGGGAGAGCCGGGAGGCTGAGGCAAAAGACTTGGAGCACTGTGGGCAGGGCAGCTGGGCAGGTGGGGCAGGGACAGGAGGTGGGGGTGGGGGTGGGGGTGTGGGCTCAGCTGGAGCTGGGGAGGCTGTTGCTGCAGTGGTGGGGGCCCCGCTTTTCCCAGCATGAGTGCGCCGGTGGTAGAGGAACTTAGTCATGTTGCTGAAGGTCTTGCCACAGCGACAGCGATGCAATGGGTTGGCAGTGTGGGCCCGCCGGTGGGCCACCAATGTGAGCTCCGTGCCAAAGCCACGGCCACAGTCCACACAGAGGTAGCGGGCTTCCCCACGGTGCAGTCGCAGGTGCTGTTCGAGTGAAGCTGCCTTCTTGAAGACCTTCGAGCAGGTTGTACACTCATGTGTGCCACCCACGTGGGCCCGCCCGTGAGCCAGCAGCCGGTTTGCTGAGCTGAAGCTCCGCTGACATTGGCTGCAGTGGAAGGGGTAGGTGGCTGATGCTGGGCCACGAGGTGCTCGCCGGTGTTGCCGGCGTGCCCCTGAGGAGGTACAATGTTGGGGACAATCTCCACAGCCCTGGGCTTGGCTAACTGTGGTCTTGTCACCTCCCATAGAATCATCAGCAACCTCTGTGGCTGCTTCCTCCTCATCCTCTGTCTCTTCACCATCATCATCTTCATCTTCCTCATCTTCCTCCTCTTCCTCTAAGCCATTTTGCTCTTCTTTCTCCAAGGAGTCAAAGTGAGTGCCCTGATGCTCCAAGAACTCCTCAGGAGTGGCACAGAGGGTAGAACACTCAGGACACTCGTAGGGCTCCATCTTGACTTCAGGTGGCAGTGGAGGGGGAGGCAGTGGTGTTGGGGCATGCAAAGGAGATGGCACTGGTGGCTCAGCTGTTGTAGCAGGAAGGTGCTGGGCCTTGCGATGAGCCACCCACAGTTCAGGTGAGGGGAAGAGTTCCTGGCAGTCCCCACATTGGTACTGGATCTGGTTTGCAGACTCCCGGAGGTGGGCATCCTGGTGGGCTAGGAGCTCACTGGGGGAAAGGATGAGCTGGCTGCATTCACCACATTGGAAAGGCCCCTCCTCAGTGCCTGGCATCAACTCTGGCTCCAGGCCAGTGTCCTGTGTGGTCAGCGCCTCTTCCTCTGACACAGTGGGCACATGTTGCTCCTGGTGTGAGAGGACTTCCTCCAGTGTGTTATAGAGGCTGCCACACTCCGAGCACATGAACTGGTGGTGCTGGAAAAAGAGGGATGAGGCAAGGGCCTCCCCAGATGTCATTTCATTCACTTCTGTTGCCATCTCAGCCATCTCCCCTGACATGGGTGTTGACATCTCCACTGCCCCTGATGACTGTGTTGGCATTTCAGCAATCTCAGCCACCACCTCTGCCATTGTGGAAAAGGTAGTGCCTGGAGAAAGAGAGGCAGGAGAGACATGCTGGGAATTGAGGGGAGGGGACTTCTCAGGAATTCCCTTGCTCATCCCATTACTCACCAGCCTCTATTAATCAACAAGTCTTAATCCAATGTTTATGCCTCAGTCTTTGGTGATTCTGTGACTCTGAAGCCTACTGCAGTCCAAAGCAGCCTGGCATCTGTAGGAGAGAGAGAGCACTCAGTCTGGCCTCTGATGCTGCACTCCTCTTCCAGAGGCCTAGTCACACCCTTGCTTAGAACATACCATGTCTTCTGTGGCCTCTCAGCCTTTGCTTGTGCAGTTTCCTCTTTGTGCAATACCTTTCCTCCTCCTCTTATATATGCACAGCAAGATACAGCAAAGTGTTTAAGAGCATGGGCCCAGGAATCAGACTTCCCTTGGCTTGAAATCTGAGCTCCACTGCTTACTTCCTCTCTTTGAGATTTTTCTTACCTGTAAAATGGGGCTAAAAGTAGTACTGACCACAAAGTTCCTGGTACTTGATAAAGGTTACCTAGAATGATTAAGTTCTCCAGAAAAGTTGTTTTTGGACTTTGCTATTTCCTCTGCCAAGAAAGTTTTTCATTCTCTTGTCTAGTACACTCTTACTCCACAAATCCTTTGTAAAGGCTCCACTGACATCTTTACATCCTCAGGATGGTGGCCACTCTTGCCTCCTCTGGATTCCCTTGGTATCCTGTGCTGCCTCTATCAGAGCAAATATGAACTTGGGATAGCATCTGAGTTCCTCACAGGAAAGAGAGCTTGCAGGCAGTGTAGGTCTGATTCACTGGGGGTGGGAGTGGGAAGTCACCAACAAAGTCACTGACCAGGGACAGGGACTTAACTTTCAAATTTGCCTCCAAGTGTCCTATCTTTTTCTCCAGATCCCTTTACATAGCAGGGGCTCATAGTCCATTCAGCTAATCACTCCCTCCTCCCAGGCCTAGGAGGTAATCTTCTGAATACAATCTCCACTTTTTAAATCTCTTCTTCACCTCATCAATTCATACTAGTGGGCAGGTGGAGTTTAGCTTATAGTCCTCACATGTAAAAGTTGCTCACAGTAAGTTCCCAGAGGGCAGGGATTTTAGCCTGTTCATCATTGAGGTATTTTCAGTCCTAAGAACAATACCCAGTAAACACTAGGCACACAGTAGATATTTAATGCATCAATAAGCATCCCCAAAGGAATGAGGTCCTGGGAGTTTAACCATCTCTGGGCAAACAAGATTAACTGTCCTTCTACCATGAATTCCCACAATACACACATATCCCAAAACAGGGCCGTTCTGTTGGTGCCCAATAAATGCTCCCTGAATAAATGATTCAGTAAATACCCAAGAGCTAAACTTTCCATATCTACCTATTCCATATCTCTAATTTTTGAGTTGCCAGGGTCCTGAACACAACAACAGCCATTTCATAAAGGATCTTCCTGGAAGCAGTCAACCGGGGAGTGCAGAGATCCATTTTTCCTTGTTTACAACCCCACTTAGAGTACTCTCTTAGAGCTAGGCCCAGAGCCTGCTACAAGGCTTGCATAAAGTAGGCATCCAATAAATGTCTCTCTAGGAAGGTGGCCCAGCGGACCTGAAATTTGCACTTTCCTTATCTACATTCCTCTTTCCTATTTTGGATTGTCAACTACTGGGGTGAGGAATGGAGGCTTTACGAACAGTACATCCATAAATCCTTCCAGGAAAGAATCCACCAGGGGCCTGAAAGTTCAACTTTCCTGTTACACAACCTTTCTCTCCTACCGGACTCATCTAGGTAACGTAAGTCCCTGTGGGGCGTGTGGGCGTGAAAGAGAGCTCAAGAGTAGGGTACTGCACCCAGCAGGAGCTCCACTAACGCCTCCAAGGAACACAGGAAAGAGCGCTCTCCTTTAACCCTGTTCTGCTCCCGCCCTAGAGCAGGCCCCAAGGCTCTTCCACCCCTGGTGTCCCCTTCGTTCTCCCACCACCCTCTCCATATGCCCAGCGCTCTCCTCCCCGCCCACCCCGCGGCGCCCTCACCCATCTCTCGTCTCCAGTAGCCCCTGCCGCTCTTGTCACAGACCCTCGGCTCCAGGCGTGTGGGACCCCTCACTATCCACACCTCCCATTGGGCGGCGCCCTTACCCGTTGCAGCCAATCAGAGCCGGCAGCGCGGGGCACGCGCCCTTGCGCCTGCGTATTGACATTCAGGCGGGGCTCGGCGAGTTTCTCCACGCACACATTTGGTCCTGTGGGTGGGGCCCGCGGCGAAGAGAAGCGCCTGCGCAGTTTTTCGTGGCCGCTCCTTTTCTGCTGAGAATTTGAAAAGTTCAGTGGAGAGAAGTGAGCACCCTTAAAGAACGAGGGCCCATAGAGTGAACTGGGCAGCGGGAGACCTTGACAGTGGTGTCATTTCCTAGCTGAAGACTGACCATCTGTGAGAGTACAGCTTTGGAACCAGACACACTCTGGAGGTACTTCCCCTCTATGGGCCTCAGTTTTGCTCATATGTAAGATGGGCTCGAATCATATCCATGCCAAAGGCTGTTAAAGGAATTGGATGATATCACACACATAAAAGTCCTGAGCACAGGACCTGAATCATTGTGGGTGTCCACTATAAGCTGTTTAACACGGATATAATCCTTTTCAGTTTGGAAAATTGCTTTTCTTTACCTCTCTACCTTGGTTTGCTTTAATGATAGTTATAGGTCACTTAGTGTACATAAAGCCCAGGGCCATGCATCTGTAGGGGACCATTGCCATTATCTGTTTCAAAGGTGGGGAAATAGGCCCAGAGAAAGAAAGGGATTCTTCCTAGGTCATTGCTGCAGAACAAGCAGAGTTATTGCTGAGCCAGTGCCAGGCAGGACCCAGGTTTCCTGCGTCCCAAGGGAAGATCACCTCGGGGGTGGGAACCGGTCGGGGAAGGAGACTGTTTCGGACACTTGCTATCCCTGACCTTGAGTCACCTAAGTAGTGGGCGGGGTGGCCACCACACCCAAGGCCCAGCGGCGTCAAGGGACGCGCAGATACCGCATCCTCCACGCCAACTTCCCCTACAAACCTGCTTTAGTTGGTGCAGGTTGGGGAGGGGGTCTCTGGGTGGCTCCGTGACCCCGGAAGGCAGAGCTGGAAGGAGTGGAGGGACCATTCCTGCTCTGGGTGGTGTCTGTGTGGAGTCGTGACTGAGTCTCGCTGTTTTGGGGAGGGACGAATGATGGACGCCTTCGGGTGGTGCACATAGGATGTATTGCGATTTTAAAGGAGGTATCATGACTTTGAGAACCCTGGTCTCCATGGGGGGAGGAATTTAGAGATGAAGTGGGGATTTTGGATGAGGGAGGTTTTCCAGTGGGGTTCAATGGACAGCACAGTTGAGATGTAGGCCCCTAGCTGCCATTAGGAGTGGGTACAAGTCTAACGGAAGGAGTGCCCAGGTCACGATTATAAGAGGCCTGGGCACTACGTGGAGCTGGGAAGGTCGCAGTTGTAGTCCTTTGCTACCGGCGGCTGAGAGTAGTAGTAGTGCGGGCGTCTTGGGCCGTGATCAGGAAAGGGCTGTAGCCTTTGATATCAATAGTTCCAACAGGTCGTGACATGGAGCAACAGGGATTCTGTTGCTTAAGTCAAGGACGGGAAGTAGGGAGCCTGCAACCGTGCGCCAGATGTAGCCAGGCTCTCGCCCTGCGCAAGCGCGGCACAAGCAAGCCAGGAAGCTTCTGTTGGGGGCGAGTCAGGTGGCCCGGGAGGGGTGGGGCTTGATGGTTTCTTTCTGCGCTTGCGCCCAAGGGGCGTGGCGGTCGCACCTGCGCGAGTTGGGGGAAGGAGGAGGAGCGAGGTGACGCAGGCGTAATAATAGAGAAGGTGCCAGAAAGATCCAAAACAAGTGGCTGCGGCCGTCGCCCTGGAGTCATCGGACGCCGGAATCCGGTGAGGATCCGGAGAGGCCTAAGGGCGATTGATGGCGGGTAGACGAAACCACTTGGGCGGTGGGGAGAGGGCGGGACGGCCCTTACAAGGGCCAGAGGTCGGGTTCGGACAGTATCACCTGTGTGGAGCAAAAGACTGCCTTGGTCGCTCCCACTTGTAGGGTGCAGAGGGTCACTTTCGGACGATACTTGTTGGGTGGAGTGTTGAGGCTGATTGGACGGTACCACTGGATAGCTTCAAGGACCACAACCGGATATTTACTATCCAAAGTCAGTGCAGTAGACAAGGTGCCCTGGAATGGGCCTCGAGGCTTGTTTGGGCCTAATTACTTGGGTC